>JASDFA010000003.1:140980000-141580000 GCA_035772735.1 Datura wrightii | reverse complement strand
CTAGGCTGATATGCGGATCAAGTATCCTCTGATGTTCGTGAAATCTGGTAAGTACTCTCCCTTTCTTTGTATAGAATTCGGGGATGAACGGTGTTTTAATTGGTATCTGATGTAATGATCCAGACATCGTTACTAGATAGTTAGGGGCCTCGAACACTGGTAATAGGCTAAGAAAGAAATAGAAGGTGCTGTGAAATATTCTAAGTGTGAAACTGGTTGACTTTAGGTGGATACTAGTTCGGGTGACCTCTACAGCAGAGGAATTCCCGCTGCAGTGGGATCGTGGTAGCGGTCGGACTCCCGCCATGACGAATTTGGAAAATGACCACTGGAACCGCTGCGAGGATACTTTGATCGTTGTAGAGGATCTGCTGTAGCGAAAATGTGTCCACTTTAGTGGATGACGGAAATCAGAAAGTAGATTTAAGTGGAATTTTTGGAATTAAGTCTCATTATTTCCAAACGTAAGAGAACAAGATCTGAAGGCGAATTCTTCTTCAGAGCAAAAACTTTTTACGCTAAGGTGAGTTCTTGTACCCTAGCCCCTTCAATGGGTATTGACTATTGTAGAAAGTTGGGGAGACATGTTAATAGTGAAATTAACCCTAGGTTGATTAACTAGAGCTGGATTATCGGGAGTACTGGGATGGTTTAATTGAGGGATTTTGGGTAATAATCTCTTTCTAAGGACTTTATTACTAACAATTATAGGTTATACAAGGTGGAGACCCAAAACTAGGTGGAAGGGAAGGGCTTTCCTATTAAAGCGTTAGACCCTAAATTGAAGAGTAATTAACGAATTACTCTGTAATGTATAGATTTCGAGCAATCTAAAGTTTTGAGGAAGGGCAAGGCTCCTGCAGAGTAGTTGAGTTGATATCTTCGCATATCGAGGTAGTTATGGTTAGAGGGTTAGACCCTGCATAATGGCTTGTATTCATATGTAATGATCGTATATGATTGGTCTTCAGACATTCTTTGTTATGAGATTGTTATATGAATAATAGAGAATATCATGTTGATATGAGATGACTATAAATTGTTTTGAAGATTACGTTGAATTGTGAAGTGAACTTCATTTATGAATCTATCACGTGAATGAAGCTCTGTATTTGGGCAAGTGAGGGAGTGGAAAGTAGACTCCCAGGGTTTGATATAAATATGTATACATTATGCAATTCATCTTGTTGTTTTTAGCGAATGAGAATGCCTAGAATAGTAATTGTATCTTGAAACGAGAGGCTCGAGCTGGAGGAGAGTATACAGGCGAGCAAATATTATTGAGTGGCTCGTGTCCGAGGGGGAGCTTTCGAACGAGCATATGAGTGGGAGCGGGTACCACGCCGGTACAGTACATGAATTTCTAGAGTCCCTTGCAGGTCATGGCTGAAAGGGAAGAAATAAGACCCTTTGACATATGTGTACACTGATTGTGTGGTCGAGTGATTATGGTGAGATGGCGGAAGCGTGTGCCCATCATGCCATCATTGGTTTTCATGTTATGTTATTTTATGTTGTGTTGTAATTATATGCAAATGAAGTTGTATGAAGAATGTGCTAAGAGGTTGTGTCAATTACTGTTTATGTTATATGAGTTTGATAATGAAGAACATGTCTTAATTTCTAAGCGTGACCGTGTCAAAATTTTGGTAATTGATGAGTGGATTCTGTTGTAATTACCCGTTGAACTTGTAAGTGATACTAGCTGATAATATTTGTTGTTATTAGGTGTGCGTTATCTGAGAGATTTTGTGGAATATGTGAATTGTGAAACTGATGAACTGATAAAGTGCAGCATAGTTGAGCTACTGCCTAGAAAGTACCGCCGCAATGGAAATAGTTCCGTTGCGACGAGACCGCTGTAGTGGTCAAGTGATCGCTGCAGCGAACGGCCCAATCCAGTGAACTGTCCGGCTGTCCCCTGTATAGAGCTAGTATGTATGAAATGCTTTGTACTTTCTTTTTCTACTGAAGACTGGTCTTGTATTATTATTGTTGACACCCAATTTTGACCTCTCGATACCTTATTTAGGTTGTTACTTTACTTGTAAATATTTTATTTTTTATTATTATTATTTACATAGTCATGTTACCATTTTAATATTATGTTTAGTTAATTGCAAATGTCATTATCATTTTTTTAATTACATTTATATGTAGACACTATTCTTTTATATATTACATTATTATTATTATCATTATTATTATTATTGTCATTTATCATAATCATTATTAGCATTATCATTATTGTCATTATCATTATCATTATCATCATCATTATTATTATTATTATTATCATCATCATCATCATCATCATCAACCATCGTGAACAGGATCTACGTCGGCGGTAGTTCGCCGGCGGTGATAGACCTTATTCGGATAATATCCTCGTCTTTGAACAAGAATCAAAACAAGGAGGCATTATTATATGAACTATGTAAAGTCATAGTGTATAGATTATTAGCTGTATGGTAACCTTTTACCGGAGCACGGGGCCTGTCAGGACAAAATACTGCCGGATCTTGAGACCATGTGCACAGGATACCTTTTTAGGGGCTCCCCGGGATAATAACGGCCCTAAACAACTCCAAATAACGGGCCTTTTCACCGGGAAACTGTGCGTAGCCACTAAGGCAAATCCAAGATCTACAGTAGTTTCCGACTGTACCACCATCTCCGAACCAAGCTAATCAATCTTTATACTAAGTCTTTTTAGTTCTTATAATAAAATCTCCTGATTTTAATAAAGTCTAGTTCATTTTTTATGAAGATTTAAGTAGAACGGAGATTCAACATAGATAGATATTTAGCCGGCTATAAGCACGGCCATCGGAGAAGAAGTATAAAAACAGGAAAATAAAAGTGAATACCTTGACACCGGAAGTTGTGCCCAAACTTGGACGATTTTTTGATTTTCTCTATACAAAAGAAAAGATTACAACTTTACAAAAGCTTTGCTTTCTTAGAGAGAAGGCAGAGCGAAAATCTAGAGAGAGAGAGAAAAACTAAAAATTCTGATGATCTACAAATGAGGCGAAGGCCTCTTTAAATAGAAAATTCTTATCTACAGTAACTTTGTACAGTAGTGCTCTATTATTGCACTTCAGACAGCTATCTCTGTCGGTGGGGTCCTCAAGGGCCTACAAGGGCTCAGATTTTCTTCTTCCCTTGTGCATTCAACATCCTCTGTACGAATTCTTCGGTGCTATCTCCTTCCTCAAGCTTATCTTCTTGTAGAAGCTTTTCTGCTTCTCGTAGAACATCTTCGGTGTCCACTTCTTCATCCATTTGTGAATCCTCGTAATTTGAGAGACTTTTCATTGATGTGTCTGATTTACTTGAAATTTGATCAAAAGATTCCATTAAATTCTTTTTAACCAAATTTAGATAATCTTCAATCTGACGGGTCTTATCTCCCGGTTGGTAAGCAATCTTCCTTGCGATATGCCTTAAAGGACTGTTTTTAATTACATCCTTTTCTTCTTTGTCTTTATAAGTTTTTAAGGCTTTATGAATATCATCAATTGTCTCTTGCCCAAAAATCCTTTGGGTATTTGGGTCTATCTTCATCATCTTGTCCCAAAAATTGTTGTAGTAGGTCCGATAAATACACGGAATCTGGTCTTCGGTATAACCGAATTCAGGGATCCATTTATGAATCCAAGGGATAGAAAATTCTATGAAGAACATGATCTGGATAATATTTTCAGGAGAACTTATATGTTCTTCTTTGTATAATTTGTCCAAATCTGGAGATAATTGCATCCATGAGTCATATAACTCTTTTAATTTTTCAGGTAATATCCTGATGGATGGGCCGTGGAATGTCCACCATTGAATAAACCAATTCGGTATTGTTCTTTGGAATACCTTTGAACATACTTTGATAAACCAAGTATGCTTGTGTTTATCATTATTATAATATAATACATATGAAAATGCCTGGATATAATCCCAATAAGTGAAATTCACTCTTCCGTTTCCAAGTATCACTTGTCTTTCTTTCATGGTGGATATTCCCCATTCTTCCATAGATATAATTCTTTTTATGATCAATTTTGAGAAGTTATAAACTGTCTCATCTCTGCTATCCTTGAAGTGAGATATCTCTACACTTCCTGTACTCAGAAGAATACTTTCATAGTAATTTCGGGTTTTGTATGACTCACCCGGAAAATATAATTTTTCTATCAAATATTTTTGGGTTATTTCCCAAATATCTTCTTTCCACAAAATATCTTTGTTTTCAAGCAGAAGTATCACTTCTTTCTTTGGAACCTTTTCACTATTCTTAGGTTCTTCCATTGTTTCCATAGTAGCAGAGGCATATGTATCACTTTGCACTCTTCTACTGGCTATATGTTGTTGTAGAGCCTCGTATAACGGGCTGTCTCTTGGAATATCTTCCAAGTTAATAGAAGAAGGGCTTTCATTTTCTCTTCTTTGAGAAATATTCTCACTTATCCAGGTCATATTTCCTCTTCTGATGACTGTATTTCTGGAAGTATTACCTCCTGAATTTGATGCTGCAGAAGTATAACTTCTGTTACTTGAACTTGAACTCCCTCGGCTATATCCTCCAGGAGTACCTCTTCCTCGACCTCTTCCATGAGGGAAGGGCCATTGCGGCCTCATTGTACAACAAAAACAGATTTTGTTAGTTTGCATTTAAAAATTCTCTCGTTAGGAAATCTGGTAGTGAATTATCACTTCCCTTTTTATATTCTATATCAAATCAAACGGCGCTAATTGGGCCTGCCATCTCGCAAATATAATTTTCGAGGCATCATGTTTAAAATCCTTATTAAACATAAATTTGACTGCATTATTATCAGTCCTAATTAGAAATTTTTTGTTATAAAGATCGTCTTGAAATTTTAAGACGCATTTAACAATACAAAGCATTTCATGAGCCACCGTAGCATATTTTTGCTGGGTCTCAGTCCATTTACCCGAATGATAACGAATTAAATACTCCCTTTTATCATGGGGGTTAAACTGCTTCAGAATCCCACCGAAACCTATATTAGAGGCATCGGTTTCAATAATTTTTTGCCAGTTAGGATTGGCAAGGGTTAAACATGGTAAAGAGCTTACCTTCTCTTTTACCTTTTTAACAATATTAGTATGTAAATCAGACCATGGAAAATTATAACCCTTTTTAAGCCTTTCAAACAAGGGGGCCAGATCTGTAGATAAATCTTTGATAAAGGGAGAAATATAATTTAAACTCCCAAGAAATCTCTGCAGCTGCGTCCTGTCACTTATAACATCAGGAAATTTTGCAGCAAAATCAATGGATCTCTGAATGGGAACTATTTTTCCCTGATAAATATAATGACCAAGAAATCTGACATTTGTCTGAAAAAGACTCATTTTGGGTTTGGAAATTACTAACCCATTTTGAATAATTATCTTTTTGAAAATATCTAAATGTTTATAATGCATTTCCAAAGTTTTCAAAAATACTAAAATATCATCGATATAGACAATGATGAAATCCATATATGGATTAAAAATATCATTCATAATTTTCTGAAATTCAGAAGGAGCATTTTTTAAACCAAAGGGCATAACATTTCATTCGTATTGCCCGAATGGGACATTGAATGCCGTCCTATAAGTGTGCTCTTTAAAAAGCTGAATTTGCCAATATCCTGATTTTAAATCAAATTTTGAAAATATATTGGCATCATATAATCTTGATAAAAGATCTCTTTTATTAGGGATCGGATATCTGATCCATTTTAAAATTTTATTCAAAGGTTTATAATTAATTACCAATCTAGGTACACCACGTTCCTTTTCAGCAGCATTATTGACATAAAAAGCTGTACAAGACCATGGTGACTTTGATGGTTTTATAAGATCTTTTTGCAAAAGATTATCAATCTCCTTTTTGCAGATTTCAAGAAGTTCTAAATTCATTTGGCAAGGCCGAGATTTAGTAGGAATATTTTTCTCAGAGAAAGAATCTTCATATGGAAGAGAGACTACATGCTTTTTCCTGTTCCAAAAAGCACTGGGATGATCAGCACAAATAGAAACAGAAAATTATTCAGAAATTAATTTAATCTTTTCCTGAACTTTGGAAGATTGTAAAATAGTATCAATAGATATGCTATAAATTTCATGTTGTAAAGATTTCATATGAAAAATCTTTTTATCAATCAAAGAATTTATGTTTCTAGTAAGAGGTTCAGTTATAAACTGAAAAGAAATTTTTCTACCATTATAAGTAGCACAAAAACCTGTGTTATCCACATGGGTAAGAGGATAAATGGCTTGAATAAAAGGTGTTCCAAGTATTATTGGAGGAAACATTTTATCTTTGACTAGAATAAAAAAATGTGGAATACAAACTTTATCTTTGCAAATATATGTCTTAGGCAATTTATAATCAATTTTCATTTTATCACCAGATGCAGAACTAATCTTATGAGAAGTCTTTTGGTAATATCTGGTAGGAATTATTCCTTCTTGAATGCAGCTCATATCTGCACCACTGTCAATAAGAGCAGTTTCAGTAATTGAAAAATTATTATCAATTAAAATAGTGCACTTGACATACCATCTATGAGAAGTCACTATTTGCATCATACCTATGAATATCTCGTCTCTTTGATCCCTGAAGTGAGATATCTCTGCACTTCCAGTGAATAGAAGAATATTTTCATAGTAGCTTCGGGTTTTGTATGACTCACCCGAGAAGTATAATTTTTCAATTAAATATTTTTGGGTTATCTCCCAAATGTCTTCTTTCCATCTGATATCCTTGTTTTCGAGTAGAAGTATAACTTCTCTCTTTGGGACCTTTTCATAATTTTTCTGGTCCTCTACTGTCTCCATAGCGACAGAGGCGTAAGTATCACTTTGTCCTCTTCTGCTAGCAATATGCTGTTGCAAGGCCTCGTATAAAGGGCTGTTTCTTGGAATATCTTCCAAGTTAATAGATGAGGAAGATGAGGATTCAGCTTCCCTTCTTTGAGAAATATTCTCATTTACTAGAGTTCTATTACCTCTTCTGATGATAGGATTTGGGGAAGTATAACTTCCTGAACTTGATCCTGCAGAAGTATAACTTCTGCTGTTTGCACCACCCCGGTTATTATAAACTCCATGGGTATTCCTTCCTCTTCCCCGCCCTCTATCAGAGGGGAAGCCTCCTTGAGGCCTCATTCTGCAACAAAAGCAGACTTTGTCAGTTATCATTTAAAAATTCTCTGGTCAAGAAATCCAGTAGTGAATTATCACTTCCTTTCTTATATTCTATATCAAAATCGAAGGGCGCTAGTTGCGCCTGCCATCTAGCAAATATGATCTTTGAGGCATCATGTTTAAAATCTTTATTAAACATAAATTTGACTGCATTATTATCAGTCCTAATCAAGAATTTCTTGTTATAAAGATCGTCTTGAAATTTTAAGACACATTTAACAATGCAAAGCATTTCATGGGCCACCGTCGCATATTTTCGCTGGGCCTCAGTCCATTTACCTGAATGATAACGAACTAAATACTCCCTTTTATCATGGGGGTTAAACTGCTTCAGAATTCCACCAAAACCTATATTAGAGGCATCGGTTTCAATAATTTTTTGCCAGTTAGGATTGGCAAGGGTTAAACATGGTAAAGAGCTTACCTTCTCTTTTACCTTTTTAACAATATTAGTATGTAAATCAGACCATGGCAAATTATAACCCTTTTTAAGCCTTTCAAACAAGGGGGCCAGATCTGTAGATAAGTCTTTGATAAAGGGAGAAATATAATTTAAACTCCCATGAAATCTCTGCAACTGCGTCCTGTCATTGATAACATCAGGAAATTTTGCAGTAAAATCAATAGATCTCTGAATGGGAACTAATTTTCCCTGACAAATATAGTGACCAAGAAATCTGACATTTGTCTGAAAAAGACTCATTTTAGGTTTAGAAATTACCAACCCATTTTGAATAATTATCTTTTTGAAAATGTCTAGATGTTTATAATGCATTTCCAAAGTTTTTGAAAATACTAAAATATCATCGATATAGACAATGATGAAATCCATATATGGATTAAAAATATCATTCATAATTTTCTGAAATTCAGAAGGAGCATTTTTCAAACCAAAGGGCATAACATTCCATTCGTACTGCCCGAATGGGACATTAAATGCCGTCCTATACGTGTGTTCTTTAAAAAGCTGAATTTGCCAATATCCAGATTTTAAATCAAATTTTGAAAATATATTGGCATCATATAATCTTGATAAAAGATCTCTTTTATTAGGGATCGGATATCTGATCCATTTTAAAATTTTATTCAAAGGTTTATAATTAATTACCAATCTAGGTACACCACGTTCCTTTTCAGCAGCATTATTGATATAAAAAGCTGTACAAGACCATGGTGACTTTGATGGTTTTATAAGATCTTTTTGCAAAAGATTATCAATCTCCTTTTTGCAGATTTCAAGAAGTTCTAAATTCATTTGGCAAGGCCGAGATTTAGTAGGAATATTTTTCTCAGAGAAAGAATCTTCATATGGAAGAGAGACTACATGCTTTTTCCTGTTCCAAAAAGCACTGGGATGATCAGCACAAATAGAAACAGAAAATTGTTCAGAAATTAATTTAATCTTTTCCTGAACTTTGGAAGATTGTAAAATAGTATCAATAGACATGCTATAAATTTCATGTTGTAAAGATTTCATATGAAAAATCTTTTTATCAATCAAAGAATTTATGTTTCTAGTAAGAGGTTCAGTTATAAACTGAAAAGAAATTTTTCTACCATTATAAGTAGCACAAAAACCTGTGTTATCCACATGGGTAAGAGGATAAATAGCTTGAATAAAAGGTGTTCCAAGTATTATTGGAGGAAACATTTTATCTTTGACTAGAATAAAAAAATGTGGAATGCAAACTTTATCTTTGCAAATATATGCCTTAGGCAATTTATAATCAATTTTCATTTTATCACCAGATGCAGAACTAATCTTATGAGAAGTCTTTTGGTAATATCTGGTAGGAATTATTCCTTCTTGAATGCAGCTCATATCTGCACCACTGTCAATAAGAGCAGTTTCAGTAATTGAAAAATTATTATCAATTAAAATAGTGCACTTGACATACCATCTATGAGAAGTCACTATTTGCATCATACCTATGAATAAATCATCATTAGGTGAAGAAATGGTTTTCCTCGCAAAATCAGAAATTTCTTTTGAATCATTTGACTCATTTAAAACTTCTTTTCCTTTATCATGACCCATAGTACGTTCCATTTGGCTCATACGATGGTCGAAAATCATTTGATTTTGTTTAAGAGATTTAATCTCATTTTTTAATTTTTCAACTTCAAATTTTAAATCATCCATTGAAGAAGAATAACTGGGAAAACTCATATTTTGTGGCGAGTTCCTTTGCAAGAGTCTTTTTTGAACTTCTGCCATAGAATATGGAGTTTCCTCTAAAATGTCTTTCTTTTGAACAGGCTTATCTGCCGATTTTGAAATAGAAGCCATACTGATAATTTTTTCTCTTAAATCGTTATCAGTGACTTCTTTTAATAATTCTAAAATATTATCAGAAGTAATTGGTTTAAGTTCAAAATTATTTTGAAACTGGGATTGTAATTTATAAAAATCCAAATTATCACAAGAACAATTACCTGCACCTGTATCACAATTATCACAAGTATTATCATCAGGTAAATCAAATAATTTAACAGAGGCTTCAGATTCAGAAGAAGAAGTATAATCACTCTCACTGACTGAAGTTTCTTCCATGATCTTCATAATCTGTTCTTTGGACTTATTATCTAAATCCATAGCTAGAGCCTTGATCCGCTCTTTTTTACAATTCGGGGCAATATGACCAAATTGACCGCATCTATAACACTTAACATCTTTCAGATCTCTTCCAGATCTGTCTTTTACAAATCTTTTCTCTTTGCGGTGTTTTCTTCGGAAATATCTTTCCTCTTTTGATCGACGATGTCGTCTTTTACCTTTCCTTTGATAGTAATCATCCTGATTACCTTTTCTATTCTTCCCTTTTGATGAAGATGCTACAGTTCTTTCCATTCCGAACTGTTGACAGAAATCACCCAACTGGTTTCTTTCAGTTAGATTCTGCCTTTTAAGCTGTGCATTCAGCTTTAACTCGTTACATAGGTTTAATCCTTCTTGGGTACAAACTCCAATAAGTCTCCCATATGTATAATTGTTATACATAATCTGGATGTTATTCCCTCTAAGAGCTTTCCTAACTCTTTCTGCAAATAGGTGAGGTAAACCATCTATAAATTTACCTTTCGAATGGTCACTGTTACTTTCGGGCAAATCCATTACCCGACTAAGGAAGGTGTCCTTATACCACCTGAATTCACCTAAATGTTTACATCTAAGCCCATTTAACAAAGTACGAATATTTTCGTACATGTTGGTGAATCTACCACTAAAATGTTCAATAATGGTAAGTACCAAAGTGTAGACACAATCTTGTCTTCCTGCTACTAGGGCTCTTCCTAGGTTATCAACTCCAGGTTCTGACTTAACAGCATTATAGATTGCTGCTCTATCTTCAGCAGTCATAAAATTATCCCACCAACCTCTTAATTGGCCGGTGAAACCTGCAACTATCATTCTGCAAATTACCGTTTCTGTATTCTTATCCGAAGTGGCTTTGCAGATCGTAGAGTACATCAACATCCGATGTGCCAGAATACTTATCTGTCTATCTGTTAAACCATCTAAATTCCATTCATAGATGGCATCACCGTTATAACTGGTGTTGGTTTGGTTCCAATCCCTTTCTTCCACCAAAACATCTTGGGGTGTAGGTCTAGGATAATAATATGTATCCATTCTCGGCATATCACCATATCTTTTTCCCAACTTTCTGAGTTTATTAAGTTCAGATCGGGTCTCTTCCTTATAATCTTTGGACGGATCGAGAATATTCTCTGCAAATTCAGAGGCTAGCTCCAAAGGCTTAAGATTTAACTCTGCTAGTTTGTCATTAACTAGCTTTTCCAAATCTTCCCTAGATTTGATCTTAAATCCAGTAATCTCTGGAGGTCTCTGTATAGAAGGTTCTAGCCTTGTAGAAGTTTCAGGCTTGCTGTGTATAACATGAGCAGAGTGAACAACCATAGACATGTCAGAAGAAGGAATACCAATCTTCTTCACCAACTCAGTTAAATAATCAAGTTTAGAATCGAGTGAACTAATATGTTCTCCCAAAACTTTAACATATAAAGACAAATAATTATTTTGAGAAATCAAATTATTAATTTCCTTTATACCGTTGCTGGCGACATCATCTTCAATAAATTTTTGAAAAGCAGCAAAAGTAATACCAGTATTATTTGGTAAAACAAAAGGATTTTGAGGAGGATAAATACTTGTAATGGTATTACCATTACTTTCTTGATAAATTCTTTCAAGAACTTTGATATATAAGGGCATGTAAGTGGTTATAAACCAAGGAGCAAAATATATAATTTGGTTATGCAAAGCACAAGTTTCATAAAACTCTTGAGAAATATTTCTCTTATCATCACTGTTATAAAACTCAGTGTACCAGTTTTTAAAACTTTTCCATTTATCCTGACAAAATTCTTTTAAAATATGTTGTCTTGCCGGTGAACCTGGACTAAAATCAATTTGGAACTTAATCATTTAAGTCATCGTGAACAGGATCTACGTCGGCGGTAGTCCGCCGGCGGTGATAGACCTTATTCGGATAATATCCTCGTCTTCGAACAAGAATCAAAACAAGGAGGCATTATTATATGAACTATGTAAAGTCTTAGTGTATAGATTATTAGCTGTATGGTAACCTTTTACCGGAGCACGGGGCCTGTCAGGACAAAATACTGCCGGATCTTGAGACCATGTGCACAGGATACCTTTTTAGGGGCTCCCCGGGATAATAACGGCCCTAAACAACTCCAAATAACGGGCCTTTTCACCGAGCAACTGTGTGTAGCCACTAAGGCAAATCCATTAAACAGGATCTTGGAGACACCTGAATAAGGGGGTGCGTCGCAACAAACACCCACTTGCAGATCTTGAGTGGTTATGCCACTGTGACTCCACAAGCTACCTCAGAAACCGCCTTTTACGCGAGGCCTCTCGACGCTCGCAACCCATGCCGGCCATTCCCTATTTAAACCGGGGTAGGATCTTCTAGGGGTAAGAGCCTATGCTTTGTCACTCATCACACAGTGAGAACCCCATATGAAGTGCAACACCGTATAAAGGGCGGAATTACATGCTTTACGCGGCTCTGATACCATCGTGAACAGGATCTACGTTGGCGGTAGTCCGCCGGCGGTGATAGACCTTATTCGGATAATATCCTCGTCTTCGAACACATCGTGAACAGGATCTACGTCGGCGGTAGTCCGCCGGCGGTGATAGACCTTATTCGGATAATATCCTCATCTTCGAACAAGAATCAAAACAAGGAGGCATTATTATATGAACTATGTAAAGTTTTAGTATAAAGATTATTAGCTGTATGGTAACCTTTTACCGGAGCACGGGGCCTGTCAGGACAAAATACTGCCAGATCTTGAGACCATGTGCACAGGATACCTTTTTAGGGGCTCCCCGGGATAATAACGGCCCTAAACAACTCCAAATAACGGGCCTTTTCACCGGGAAACTGTGCGTAGCCACTAAGGCAAATCCAAGATCTACAGTAGTTTCCGACTGTACCACCATCTCCGAACCAAGCTAATCAATCTTTATACTAAGTCTTTTTAGTTCTTATAATAAAATCTCCTGATTTTAATAAAGTCTAGTTCATTTTTTATGAAGATTTAAGTAGAATGGAGATTCAACATAGATAGATATTTAGCCGGCTATAAGCACGGCCATTGGAGAAGAAGTATAAAAACAGGAAAATAAAAGTGAATACCTTGACACCGGAAGTTGTGCCCAAACTTGGACGATTTTTGATTTTCTCTATACAAAAGAAAAGATTACAACTTTACAAAAGCTTTGCTTTCTTAGAGAGAAGGCAGAGCGAAAATCTAGAGAGAGAGAGAGAAAAACTAAAAATTCTGATGATCTACAAATGAGGCGAAGGCCTCTTTAAATAGAAAATTCTTATCTACAGTAACTTTGTACAGTAGTGCTCTATTATTGCACTTCAGACAGCTATCTCTGTCGGTGGGGTCCTCAAGGGCCTACAAGGGCTCAGATTTTCTTCTTCCCTTGTGCATTCAACATCCTCTTATGAATTCTTCGGTGCTATCTCCTTCCTCAAGCTTATCTTCTTGTAGAAGCTTTTCTGCTTCTCGTAGAACATCTTCGGTGTCCACTTCTTCATCCATTTGTGAATCCTCGTAATTTGAGAGACTTTTCATTGATGTGTCTGATTTACTTGAAATTTGATCAAAAGATTCCATTAAATTCTTTTTAACCAAATTTAGATAATCTTCAATCTGACGGGTCTTATCTCCCGGTTGGTAAGCAATCTTCCTTGCGATATGCCTTAAAGGACTGTTTTTAATTACATCCTTTTCTTCTTTGTCTTTATAAGTTTTTAAGGCTTTATGAATATCATCAATTGTCTCTTGCCCAAAAATCCTTTGGGTATTTGGGTCTATCTTCATCATCTTGTCCCAAAAATTGTTGTAGTAGGTCCGATAAATACACGGAATCTGGTCATCGGTATAACCGAATTCAGGGATCCATTTATGAATCCAAGGGATAGAAAATTCTATGAAGAACATGATCTGGCTAATATTTTCAGGAGAACTTATATGTTCTTCTTTGTATAATTTGTCCAAATCTGGAGATAATTGCATCCATGAGTCATATAACTCTTTTAATTTTTCAGGTAATATCCTGATGGATGGGCCGTGGAATGTCCACCATTGAATAAACCAATTCGGTATTGTTCTTTGGAATACCTTTGAACATACCTTGATAAACCAAGTATGCTTGTGTTTATCATTATTATAATATAATACATATGAAAATGCCTGGATATAATCCCAATAAATGAAATTCACTCTTCCGTTTCCAAGTATCACTTGTCTTTCTTTCATGGTGGATATTCCCCATTCTTCCATAGATATAATTCTTTTTATGATCAATTTTGAGAAGTTATAAACTGTCTCATCTCTGCTATCCTTGAAGTGAGATATCTCTACACTTCCTGTACTCAGAAGAATACTTTCATAGTAATTTCGGGTTTTGTATGACTCACCCGGAAAATATAATTTTTCTATCAAATATTTTTGGGTTATTTCCCAAATATCTTCTTTCCACAAAATATCTTTGTTTTCAAGCAGAAGTATCACTTCTTTCTTTGGAACCTTTTCACTATTCTTAGGTTCTTCCATTGTTTCCATAGTAGCAGAGGCATATGTATCACTTTGCACTCTTCTACTGGCTATATGTCGTTGTAGAGCCTCGTATAACGGGCTGTCTCTTGGAATATCTTCCAAGTTAATAGAAGAAGGGCTTTCATTTTCTCTTCTTTGAGAAATATTCTCACTTATCAAGGTCATATTTCCTCTTCTGATGACTGTATTTCTGGAAGTATTACCTCCTGAATTTGATGTTGCAGAAGTATAACTTCTGTTACTTGAACTTGAACTCCCTCGGCTATATCCTCCAGGAGTACCTCTTCCTCGACCTCTTCCATGAGGGAAGGGCCATTGCGGCCTCATTCTACAACAAAAACAGATTTTGTTAGTTTGCATTTAAAAATTCTCTCGTTAGGAAATCTGGTAGTGAATTATCACTTCCCTTTTTATATTCTATATCAAATCAAATGGCGCTAATTGGGCCTGCCATCTCGCAAATATAATTTTCGAGGCATCATGTTTAAAATCCTTATTAAACATAAATTTGACTGCATTATTATCAGTCCTAATTAAAAATTTTTTGTTATAAGGATCGTCTTGAAATTTTAAGACGCATTTAACAATACAAAGCATTTCATGGGCCACCGTAGCATATTTTTGCTGGGTCTCAGTCCATTTACCCGAATGATAACGAATTAAATACTCCCTTTTATCATGGGGGTTAAACTGCTTCAGAATCCCACCGAAACCTATATTAGAGGCATCGGTTTCAATAATTTTTTGCCAGTTAGGATTGGCAAGGGTTAAACATGGTAAAGAGCTTACCTTCTCTTTTACCTTTTTAACAATATTAGTATGTAAATCAGACCATGGCAAATTATAACCCTTTTTAAGCCTTTCAAACAAGGGGGCCAGATCTGTAGATAAATCTTTGATAAAGGGAGAAATATAATTTAAACTCCCAAGAAATCTCTGCAGCTGCGTCCTGTCACTTATAACATCAGGAAATTTTGCAGCAAAATCAATGGATCTCTGAATGGGAACTATTTTTCCCTGATAAATATAATGACCAAGAAATCTGACATTTGTCTGAAAAGACTCATTTTGGGTTTGGAAATTACTAACCCGTTTTGAATAATTATCTTTTTGAAAATATCTAAATGTTTATAATGCATTTCCAAAGTTTTCGAAAATACTAAAATATCATCGATATAGACAATGATGAAATCCATATATGGATTAAAAATATCATTCATAATTTTCTGAAATTCAGAAGGAGCATTTTTTAAACCAAAGGGCATAACATTTCATTCGTAGTGCCCGAATGGGACATTGAATGCCGTCCTATAAGTGTGCTCTTTAAAAAGCTGAATTTGCCAATATCCTGATTTTAAATCAAATTTTGAAAATATATTGGCATCATATAATCTTGATAAAAGATCTCTTTTATTAGGGATCGGATATCTGATCCATTTTAAAATTTTATTCAAAGGTTTATAATTAATTACCAATCTAGGTACACCACGTTCCTTTTCAGCAGCATTATTGACATAAAAAGCTGTACAAGACCATGGTGACTTTGATGGTTTTATAAGATCTTTTTGCAAAAGATTATCAATCTCCTTTTTGCAGATTTCAAGAAGTTCTAAATTCATTTGGCAAGGCCGAGATTTAGTAGGAATATTTTTCTCAGAGAAAGAATCTTCATATGGAAGAGAGACTACATGCTTTTTCCTGTTCCAAAAAGCACTGGGATGATCAGCACAAATAGAAACAGAAAATTGTTCAGAAATTAATTTAATCTTTTCCTGAACTTTGGAAGATTGTAAAATAGTATCAATAGACATGCTATAAATTTCATGTTGTAAAGATTTCATATGAAAAATCTTTTTATCAATCAAAGAATTTATGTTTCTAGTAAGAGGTTCAGTTATAAACTGAAAAGAAATTTTTCTACCATTATAAGTAGCACAAAAACCTGTGTTATCCACATGGGTAAGAGGATAAATGGCTTGAATAAAAGGTGTTCCAAGTATTATTGGAGGAAACATTTTATCTTTGACTAGAATAAAAAAATGTGGAATGCAAACTTTATCTTTGCAAATATATGTCTTAGGCAATTTATAATCAATTTTCATTTTATCACCAGATGCAGAACTAATCTTATGAGAAGTCTTTTGGTAATATCTGGTAGGAATTATTCCTTCTTGAATGCAGCTCATATCTGCACCACTGTCAATAAGAGCAGTTTCAGTAATTGAAAAATTATTATCAATTAAAATAGTGCACTTGACATACCATCTATGAGAAGTCACTATTTGCATCATACCTATGAATATCTCGTCTCTTTGATCCCTGAAGTGAGATATCTCTGCACTTCCAGTGAATAGAAGAATATTTTCATAGTAGCTTCGGGTTTTGTATGACTCACCCGAGAAGTATAATTTTTCAATTAAATATTTTTGGGTTATCTCCCAAATGTCTTCTTTCCATCTGATATCCTTGTTTTCGAGTAGAAGTATAACTTCTCTCTTTGGGACCTTTTCATAATTTTTCTGGACCTCTACTGTCTCCATAGCGACAGAGGCGTAAGTATCACTTTGTCCTCTTCTGCTAGCAATATGCTGTTGCAAGGCCTCGTATAAAGGGCTGTTTCTTGGAATATCTTCCAAGTTAATAGATGAGGAAGATGAGGATTCAGCTTCCCTTCTTTGAGAAATATTCTCATTTACTAGAGTTCTATTACCTCTTCTGATGATAGGATTTGGGGAAGTATAACTTCCTGAACTTGATCCTGCAGAAGTATAACTTCTGCTGTTTGCACCACCCCGGTTATTATAAACTCCATGGGTATTCCTTCCTCTTCCCCGCCCTCTATCAGAGGGGAAGCCTCCTTGCGGCCTCATTCTGCAACAAAAGCAGACTTTGTCAGTTATCATTTAAAAATTCTCTGGTCAAGAAATCCGGTAGTGAATTATCACTTCCTTTCTTATATTCTATATCAAAATCGAAGGGCGCTAGTTGCGCCTGCCATCTAGCAAATATGATCTTTGAGGCATCATGTTTAAAATCTTTATTAAACATAAATTTGACTGCATTATTATCAGTCCTAATCAAGAATTTCTTGTTATAAAGATCGTCTTGAAATTTTAAGACACATTTAACAATGCAAAGCATTTCATGGGCCACCGTCGCATATTTTCGCTGGGCCTCAGTCCATTTACCTGAATGATAACGAACTAAATACTCCCTTTTATCATGGGGGTTAAACTGCTTCAGAATTCCACCGAAACCTATATTAGAGGCATCGGTTTCAATAATTTTTTGCCAGTTAGGATTGGCAAGGATTAAACATGGTAAAGAGCTTACCTTCTCTTTTACCTTTTTAACAATAGTAGTATGTAAATCAGACCATGGCAAATTATAACCCTTTTTAAGCCTTTCAAACAAGGGGGCCAGATCTGTAGATAAGTCTTTGATAAAGGGAGAAATATAATTTAAACTCCCAAGAAATCTCTACAACTGCGTCCTGTCATTGATAACATCAGGAAATTTTGCAGCAAAATCAATAGATCTCTGAATGGGAACTAATTTTCCCTGACAAATATAGTGACCAAGAAATCTGACATTTGTCTGAAAAAGACTCATTTTAGGTTTAGAAATTACCAACCCATTTTGAATAATTATCTTTTTGAAAATGTCTAGATGTTTATAATGCATTTCCAAAGTTTTCGAAAATACTAAAATATCATCGATATAGACAATGATGAAATCCATATATGGATTAAAAATATCATTCATAATTTTCTGAAATTCAGAAGGAGCATTTTTCAAACCAAAGGGCATAACATTCCATTCGTACTGCCCGAATGGGACATTAAATGCCGTCCTATACGTGTGTTCTTTAAAAAGCTGAATTTGCCAATATCCAGATTTTAAATCAAATTTTGAAAATATATTGGCATCATATAATCTTGATAAAAGATCTCTTTTATTAGGGATCGGATATCTGATCCATTTTAAAATTTTATTCAAAGGTTTATAATTAATTACCAATCTAGGTACACCACGTTCCTTTTCAGCAGCATTATTGATATAAAAAGTTGTACAAGACCATGGTGACTTTGATGGTTTTATAAGATCTTTTTGCAAAAGATTATCAATCTCCTTTTTGCAGATTTCAAGAAGTTCTAAATTCATTTGGCAAGGCCGAGATTTAGTAGGAATATTTTCCTCAGAGAAAGAATCTTCATATGGAAGAGAGACTACATGCTTTTTCCTGTTCCAAAAAGCACTGGGATGATCAGCACAAATAGAAACAGAAAATTGTTCAGAAATTAATTTAATCTTTTCCTGAACTTTGGAAGATTGTAAAATAGTATCAATAGACATGCTATAAATTTCATGTTGTAAAGATTTCATATGAAAAATCTTTTTATCAATCAAAGAATTTATGTTTCTAGTAAGAGGTTCAGTTATAAACTGAAAAGAAATTTTTCTACCATTATAAGTAGCACAAAAACCTGTGTTATCCACATGGGTAAGAGGATAAATGGCTTGAATAAAAGGTGTTCCAAGTATTATTGGAGGAAACATTTTATCTTTGACTAGAATAAAAAAATGTGGAATGCAAACTTTATCTTTGCAAATATATGCCTTAGGCAATTTATAATCAATTTTCATTTTATCACCAGATGCAGAACTAATCTTATGAGAAGTCTTTTGGTAATATCTGGTAGGAATTATTCCTTCTTGAATGCAGCTCATATCTGCACCACTGTCAATAAGAGCAGTTTCAGTAATTGAAAAATTATTATCAATTAAAATAGTGCACTTGACATACCATCTATGAGAAGTCACTATTTGCATCATACCTATGAATAAATCATCATTAGGTGAAGAAATGACTTTCCTCGCAAAATCAGAAATTTCTTTTGAATCATTTGACTCATTTAAAACTTCTTTTCCTTTATCATGACCCATATTACGTTCCATTTGGCTCATACGATGGTCGAAAATCATTTGATTTTGTTTAAGAGATTTAATCTCATTTTTTAATTTTTCAACTTCAAATTTTAAATCATCCATTGAAGAAGAATAACTGGGAAAACTCATATTTTGTGGCGAGTTCCTTTGCAAGAGTCTTTTTTGAACTTCTGCCATAGAATATGGAGTTTCCTCTAAAATGTCTTTCTTTTGAACAGGCTTATCTGCCGATTTTGAAATAGAAGCCATACTGATAATTTTTTCTCTTAAATCGTTATCAGTGACTTCTTTTAATAATTCTAAAATATTATCAGAAGTAATTGGTTTAAGTTCAAAATTATTTTGAAACTGGGATTGTAATTTATAAAAATCCAAATTATCACAAGAACAATTACCTGCACCTGTATCACAATTATCACAAGTATTATCATCAGGTAAATCAAATAATTTAACAGAGGCTTCAGATTCAGAAGAAGAAGTATAATCACTCTCACTGACTGAAGTTTCTTCCATGATCTTCATAATCTGTTCTTTGGACTTATTATCTAAATCCATAGCTAGAGCCTTGATCCGCTCTTTTTTACAATTCGGGGCAATATGACCAAATTGACCGCATCTATAACACTTAACATCTTTCAGATCTCTTCTAGATCTGTCTTTTACAAATCTTTTCTCTTTGCGGTGTTTTCTTCGGAAATATCTTTCCTCTTTTGATCGACGATGTCGTCTTTTACCTTTCCTTTGATAGTAATCATCCTGATTACCTTTTCTATTCTTCCCTTTTGATGAAGATGCTACAGTTCTTTCCATTCCGAACTGTTGACAAAAATCACCCAACTGGTTTCTTTCAGTTAGATTCTGCCTTTTAAGCTGTGCATTCAGCTTTAACTCGTTACATAGGTTTAATGCTTCTTGGGTACAAACTCCAATAAGTCTCCCATATGTATAATTGTTATACATAATCTGGATGTTATTCCCTCTAAGAGCTTTCCTAACTCTTTCTGCAAATAGGTGAGGTGAACCATCTATAAATTTACCTTTTGAATGGTCACTGTTACTTTCGGGCAAATCCATTACCCGACTAAGGAAGGTGTCCTTATACCACCTGAATTCACCTAAATGTTTACATCTAAGCCCATTTAACAAAGTACGAATATTTTCGTACATGTTGGTGAATCTACCACTAAAATGTTCAATAATGGTAAGTACCAAAGTGTAGACACAATCTTGTCTTCCTGCTACTAGGGCTCTTCCTAGGTTATCAACTCCAGGTTCTGACTTAACAGCATTATAGATTGCTGCTCTATCTTCAGCAGTCATAAAATTATCCCACCAACCTCTTAATTGGCCGGTGAAACCTGCAACTATCATTCTGCAAATTACCGTTTCTGTATTCTTATCCGAAGTGGCTTTGCAGATCGTAGAGTACATCAACATCCGATGTGCCAGAATACTTATCTGTCTATCTGTTAAACCATCTAAATTCCATTCATAGATGGCATCACCGTTATAACTGGTGTTGGTTTGGTTCCAATCCCTTTCTTCCACCAAAACATCTTGGGGTGTAGGTCTAGGATAATAATATGTATCCATTCTCGGCATATCACCATATCTTTTTCCCAACATTCTGATTTTATTAAGTTCAGATCGGGTCTCTTCCTTATAATCTTTGGACGGATCGAGAATATTCTCTGCAAATTCAGAGGCTAGCTCCAAAGGCTTAAGATTTAACTCTGCTAGTTTGTCATTAACTAGCTTTTCCAAATCTTCCCTAGATTTGATCTTAAATCCAGTAATCTCTGGAGGTCTCTGTATAGAAGGTTCTAGCCTTGTAGAAGTTTCAGGCTTGCTGTGTATAACATGAGCAGAGTGAACAACCATAGACATGTCAGAAGAAGGAATACCAATCTTCTTCACCAACTCAGTTAAATAATCAAGTTTAGAATCGAGTGAACTAATATGTTCTCCCAAAACTTTAACATATAAAGACAAATAATTATTTTGAGAAATCAAATTATTAATTTCCTTTATACCGTTGCTGGCGACATCATCTTCAATAAATTTTTGAAAAGCAGCAAAAGTAATACCAGTATTATTTGGTAAAACAAAAGGATTTTGAGGAGGATAAATACTTGTAATGGTATTACCATTACTTTCTTGATAAATTCTTTCAAGAACTTTGATATATAAGGGCATGTAAGTGGTTATAAACCAAGGAGCAAAATATATAATTTGGTTATGCAAAGCACAAGTTTCATAAAACTCTTGAGAAATATTTCTCTTATCATCACTGTTATAAAACTCAGTGTACCAGTTTTTAAAACTTTTCCATTTATCCTGACAAAATTCTTTTAAAATATGTTGTCTTGCCGGTGAACCCGGACTAAAATCAATTTGGAACTTAATCATTTAAGTTTTATTAAAATCAAAATCCATATCGGATGCAGTAGGAATATCCTTATCAGAATTATTATCTTTAACAATATTATTAGAAACCTTTATACGGTCAACACGCCTATTACCATCAGTCGTGTCAATCGTATGAAGAGAAGCGGCACGATTTAATCTGGCCGGACCATAGATCGGTTCAATAGGGTCAATATATGAATGACCTGCAGAAGTAGATAATCTTCTACTACCTGTATGAGAATGCCTATAAGGCACTAAGGATTTATTATCCTCAAATTGAATGCAAATTCTGCCTTCAGGGGTTTGGCTTATATGCGAATAATCATGATTAGTAATTTCCTCAGATTGTTGACTCGAAGATATAACAGAGTCTAAAATCCAAGTAGAGAGAAAATTAATCTCATCCCATCCAATAAGTCTCCTAGTGGTGACTTTGGATCTAGCAAAATTCGTTTCAAATATCATAGTCTCATTTGACATATTTGTCAACTTGCATTTAGGAGTAAGAGTAGATAAGAACTTATAATATATTCTATAAGATAAACATATAAGTTCAGATCCAGGAGCATAATTATAACCATGAGTTTTAACATTTAATGTTAATGCATCAAGAATATTGTCATCAGACAAAGATAATTGTAAATTAGGTTGAGTATTGAAATATACGGGACCATACGCCACCGTAGATTCAATAGAACCCATAAGAGATTGTCTAAAATTAAGATTTCTAGCATCTCTTAAAGCAGCCATAAAAGATTCAGGTAACCCTTTAAGGGTTAAAGGCTTAAAAGCAATTTGAACTAAGCCTATATGCATGAAGCTATACTTCTTTTTATAAAAAATAATATCACGTTCATTCAATAAACGAACAGTCTGTTCAGAAGAATTTAAAGCAAGAGACTGCTCAGTTGTTTTTATCAATTGTTTAGAAGATATTTTATCAAAAAAACCATAATCATAAATCGTATGAATCAGGACTTGAGGAATAGTCCATTTGTTTAACAAATCAAGATTTTGAGGTATATCTACCTCTTCCAGTCTAGTGTTTTTAACACTGCTTTCTCCAATATTCATATCAATTAAACATCTATGTTGAATCCCATCTTACTTTAGATCTCATAAAACAATTCCTAGGCTCTGATACCATCGTTTTATCATCATTATCATTCTTATCATTATCATTATTATCACCATTATCATCATTATCATCATTATTATCATTATCATCACCATTATCATTAATATTATTATCATCATTATTTCTAATAATGGATTAGATATCCTATTCCTAATAAAAAGGATTTATTAGATAGATTTCATGATGCTATTATATTTTCAAAATTTGATCTAAAATCAGGATATTGGCAAATTTAAATTTCTGAACAAGATAAATATAAAACAACCTTTAATGTTCCAATGGGACAATATGAATGGAATGTCATACCTTTTGGGTTAAAAAATGCCCCTTCAGAATTTCAAAAATTATGAATGATATTTTTAGTCCTTTTAGAAATTTTATCATTGTTTATATAGACGATATTTTAGTATTTTCTAAAACCTTAGAAATGCATTTCAAGCATCTTGACTTATTAAAGAAGATTATTATTCAAAATGATTTGGTCATATCTAAACCAAAAATGCATATTTTTCAAACAACTGTCAGATTTTTAGGTCATAATATTGAAAAAGGAAAGATTATTCCTATTCAAAGAAGTATTTAATTTGCTTTTAAATTTTCTGATGTAATTACTGATAAAACTCAACTCCAACGATTTTTAGGGAGCTTAAATTATATTTCTCCTTTTATAAAAGATTTAGCTAGAGATACTGCTATCCTTTATGACCCTCTTAAAAAGAATCCTAAAGCTTGGTCTGAAAAGCATACAGAGGCAGTTAGGGGTGGGCATTCGATTTTTCGGTTCGATTTTTTTAAATTTCGGTTTGGTTTTTTCGGTTTTTGGTTTTTCATGTAGTGTACCGAACACCGAACCAAACTAATTCGGTTCGGTTCGGTTTTTTCGGTTATGGGCCTAATTAATGGGCTATTTTTTAACTTACAAAATGAGCTACTTTTTAAATTAAAAATGAGTTGTTTTATCTTTTTAAATTCAAAATAAATTATTTTAAGTTTGAATTCTAAAGTTTAATTCAACTAAGCTTAATTTTAACTTTTTAAATAAAGAAAATAGTGGGATCAATTGATTTACATTTAGTAGTACATACATAACATTTGAATTTTTGATAATAAATTTTCTCATATGCTTAATATCCTTATAACAAAACCAACAAAAAGTTAAGGGTCTTTTAAGATTTTAATAATCTATGGTCCCTAATTTCTTGTTAAATAAATATTATATACTTCATTTTTCTTTCAAAGCATATTAATAATAGTAAGAATTATCTTAACATGCTAAAACTATTATAAAAGTTGTTATTTGTAAAAAAAACTTAAGCAATTGTATCAATTATATAAATAATTCTCTAAATGTAAATGTGCTTTGAGATTTGGGTTGGGTGTAGTATTTTTATTCTTTTGAAATTAAGTTATAATTTGTTTTAAAAAAAATATGTAAAATTTCGGTTAAACCAAAAAACCGAAAAACCGAAATATGAAAACCAAAAACTGAACCGAAAAATTGAAATTTTTTATAAAAAAAACCCGAAACCGAAAAACCGAATTCATTCGGTTCGGTTCGGTTTTTCAGTTTTCGATTTTTTTGCCCACCCCTAGAGGCAGTCAAGCATATTAAAGCCAAGGTTAATAACCTACCCTGTCTTACTTTAGCTAATTCAAATTGGCAAAAAATAGTAGAAACAGATGCCTCCGGTAGTGACTATGGGGGAATTTTAAAACAAGTCTCCCCTAATAAAGAGCAAGAATATCTTATCCAATTTTATTCTGGAAAATGGAATAGTAGCCAAAAAAATTACGCTACGGTGGCCAAAGAGATTTTGGCTATGGTCAAAAGTGTTTTAAAATTCCAAAGAGATTTATATAATCAAAAGTTTATTATCAGAACTGATTGTCAGGCCGCAAAATCCATCTTTAATAAAGATGTTAAACATGATGTTTCTAGACAAATGTTTGCTAGATGGCAAGCCTTATTAGCGCCATTTGATTTTGAAATACATTATAAAAAGGGCACAGATAATAGTCTTCTAGATTTTCTTACTAGAGAATATATAAATTAATAACTCTTTATTTCTTTAATACAGATAATGCGACCATCAGCAAGTTCTTCCTCTAATAAAGGAAGAGGGAGAGGAAGAGCATCAGTTGGCAGAAATAATATTTTGGCCCAAATAGAAAATCAGAGGCTAATAGCCTCCAACATTGCAGGGATCTCCACTGGAATATCAGGGATTAATACAGATCACCCAATGTACAGAGAATTCATAGATTTTATACAATCCAGACAACCACAAGGTGATACTCCACCATCATACTCTGCAATCGTCAATGATGAAGCCAATGAAAGTATATAAGCATATGATAAAAATGAGAAAGATGAAATAATACTTCTTTTGGAGCAAAGAGATTTACAATGAAAGGATGATCCCTGGCAAATAATGACAAGATATTTTGATACGACATCTTATGCCATTCTCACTTACAAATATAGAATGCATTATGAGATTATACTCTCATCAATGGAGTCTGCGGAATTCCGGCACTTTTACCCCGCGAATATCAAAAAAAGTTTATAACTTTTCAAATATTATAATAAAAAAGATATTCACCCCACAAGAATGGGGAATCAGCACTATGTGGGAGAGGAAATACACCCACTCTGAACAAAAGGTTACAGTTAAATTCAATTAGTGGGATTATATCGAAAGCTTTAATAAAGCCCTATTATATGAAAATGCTAATAGGAAACATCGATGGTTCATTAAGATATGTTCTAATAATTTTAAACAACATATACCAAATTGGTTTTGTAAATGGTGGACTTTGTATGGTCCAACTTTGAATATTCTTCCTGAACACTATAAAAAATTATATTCTGATTGGATGGATGTTTCACCCAAAATAGCTCAATTGCAACAGGAAGATATATATTTTAAGGGAATATCTTTGATGTACTTCTTTATAGAATTATCTATCCCATGGATAATGAAATGGACAATAGAAGTTCAAAATAGTGAGTAAGGATTCCCTTGTCTAAAAAGAAAATTTTATACAAAATTTTGGAGTAAATTACTCCACAAAGATGCGAAAGGGAAACTTCATGGAAGAGAGATTATAAACTCAATTAATGTGTCCATTGAAGCCAGTAAAAGACATGCAAAGGTTATACCGAAAAAAAATGAGATTAGTCCTTTCAAACAAATTTCCAGGAAATTACAGATGAAGAAGGGAGCAATCTCCAAATCAAAGCTTCTTACTTCATACATGAAAGAAGTTAAGAAAGATCTAGTAAAACATTTGGAAATAGATTTCCCAAACAACATGTCCATGGCTACTTCCAATGAAGAAGAAGACAACTGTCTAGCAGGGGATTCTCAAAGTGTTAATAGCACAGAAGAAATGGACATAGAAACATTTCTTCAACAATTTCGAAATCAAGTAGAAGAATCTTCTGTCACATCCAAAAGCAAGGAGAGCGTGAAGGACTAGAAGAAATGACAATTTAGCTTTTATAAAGTTAAATGCTTCTCAATAATTGTAAACTTTTATAAAGTAAAAGGACCCAATGTCGGTCCAATAATTTAACATGATGTAAGCACTTACGTCATGTAAGTTAGAATTTTTCTCTTAATCCTTTCTATAAAAGGGTCACTTCTTGTAGTTAGAGGGCAGGCTTTAGCCACCCATCATTTGTATTTCCTCTCTTGTATATTTTTCACCTACAAAAATAAAGATTGTGATTTCTTTCTATCTTTGAATTTATTATAAGTCTCCAAATCAAGGTATTCCTCTTTTCTTCCTCTTAATAATATTTTAAAACTTTTTAAATATCTTATTAGCCTAAATGAAAGGCTAAACATCCGTGTTGGACTAATAACACACTAGACTTCTGTAACATGGTAATGATTTCTTAATTGAGAAATTTTTATTCCGATGATTCCGAGGTCGAGTCTGAGGTAGAGTTACAGTAGCTCCGACCATAATAAAGCCTATCCTTTGGACGGTAGTCCCTGTAAGCCCGTGTTAGCCGTGTGGAAGGCGTTATTAGGGTATTATGGGATGATGTTAGGTTGTCATGGCCTGAGCTACGTAATTCACAAATTGAACTCCAAGACTGTAAAAGTTCCGACGATTTCATCGAGGCGATCCTTTTAGAAGTTATGGATTATTATTATTATTATTATTATTATTATTATTATTATTATTATTATTATTATTATTGTTATTGTTATTGTTATTGTTATTGTTATTGTTATTGTTATTGTTATAGTTATTGTTATTGTTATTGTTATTGTTATTGTTATTATTTTTGTTGTTGTTTTTGTTGTTGTTGTTGTTGTTGTTGTTAGATTTATGAATAGAATATTGATGGTTATACTGATAGGCAGATTTACACATTGATGCATGGAATATTGATGTTCAGTACTGTCTGTAAGGCAAATGGTAATACTGAAAGTAAGACTGCTATAATCATATTAGCAATCTTACTTTCAATATTAGCATTTGCCTTACAGACAGTACTGAACATCAATATTCTATGCATCACTGTGTAAATCTGCCTATCAGTATAACCATCAATATTCCATTCATAGATCTCATCTCCACTGTATCTATTAGAGATATAAGTTTCTTGTTCTTCCAATAGAACATCTTGAGAAGTTGGCCTAGGATAATAGTACATCCTTTGCACTGGCTTCCTAGCATGCTTCTTTAAAATTTTATTAATCTCATCCTTTGGAATATCATTCCATTTATTGGTAGAAGTACCTTCTTCTAGGTCCAAAGGCTGGAGATTTAATCCCTTAAACTTCTTTTCCAATAAGGTCTACAGGTCTTCCATATTTCCAAACCTAAAGTCCTTTACCTCTGGAGGGGGTTGGATACTAGGAGTAGCTTTAGGTATCACCTCTTTTCCTTCAGATATCCTTCCTTCTTGAATTCTGTACACAAATTATCAATATTTTCATGCAAAGTAAAGGGACCCAATATTGGTCCAATAATTTAACATGATGTAAGCACTTACTTTAGAATTTTTCTCTCGATCCTTTTTATAAAAGGGTCACTTCTTGTAGTTAGAGGGAAGACTTTAGCCACCCATCCTTTGTATTTCCTCTCTTGTATATTTCCATCTACTAAAATAAAGATTGTGGTTTCTTTCTACCTTTGAATTTATTATTAGAAGTCTCCAAATCAAGGTATTCTTTTTCTCTTCCTCTTAATAATATTTTAAACTTTTTAATATTTTATTAGCCTAAATGAAAGGCTAAACATCTCGTGTTAGACTAGCATCAATCTAAACTATTAGAACATGGTCCTGAAAAGGACTGTTTCGATGTTTCTAAGGTTGAAATAATGTAGCCCAAGAATGGAAAGATCTTGACTTAGTCTGGTATTCCTGTTGAGGCTCATGTTAGCCATAGTTAAGCGTTTGTATGGGCTATATTGTAATCGTAAAAGATCATTCCAATCTTAGGCTACCTGAATCGTAAATGAACCTGTAGTTACATTGAAGCGATCCTGCCAATATTACATTATGGTATCATAATTATGATTATGGTATCAGAGCCATGTTACTCAATAGTTATAGGTGGTGTTAGTCCGACACTTTTCCTATGATGAATATTGTTAGAAAACACTCTACTATTAAAAACAGTAGAAAAGATGAATATGATATGCCTCAAAATTTAGATCTTCTTAATAAATGACTATTCCAAAAATACAGCCCAAACTATTATATCAGATGGGTACTTTTAAAAAATTTGGTTTTAAACAAATTGTTAAAACAACAGAAGAAACTATTACTGTTGATTCTGACCATGGAACCTTTCGTTTATTAAATGAAAGTGATTTGGCCCCTTATAGGAAAAATTATAAATTTATGCATATTGGTTTGGTACAAGTTGCATTCAAGCCACTTACTTTGAGAGGTTTACCACAGAGCTTCATAGCAGCTCTACGAGATGGTAGAAACCAAAACTGGAAGAAGTCCCTTTTAGGGAAAGTTCAAACCAGTCTGGCCTATGGCCCTGTTTATTTTAATGCTTATCCTAATTTGCAAATTTATTTAAATGATGAAAATTCTTTAAATACATTAATATTAAGCATTAAATTACATGGTTATGATTATAGGTCTGGTACAGAGGTTATATGTATCTGTTATTGAATTTATTATAAACCATTATATACTTTGAATCCTATGTGCAAAATCATGGATTTCAAAAATGAGACTATTTTGATTGAAACCAATTTGTTATAACCAGAGACCTATAAAATGGGATGAAATTGATTTTCCAAAAGAATGGGTGATTGAAGAAGCATCCCCCCTAGAAACAATATTTCTTCAGATATTTCTGAAATTGAACAGACCCATGATGGAACTGTTAAAATCCGTTTTAATGATAATATGCTAATGAATTATGTTGATGTTATTGGATTATCTTCCAGAATGCTTAGATCTAATTCCTATATGCCTAGATCTAACTCTTCTTATATCTCTCCTACTGATTATATTGTAGATCAACCATCTAGAGCATCAACTTCTCAAATCAGAGAAGAAGATACTTCTAGATCAGATAGATTTGACTCCCAGGTGAAAGATGATCATGTTGATAACATTAAAATTGAAAATCATATTGTGACTCCTGATATGGAGCCTACTCCTTTTGAAATAAATTTTCCAACTGGTTTATATGGATCTACAAAATAAACTTGGTTTCTCACCAGGATCTCCAATAGAAAAATGATCCAAAAAGAGTTTTTCAACCCAAATGGGAACCCTTTCAAAAAATTTTAAAAAAATTTTTGCTAAAGACCAACAAAAGTTTTTCCAGGAAGATTTTTATAATGATCTTTCAAGAGAAAACAAAGTAATCGCTTTTATCCCATGGTTTATGACTAAATATATTTATGATTATATCATAATGTTAGAGAATGACTAGAAGCTCTCAAATGGTACAATCACCAAATCAATTTTGCCTCCGCAACAATCTTTTCAATTTGAAAAAGATGATAAAACTATTCATTTTACAGCTTTTGCGGATATGATGGATAATGATACTACTTTAATCACTGCTATACATATTCAAACATTAATTAGGCAGAATAATTATACAAACATTTATGTAAGTATTCTAGGAGAACATATTCTCTCTTTGCATGAAAAGATTGATAATTTGTGTACAGAATTCAAGAAGGGAAGGATATCTGAAGGAAAAGAGGTGATACCTAAAGCTACTCCTAGTATCCAACCCCCTCCAGAGGTAAAGGACTTTAGGTTTGGAAATATGGCAGACCTGGAGACCTTATTGAAAAAGAAGTTTAAGGGATTAAATCTCCAGCCTTTGGACCTAGAAGAAGGTACTTCTACCAATATATGGAATGATATTTCAAAGGATGAGATTAATAAAATTTCAGAGAAGCATGCTACGAAGCCAGTACAAATGATGTACTATTATCCTAGGCCAACTTCTCAAGATGTTCTATTGGAAGAACAGGAAACTTATATCTCTAATAGATACAGTGGAGATGAGATCTATGAATAGAATATTGATGGTTATACTGATATGCAGATTTACACATTGATGCATAGAATATTGATGTTCAGTACTGTCTGTAAGGGAAATGGTAATACTGAAAGTAAGACTGCTAATATGATTATAGCAGGATTTACTGGACAACTTAAAGGATGGTGGGATAATTATCTCATTGAAGTCCAGAGAATAAAAATTTTAAATGTTGTCAAGAGTGAAGGAGATACAACAGAATTGAATATAGTGTATTCTTTAATCCTTACTATTATAAAACATTTTTCTGGAAGGTGGTCCGATAATAGTGAGACCATTAGGACTATGCTCCAAAACCTTAGGTGCAAAACCTTAACATCCTTTAGGTGGTATAAGGATGTATTCTTGTCCAGGATAATGGAACTCCCTGAGTGTAATAACCCTTATTGGAAGTCTAAATTTATAGACGGGCTTCCCACCTTATTTGCAGAAAGGGTTAGAAAAGCTCTCAGAGGAGATGGAGTAAGTATAAATTATGAAGCTTACACATATGGAAAACAAATAAGTGTATGTACCCAAGAAGGGCTATCCTTATGTAATGAGATAAAGTTGAATCAACAGGTAAAAATGTACCATCTTAATGAAAAACAGCAATTGGGGGAATTTTGCGAACAATTCGCAATTGAAATGCCCGAAACCTCCAGAAAGTATCATAGACAAAAGTTGGAGGAGAAAATTAAAGAAAAGTATATGAAGAGGTCTTATAATCTTGAAAGAAAGGAAAAACGCTTAGAAAAGCGTGAAAAAAGAAAAAAAAATTATAAGGAATCGAATTTTTGAAAAAATAATAGATCCAATGCATGTTACAAATGCAGAAGAATAGGTCATTATGCAAAAGACTGCAAGGTAAAGGATAAGATTAAGAGTATTGACTTAGAGGATAATATCAAGGATTCATTATGTAAGATTTTATTAAACTCTCACTAGAGAATTTTGGATCATAACATTCAGATATTGAAGAATCCTCAACAAGTGAAGATTTAAGAGTTCTTCATGATGAAAATTATATAAGTTCGTCAGAAGAGGAATGTTTGTCATGTCAAATTGGACAGCCTTGTGAAGATAAGGACAAGGATGAATTTTACCAGTTATACTCCCAGTTTAAAGACTTAAATATAAATGTATTGACAAATGACAATCTGATGGAAATTTTCAAAGCGATTGATGATCCCAATTTAAGATCTCAGATTATTGATAAGATTGGAAATACCCAAGCCTCTACAAGTAATATCAATACTTCTAAGGGAATTACCTCTCTAAATAAAGGTTATACCATGACTGAGGTAATAAGACAGTTAAAAGAAAGGTCCCAAAGGAATAATATTCCTACTACAATCCAAGATCTGGCAGAAGAAATTGAGAATCTGAAAAAGGAAATTTCCTCTCTTAGAAGACATAATACAATCCCTGATGAAAGGATCTCTTTGATAGAAGGAGCAGAGGAGGTCCGTAAGCACCCTGAAAAACAAGTTCTAATTGAAAACTTTCCAAATACTTTTCAAAATGATTTTCAGGAGACTTCTGATATTTCTCCAACAGAAAAAGAATCATTTTTGGGAACAATTGAGTTAATTACAGCTCATAAACCTATTGCAAAAATAACTATTTTTATTGATTATAATTTAAAAAAAGATTTTACTGCTTTAATTGATAGCGGAGATGATTTAAACTGTACACAAGAAGGGCTAATACCTTCAAGATATTTTCATAAAACTACTCATAGTCTCCGCAATGCAAGTGGACAAAAGATGGGTATTAATTATAAATTGCCCAAGGCCTATATTTGTACAAATAATATTTGTATTCCTGAATCATTTGTGCTAGTAAAAAACATCTCTAATGAAGTAATTCTAGGCATGTCTTTTTTCTGGCATATATATTCAATTACCAGATGGTATGAAACCGGAATAACCGGTACTTTTGAAAAAAAGAAAATCAGAATTGATTTTATTTCTCAACTTTTTTTAAAATATGTTAATAACATTAAAGATATGATTTCTTCTAAATCAAAACAAATTTATTTTCTAAAAAATAAAATTTGTAGTATTACAATAGAAGATACTCTTCAAAACCCCAAAATAACGAAAAAAATAAAAAATTTAAAAAATCAGTTTTCACTTCAAATATGTGGAGACAACCCAAATGTGTTTTGGGAAAGAAAAAAATATGTGGTAAGTCTTCCTTATGAGGAAAACTTTTCTGAGGATAATATTCCTACTAAGGCAAGACCTTGCCAAATGAATTCAGAATATCTGGATTTATGTAAGAAAGAAACCACAATCTTTATTTTAGTAGATGGAAATATACAAGAGAGGAAATATAAAGGATGGGTGGCTAAAGTCTGCCCTCTAACTACAAGAAGTGACCCTTTTATAGAAAGGATCGAGAGAAAAATTCTAACGTAAGTGCTTACATCATGCTAAATTATTGGACCGACATTGGGTCCCTTTACTTTATAAAAGTTTACAATTATTGAGAAGCATTTAACTTTATAAAAGCTAAATTGTTGTTTCTTCTAGTCCTTCGCCCTCCTTGCTTTTGGATGTGACAGAAGATTCTTCTACTTGATTTCGAAATTGTTGAAGAAATGTTTCTATGTCCATTTCTTCTGTGCTATTAACACTCTGAGACTCCCCTGCTAGGCAGTTGTCTTCTTCTTCATTAGAAGTGGTCATGGACATGTTGTTTGGAAAATCTATTCCCAAATATTTTACTAGATCTTTTTTAACTTCTTCCATGTATGAAGTAAGAAGTTCTGATTTGGAGATTGCTCCCTTCTTCATCTGTAATTTCCTGGATATTTGTTTGAAAGGACTAATCTCATCTTTTTTCGGTATAACCTCTGCCTGTCTTTTACTGGCTTCAATGGACACATTAATTGAGTCTATAATCTCTCTTCCATGAAGTTTTTCTTCCGCATCTTTGTGGAGTAATTTACTCCAAAATTTTGTATAAAATTTTCTTTTTAGGCAAGGGAATCTTTGCTCACTATTTTGAACTTCTATCGCCCATTTCATTATCCATGGGATAGAGAATTTTATAAAGAAGTACATCAAAAATATTTGATTAAAATATATATCTTTCTGTTGCAATTGAGCTATTTTGGGTGAAACATCCATCCCATCAGAATATAATTTTTTATAGTGTTCAGGAAGAATATTCAAAGTTGGACCATACAAAGTCCACCATTTACAAAACCAATTTGGTATATGTCGTTTAAAATTATTAGAACATATCTTAATGAACTATGAATGTTTTCTATTAGCATTTTCATATAATAGGACTTTATTAAAACTTTCGATATAATCCCAGTAATTGAATTTAACTGTAACCTTTTGTTCAGAGTGGGTGTATTCCATCTCAGCATAGTGTTGATTCCCTATTTTCATATACTATTATTATTATTACTATTAGTATTAGTATTAGTATTAGTATTATTACTATTACTATTACTATTACTATTACTATTACTATTAGTATTATTATTATTACTATTAGTATTACTATTTCTATTATTATTACTATTACTATTACTATTACTATTACTATTATTATTATTATTATTATTATTATTATTATTATTACTACCTCATTCTTCACTTGTAAAAATATTTATTTATTTTTTACTTACTTATTCACTATTTTTTAAAATAAACACTAGAACAATTTTTTTTTAAAGTTATTATTCATTTTATTGTAAATCTTGAAGAATTATTTTTGTAAATAAAATACATTGTTAATTTTATAGTTTTATAATTTTTGGTTACTTAGTAATCTTGTAGTTACTAATTTTAAATATTTTTAGTAGAATATTATTTAGATCCAAATAGCAATATTGAGCACGAGTTTCAAATTCAAAATTTTAATCAAATTCTTCTATATCTTTTCTTTACATAGAATAAGATAATTTTTATAAAAATCAGTAGAAAATTTATTCTTTCCTTTTAAAAAAAATATTATTTTTCTAAAAAACAAATGATTCTTTTCCTATTTTTACTCCCCCTTCCCAACGTTCCTTTTTCTTTTTATTTCTTTTCTTCTTTCTTTTTTCTTTTTTTTTTTAAAAAGACCTAGAAAAAAAGAGAGGAAGGAGCGGCTAATAAAATAAAAAGACCTTTTCCCAGCAAAGTCGTCATGCTGCCGCGCCTCATTTTTCTTGCGAAAAACGGGACTCAACACGTATATAATAACAAGTATACATAGTAATAATTGTCGCGCCCCATTTTTCTCGCGTAAAGTGGGACTCAACACGTGACAACTCTTGAAGAATTATTAGAAAGGAGAGTCACCACCTAATGAATTAAGGTGCGTTAGGGCACCAGACTAAACTAAGTAACTAGAGAACCTGTTTATCTAACCTACGTCACCAGAGTCGGGTAAAGGTTCAAGTTACCTCGAAAGAAAGGTATTAAACACCTTTCGAGGTCCACAACTGTGGGTCCCGGCACGGCCAATTTTTAAACAGTTGATCTATGTTGTGAAGTTTATTTCAATGATTAAATCAAGCGTTTATCTTTATGAATGTCTCGTTTTTAGGGGTTAGTATCGGGATTCGTTGGTTCGCCCGTCGGAGAGTAGTGTGGGTGTCAATCACGGCCATTTTGGGATCGTGACATTATTAAAATAAGAAAAAATAAAAAATAAAAAAAAACTCAAAAAGAAGAAAAAGAGAAAAACAATAAATATCATTCTTAATTTATGAGAGATGTCACAAATTACATTTCTTAAGTCTCCCCCTCCCCCCTCCCCTCCCCCACACACAGAGAGATGCATAGAGAAAAAGAATGTGTTATATAGAAGGAAGAAGTAGAAGTATTATTTACCATTTACACAATTTAGTATGATCAAGATCACGGCGTAATTATACTTCATATTTATATAGCTTTTTTTCCTGCAAAATACAAATTAAGATTGCATAATTATTTGAAATTATGAACAAAGCAAATCAACTCCTCCAATATTACTATTGTAATCTTACCTTCTCAAATGAGCCATATCCCTTTTATGTTTCACCGTGCATGTGCATTTGAAGTGTCTATAACTTAAGACATTTATTCTATAAACTTACAATTATAGGAGAAATAATTAAGATATCTAATAAAGGATCAACTATGATAGTGTCTTTTTGATATTTGATATGAAATGAATATAAGAAAATGAGAAGAAAAAATTAAAAAAAAAAAGATAAAAAAATAAATACTTTTCTTGGCTATAGAAAGGTGTCACCTCACCTCTTCTATATCTAACTTTATTATATATATAGATTAGAACGAAATACAAGAAAATTACATGTCACCTCACCTCTTCTATATCTAGCTTTATTATATATATAGATTAGAGCGAAATACAAGAAAATTACATTAAAAAAAAGTTAGAACAGTATCAACCATTCCCTGTGTTTGTAACTATCGATCTATATCTGTATATATATCATAATTATGATTTACAATAAAATGACGTGGTATAATTTTTTAATTACTTTTTTTTGGCTCTTTTTACTTTAATTTTTATTTGTACTCTGTTCATTTACTCTACTTTGGGTGGTGTGATGTAGCACTTAAAATAATAATATTTTTATTTCAATTCACTTGATTTTTTTCCTTTTATTTTTTTTAATCAAGAATTCGATTTTCACAATTAAAAACTTCAATATAGTTTTTTTTAAAATATAAAAAAAAAATAAGTCCAGCATCTCATGAACTCATATAAAAAAATGTCAACCAACTAATAAAAAGTTGTGGTCACCAATTGAATTTTGTTTTATAATAATTATAAGATCGTCGAACATATATATATATATATATATATATATATATATATATATATATATATATATAAAATACTACCTTGTTAACAATATCACATATGCTAATTGACCTGGATGCACAATCAAAAATATCCACCATGCTTTGATTAATCCCTTTTGTTGAAAAAATAGTGAATAGCTTTGTACTTCCCGTGGTAGTTATAAAAGATTTTACTATTTTAAATATTTAAAAAATATTATTACTTTTTAAATTTAAATGAATAAGATTAGATGTATGTGTTTCTCTTAATTTGAATTTTGTATTAGTTATAAAATCTAGATGAAGACAAAACTTATTTTCCTTAAAAAGTATGTAACGAATAAAATAAACTTGATGAAAAATTGATGTAAGCTTCAAAATTTCATATATTTTTTTTATTATTTTCTATTTATTTAAAATTTTAAAAAAGAAAAAAATAGAAAAAAAAAATGAAAAAGGAATAAAATACAAAACTAGATATCTCTGCCCTAAATCTTCAAATCAAACGACTTTTTATTTTGTATTCCTTTTTTTTCGTGAAGGTTTTTTTTATTTGATTTTATTTTTAGCTCTCATAACTCTCTACCCACTTATTCTTTTGAAAAGATTATGTATTCCACTTTTTAATTTATTTTTCTTGGAATTTTCTTGAGTTTTTTTTTTCTCAAAATAATAAAACTATATATACTAAATATCAAAATATTCTAAAACTTAATATATATCCCTTTTGAAATCTTCTCCTATAAATTCAACATACAACTTTATAGAAAAAGGGGGTTACTTGAAAGAGATAATCCATAAAAACTTAAAATAAAATTTCATTCAGTCTATTTGAAAAATAAAAGATTATAAAAAGATAAAATAGAAACAATAAATTTTGCAGGAGCTACATTTGTGAAAAAAATGTTAATGTAAGTCCATGTATATAAAAATTCATACAAGATACATTTTTATGCTGATTTAGATTATTTGTTTTCACATATATATATTTTTTTCATTTTTACTACTTTCCTCTTTTCTCCATCTTTATCACCATTTACCTGCTCATTTTTGTTCATTCGTGAACATAAATAGATTATCACGTCAAAATTATTAAGAAATAAAATAATAAAGAAATTAAAAAGAAGAAAAAGAGTAATTAAATGAAGCATTTAAAATTAAACCAAAAAAAAAAGGAAAAAAGTAGCTAGGCAAGAAAGAAGAGAGAAGGGAGAAAATTAATAATAGACTAATGACTTTGTATCCAAGATCTTGTTTATGTAATGAAAAATCACACCTTGCAAAGGGTTCAACTTTGCGAGAAAGAAATATTCAACGGCATAAAGATATTAGGAGAAATAATTAAGTTGAGTTTCCAAAATCTAAACTTAAACATTTTAAATATTATCTCAAAATATTCAAAGAGTAAAGCACTTAATAGTATACTAACTATTTCATGAATAATTTCGGAATAAAATAATATACATACATAAAAAGAATAAAATTTGCACAATAAAAACTGTAAATCTAGAGAGTATGTTATCTTATGCATCATGCAAGCCCCTAAAAGAGAACCCCAAAATTTTAACGTTTGGTTCAAGTGACAATTGGCCTCGATCTTTCTTTTGCAAGTGCGAAAGCTTCTCTAACATAACCACCACGACCTAAAAGATAAATAAGACAATCATAATGTTTTATTACAGGTATTACTCCATAATATAACTTTTTTTCATAGAATAAAAATAAATTATTCAGTCACCCACCTAACCAGTGTTACTGTAGGAACACAAAATAACAAGTAATATCACTTTATGAACAACCCTTAAAAAAATAAAAAAAACGTAAGATTATCAAGAAAAACACCAGAACACTGCATATTAAAGAAATTGAAAGAAACTTGAAATGGTTGAAAGTTGTAAAAATGAACTCTTATCAAATCACTGTACAAATATCATTCAGTAAATAAACTCCTAATGAAGAGTAAATAAATGTGATGTTTGGGGGAAAAGAACCGAAAAGTGATGGTTGATTTTCTTAAAAACGGAAACAATCATTTTTATCATTCTGAAAAGGTTAATACTGCAACTTTAAAACTTTAATTATCATAATTGTTTTAAAGGTTGTAACTATTTCATTATATTAGATATAGCAGCGCTTTCTAAATAAATGTGTAAATTTTTTTAAAAAAAATAGAAAAAAGATAAATAGGAATGGTGGCTTTAGAAACATGCCACATCAGCACATTCATATTTTTCCTTTATATATATATATATAGATTGTAGAAATAGTTTTAGATTGAAGGGCAAAATGACCGTTCAATATTTGATAGGTAAAATTGATTTGAAGGGTATATTAGTTTTCAATGTTTGAAGATTATTTTAGTATTTTAATTTTTCACTTTTTGGATTTCCACTTATATAGTATTAATATTATTATTTATTTTATTATTATATTATTATTTATCAATTATTATTTATATATTATTATTATTTATTTATTTCTTATCATTATTGTTATTTATTATTATTTATTGTTTATATTTATTTATTTATTTAATTATTTAACTTTTTACTTTTTGACTTCTCAGTTATATAGTAATAAATATATAAATATAATATAATATATAAAATATTAATATTTAATTATGTACTTGATTATATTTTAATTTAGTGGAGGGGAAAAATGGTAATCTAACTTTTCACTTTTTGATTTTTCACTTATATAATAAGATGATATAGATTCTTATTAGATTAAATCATTTCATTAGATAACATTAAATAACAACAGTAATTAAATAAAGGAGTTAATAAAATAATTTTAAAATGAGAAAATAGTAAAAAAAAATCACAAAAAAGAAAAATGGGAATGGAGGCCTTAGACATGCCATATCAACATGCCTCTAAACTTCCATTATATATATATATATATATATATATATATATATATATATATATGTATGTATGTATAAGTTGTTGAATCTCTTTAGCGTTTTTTTCTTAATCTCCTTACTTAAATTACTGACTTTGCCACTAATAACAACTGAAATTTTATGAGTTTAACCTTTAAATATTTTATTATTAATTTGATTATATTTTTAAAGTTATATATATATATATATATATATATATATATATAGTCTAAATTTTGTGTCATATTAAAGTCTAAATAAATAAATTGAAACTGATGAAATAATAAAAAAAGAAAAACGTGCATGGCGTGGTACAAGTTTAGCCTTCCATGTTTATCACTATACAAAGAGAAGAAATTTGCATGGCATGACGCATCATAATAACTCAGTGTGGATTAATTTTGGTTATTTTTGCAATATCATATGAAGTCCAGATTTATAAGAAATTATTCTTCTTGTTTATTTTCATTTTCTTAGTTAGTTGTAGTTCGAGTTATATATATTTGGTGTCAGTTTATTTTTCTTATTAGTCGATGGTTAGTGTTATTGAGGGCATTTGGGGGATTTTACACACACATATATAATTTTATCGTGAAAGCTAGAAAATATATTTAAAGTATTTAATTTTTGAATTTTTTATTTGAATTTTATTTTGAATTATCAAAATACACATTAACTATTAATTGCTTATTTTTTTAATCTGAAATGTCATCATCGTTCGGGTAGGAAAATTAAATATATGATGATTTATGTGTGTTTCGATAAACATTTGGTGATAGTTCAAGTAGGAAACTCACACACTTGATACTTTGGGTATGAAATTGGTGTTTTTCACCTTCACTCTATTCTATTTTACTATCTTATAAGAGATCATTTGATACGTTGATAAAAATAATAACCTCGAAATAAAATTTAAAATAAACTTTATTTCATATTTGATTTGGATTATTAGCTAATTTCAAGTTATTTAATTTCACTATTTATATTAAACTAATAAAATAACTATCTCATATATATATATATATGTATATATCTTTGGTTCCTCGTTAAGGTAAAATTCCCATGAAAAGGCTGATAAATGTCCTCTTTTCACTTTTGGGTCTAAAAAATACTTTTCAAGTTTGTGTTCGGACTTAAACATACCCTTCAAACTAATAGAAAAAGTCAAGTCAAACTTTAATTCTTTAAAACCTCATTCAATATTTCCTAATTTATGTCACATTTTAATTTAAAATAATTAAAACATATTCAAATTCTAAAACCCAAACCCATCAACCCACCCATTTTCTGAACGAGACGAAACGACGCATTTGCAGAATTTTCAGATGGACGTGTGTACATAACCTTCCTTTTTGATGTTCTTCTTCTCCAACAGTGCCACTGCAATAATTTTCCAGCTGCTAAAATGGTTTCTTCATTTGCCACTAAAATCCCACTCTGCCTACACTCAACCCTCAATCACAACCCAAATGTTGTTCACCCCATTTCCTACAATTCCCTCAAACCCCTTTTTCTTCCTTCCCTTTACAGCTCCAAACTCCGAGCAACTTCCAAATCCAAAATTCAGCGATTTTAACATGTTCTTGGAAACCCCAGAAAGAAATTTCCAAGTTTTTCAGTGAAAAGATTGTTTTCATACTTGTTGGATTATTCTTGTTTATGGGTTTAAGGGCCAAGCATGTATTCTCTGTGTCACAACCAGTTCAAGGAAGTGGTGTTTTACAAGATTAAGGAGGAAAACACAGAGACCCAAGAACGGAATAGTGAGGAAGAAGAGATGTATGTGAAGTTATTGGAGAAGAATCCGAGAGATGTTGATGCTTTGAAGACTATTGTTAACGTGAAGATAAGGAAAGAGAAAAAGAATGTTTGATTATTGTTGGAGGTAAAAATGTGTGGGTTGAGGGGTTTGAATTTTAAAATTTGGTGGGTTTTAATTATTTTAAATTAAAATGTGACACTAATTAAAAAATGTCCGATGATTTTTTAAAGAATTAAAATTGGCGATTTTTTCTGTTACTTCGAAAGATATGTTTAAGTCCAAACATAAACTTTAAAAATATTTATGAGTCTTTTCCCTTCTTTGTATTGGTCCTCAACAGATTAATTAAGTCACTGCTAGCTTGTTACATAGTTAACTTCATATGTGATCGCCCGCTTTATTTAATTTATTGTATCAAAGTTACTCAACTATTCTTTCGTAAACAAAAAAATAATACTACAATTTTAGCTAAATTTCATGAGAAGTCATCATTTGTTCTAAATATATTTGTATTATGATGAATATCTATAAATGTATTTGTATTGTAGTGCATACATGTGTTTATATTATAGTGAAAGTCTATTTTTAGGAGAAAAATTAGGAGGAATTATCCCTATAAATTGAGGGGTTTTCTTTCATTGTATTTCATCCCATCAAGAGAAATAAGAACTAATCTCCTTCTCTCTTTCTCTACAATATTCTTGTTCTTTCTCTATTATTTCATAACACGTTATCAACATGAGTGTCTGCCTTGAGCACTCACTTTGAAAGATCTGAGGTAAGAAAAATTAAAATTTCTTTTTCGAAAGATGTATTACTTAACCACAAGAATGATATTCCTTTGGTGATATTTTTGTTCTACGACTCTACCGTCTCAAAATTTGAAGGCCAAGGTATTATTTTTCTCTTTCTTTTGATATGCCTAACTTTACGAAACTTGATTTCGTTGCCCTTCAAAGTTCGGACAAGAACTACCTTTCATGGGTGTTAGATGTTGAAATCCATATGGATGCAATGAGTCTTGGAGACACCATTAAAAGTGAAAATAAAACATCAAATCAAGATCGTGCTAAGCCTATGAAATTCTTGCGTCATCATATTGACGAAATTCTGAAAATTGAATATCTCACGATTAAGGATTCACTTGTTTTGTGGAATAGCCTAAAAGAAAGGCATGACCACCTGAAGATGGTCATCCACCCAAAGGCGCGATATGATTGGACATCAAGACTATAAGTCTGTTCATGAGTAGAATTCTTCAATGTTCAGAATTGTTTCTCAATTGAAACTATGTGGAGAGACTATTAATGATGTTGATATGATGGAATATGTGGTAGTACACAAAATTAGTTGAGAGCTCCGGAAGAGCTAATGTGTTACTATTGTAGTAAGTCTCAAAAGGAAACCTATAAGTTTCAAAGATATTGAAAAAAAATTGAGACTGTAAATTATGGGAAGATCTAATATCTTCATATTACTACAATTGAAGCGAGTTATAAATATTGATGTAAAAGATTACCTGTCGTTTTCTTTTGTTTGTAGTACATAAATATGAATATGATGACAAAATCACATACAAAAGTAAAGTAGAAGTTTACTGAAATAAAGATAAGTTGACATAACTGGTTGGCCATCCCGATTCAAATGTGATACAAAAATAATTGAGAATTCACGTGGGTATATGTTGAAGAAATTAAAGATTCTTCAAGAATTCTCTTGTGTTGCTTGTTCTCATGATAGAATGATCTTGATCAGCTAAGATTGAAATTATATTCCTTGAAATTTTGAAACTTATAAAAGGGTGAATATGAGCCCGTTCACCTGCCATGTGAACCATTGGCGATTATATAATTTTAATAGATGCATCTATGGTATGGTCACATGTGCTTTGATATCAACTTGCAATTGGTTCTTGTAAGGTTGTTTGCTCGAGTTGTTAAATTAAGAGCACAATTCTAAATTATAAAATCATGTTGATAATGCTGGTTCATATCTAAGTTGGTTTAGCAAAAATTGTATGCCTCCAATTATAGCTAAACCATTGGTTATGAGAACAAAACTCCCAAATAAATTTTGGTATGAGATATGTTTATTTAACATGTAGCAACACTTGAATGCATCAAGCCAACAAGGTTCCCCTATCACAATTGGTTCAGGGTCAGGAACCAAATAATTCCATCTAAAAATTTAAATATGCGGTATATGATTCAATTACTCCACCACAACGCACAAAGATGGGTCCCCAAATGAGCTTGAGGAGGGGAGAGGAGGGGAGGGAGGTAAATGTTAGTTTTTCGAACATTAGGGGGAGAAGTGATTAGCAGCTGAAAATTGAGTGTGAGATGAATTATCTAGATCCTAAGGAAAAAATGTGAACTTAAAAGTTCAAGAGATAATTCACTTGCAAAATATTGTAAATCATTTGTCAGATGTATTTGCTGACTCTATTTTATAATTCTGTTGCAAATGCTCCAATGAAAGTCCTTGAAGGACTGGGTCTATGAGACGCCTGAAGCGTGATAGAGCAAACAGTTCCAAATATAGAACTCCTTGAAGAAGGAGAGAAGCAAATGATTAAGATGGTCATAATGATGAGACAAGTGCTTTAAGAGAGCATCACGACATAACACTTCATAAAACATTGACAAAGGTTCAGGTACCTGAAAATGATGAAAAATGAAGAGATCTCAATAAGTTATGCCGCATTGGAACTGATATCAAAATGATCGTCGACGATACCTTTGATATAATGTAGCGCTCAATATTATATATTGACGAGGATCTTGAATTCAAATATGTCAAAACGTATGGACGGATAAATAATTGGCCAAATAAAAATACCCAATTCAAGTATAATGCCAGTGGGTATAAATGTATTCTTGTGGCATAAAGATTTTTTCCAAATCCTGACATTATTATATGGAGAGGTCCTCCTATGGTGGATGCAATTATTTTAAGGTTACTCATAAGTCTGGCAATACATGCGTATAATAAAATTATTTTCATGTCTAGATAGACTGAAGGATATATGAAAATCCTTGAAGGATTTAAAAGAACAAGGAAATTCTTGGTCCTAAAGTACCATATCTTAGTGCAATTGGTGCACTAATGGATCTTGCTAACACTACTAGACTTGATATAGCCTTTTCGGTTAATTTGTTAGCAAGATATAGTTCTGGTCCTACTAGGAGACACCGGAATGGGATCAACCACATAATGCAGTATCTAAAAGGGACTATCAGTATGAGCTTATATTATTCTAACAATTGCAGTCCCGATCTTATTGGTTATGCTGATGCTGGGTATTTATCTGACCCACACAAAGCTCCAATCTCAAACTCGCTACGTGTTCATATGTGGAGGCACTGCCATATCTTGAAGATCTACAAAGCAGTCTCTCGTATCCACTTCATTAAATTATGCTAAGATAATAACTATTCATGAAGCAAGCCGAGAATGTGTGTGGTTGAGGTCCATGATACATCTCATTAGAGAAAAATGTGATTTGAAATGTAATAAAGTACCCACAATTTTATATAAAGATAATGCAACATGCATAAAAAAACTAAAGAGAGGATTCATAAAAGGAGAGAGAACGAAGCACATCTCGCAAAAACTTTTCTACACACATGAGCTCCAAAAGAATGGTGATATCAACGTGCAACAGATTCGTTCAAGTGACAATGTTGCTGATTTATTCACCAAGTCTCTACCAACTGCAACTTTCAAGATGATGGTGCATAAGATCGGGATGCAAAGATATTCTCATTAGGGGGAGTTAATATGCGTTGAACTCTTTTTTCCTTACGAGGTTTTGTCCCATTGAGTTTTCCTTGTAAGGTTTTTAATGAGACAGCTAAAATGCATATTATTAGATATGTGTACTCTTTTTCCTTCACTAAATCTTTTTTTCACTGGGTTTTTTTGTAGTAAAGTTTTAACGAGGCACATTATCTATCAAATAGACATTCAAGGGGGAGTGTTCTAAATATATTTGTATTATGGTGAATGTCTATAAAGGTATTTGTATTGTAGTAGATACATGTTTTTATAATAGTGAAAGTCTATCTTTTGGAGAAAAGTTAGGAGGAATTATCCCTATAAATAGAGGGGTTCTCCTTCATTGTATTTCATCCCATCAAGAGAAATAAGAACTTCTCTCTTTCTCTCTTTGTCTATAATATTCTTGTTCTTTCTTTATTATTTCATAACATCATTATAATTTTTTTAAAAATCATTTTTAACTTTTTATAAGTATCATATAAATAATGATATGCTTAACCAATTCAGTGTCGGCTCAAGGCCAAAGCCACCAAGACAAAGGTTTTAGGCCCCCAAACTTTTGGGACCCTTGACAGTAGATTTCAGCTAATTTTCTCATATATATATATATTAAAGATGATTAAAAGAAGATTGCTATGACATCTTTAACCAAAATTTTCTTTTGCTTCTTTCTTTGATCTTCTTCTAATTATAAAATGAGAATATTTTTTAATATTTGAATTATTTTTTCTTTTTTATTTATGTATTTATAAGAAGTAACTACTCATAATTCGCACCTCTTTAATTTTTACTCTTAATAATATATTCATAACTCTCATAATCTTTGTATCCATAACCCCCAAATTTATAAATTTGTGTTATCTTATGGTATTCCTCTATTTTGCCTATATAAACTCATATTTTATTTTTGAAGACCTCATTCTAGATTATCCTTTCTCTTCTCTATGACTTTGACTTGTAAATTAACTAACATGTAACATGAAAGGAGTATATGAAGGCAAGAAATATTTCATTCTCAAGTCTTTCTTTTATTTTTATGTACTTGGCGCTCTTTTTAAATTTTAGCATATTTTTTTTACGAATGTATTATCATCCTCTAAGCAAGTATGATCAAGAAAATCTCCATGACCATCAATATTGAGGTAATTTTGAATAATAGTGATACTTTAAATGCGTCGACTCTGTGTGGTTGATCTTTCTGAAAGTCAATTTGCTACTGATACTAACTTAATAATCATATAATGTAGTTTGATCTTAATATTTATTAGAATTTAAGAGATAATAATTTTTTATTGTTAGTACAATAGAGAAAACAACTTTTAGATGTATTATATACTTTAGATTTCTTTTCTTTTGATATAATTATTTTTTAGTTGGTATGATCAAAATAGAAATATTATAAATATCATACATAATATTTAGTATCATATTAGCGATTGGCTATATTCCTTTTCATGTTTTATGTTATTATAATTAAATAATTTATTTTATTTATTTATAATTATATTCAAACTTTTTCTTTAATTGGTTGTATATGATGAAGAGTTTTGACATATTTTTAGGGAGCACAATATGCTGGTGGATCTACTTACAAAAGAAGACACTAAAAGAAATTTTTTAAAGTATTATAAGAAATTACTTTTGCTAGAGATTTTTTTATTTTGACAAATTAGAATAGTAACTTAGCTACACATATCGGCAACACTATTTATTTGGTCCTCTATGATTCTACTTTTTATTATGAAACATAATTTAAATGCTTGTCCAATTTCAATCAAAAGAATTATGATGAGCAGTTTCATTTTTATTATTCTGGTATAAGAAAATTAAAAGGTGAAATATTTTCTTATGATGTCATTATTTATTATTTTGTGTATATAACATTTATTTTGGTCGTTATTTTTTTCTTACTTGAAATGTATTTATAATTTATTTATTTTTTATTTTTATTTACTTTGCGAATATAATAGTGCATATTATTTTTATACGTCTTAACAACATAACTAAGAAAATTCACTGTCTATGTATTATATAATTATGATATTTAAAATAATAATGTGGTGTATCGCGCTCATTTTTCTCGCGAAAAGCGAAACTCGACATGTGACAACTCTTAAAGGATTGTTTGAAGGAAAAAAAGTCGCCACCTAACGATTTGGGGTGCGTTAGGGCACGTAGTAACCTAATAGTCTGTTTTACTAGCCTAGGTTACCAGAGTCGGGCAAGGGTTTAAATTATTTCGAATGGAAGATGTTAGGCACCTTTCGAGGTCCACAAATGTGGTTCCCGGCCGGATTTGTTAATTATGTGGGGGGCATTTACTAAGCGAGCAAATAAGATTAATTTTAAACCTTCTATATAAAATACTTAAATAAACTAAGTGATAAAAGATCTTAGCGTAGTCAAATTACAAATAAAATAAAAGAAAATTGAACAAATAAGAAAAAGAAATTGAGACAATATAATAAATTTAACAATTTATGCGAATAAGAATTGACAAATAAAGACAGACAATAATAAATAAATGATAAATGAGGAGGAAACAATAACAAAACAAACAAATAAAAATTTTAAAGATTGGACCGAACCTCAAAGAGGCGCCTACGTATCTCGAAAAGGAATCAGGTCAAACGTAGTTCTGCCTTAAAGGAGGGGTTATTTTAACCTAATGGGATCACCCCATGCAACTTAAATAATACTTTGCAATGATTTACATTGCTCATATTATTCAGCGAGCACGGACTATCATTTCCCGCTACCCGCCTAATTTAATCAATTATTAACTTAAAACACTCTAGGTGAAGAGAACTAATGGCCTAGAATTTGCCTACCCGTCCAAGAGGCGTCGGACAACTATTTGAATTTTGAGGTCTAAAGTTTTTAGGGCTTTTAAAGGTGGCTTAAACGTCAAGCAAAACAAATAGTAAAAAATAGCTAGCATAAAAGGGTTTCACATTCCATTAAATAGATAATCAAGTACTTCAAACTTGTGATTGTTTTATAGGCATGATTTAAATTAGTGCAAGAAGACTAACGCGCAACATATTATAATATACAAATCAAAGGTTGTTAATCATAGAGGCAGATTAGTGACATAAATTCTACATACAAAAATAAACAGATTGCAGATTTTGATTATTAATTTCGTATAGACATGATATCTACGCGGTTACGTAAAACATATTTTTTGCCAGAAGACACTTCAATTGAAACAGGTTGTTAAAGCAGAGTTTTTAAGCGAATATGAAGGGGTATCTATGTGAACAGTTTATTGAACATGCTAATATCAGTGATAGCAAACAAATTAAGAGTACAAACATCGGCTGAACAATGATTTCTAACATATAGGCGCATTAAAATTCAAACATGACCAGGCTTCAAATCAAATTGTTTTTGTTCATATAGTCATAATTAATAGAAATAATTATGCTCATGTCATTCCTATAGATAGGTTCACTAAAAATTAAATGCGGGACATGCTTCAAAATTAATCGCTAAGCCTCCCTTTAATTAAAAATAGTTAACCTTTATTAATCCTACGGACATGATTCAAGTTGCTTACTTTAGGTTAAATTCCTATATGCACGTGTTCTAACATCACATATGTTATTGAATGAATTAAATTCTTATAGGCAACGTCAAAAATAGAACGTGCTTCAATTAAATATTAGAGATCCTATAGGCATGATTTCTAACGTTGTATATGTTATGAGGTTCCTATGGGCATAGTTTCTAAGTGAGATTAGCAATAAAAAAAATATACAATCCCCAACCCCATAAACTCCCTTCCACTATTCATTAGCGTTTATTACAATTTACAGCTCATAAAAAAATTACAATGAAATAAAATAGTAATAATTAATTGAACAAGTTCTAGACCCCATCATGTCCCGGCGATTCTTCATGTCATTACAAGAAAAGACCTGTTAAACATGTAAGACCACAAATACACATACAAATATATATGTTCGTGGATCCATGAAGCCTAACTCGTTAATTAGCTATTTAAGTATACAAACAGACTACTAGAAATATAGCAGGATAACAAAAGCAATTCAAAGTCATTATAGCAAATTCACACATTGTTATCGAAAGTAATGCAGGGAAATAAAACTGACCGATGAATCAGTAAACAAATAGAGCAATAACCAACAATTTCAGAAAAGCTTTTCCAATAATTGAGGCCCAAACCTCAATACGTGAAGATCACAAGGATCTCGTGGATCCCGAGTAGTGCTTGTATTGAGGAGGGAAGAAGAATTATCAATTTCAAAGGAGAAAAGTAGTATTTTAAAAAGTAAAGTATTGTAAGTTTATGATGGTGCTCGAATGCCGTTTAAAAGAGAGAGGCAGACCCCCTTATATAGTTAAAATCAGTCCAAAAGCTTAAAGGGAAAGGGAATATTTAAAAAATTAATTCCAAATAATTACTTACCATGTATAAATAAATTAATTAATTTAATAAAATTAAATCAGGGGGAGAAAAATCACTTTTCCATAATTGCAGATATTGAAAAAAAAGAAAGAAGATAAAAGAATACCTTATATTAAGACAAATTAAATGGAATGAAAATAAGCTGTCATTTAATACTGTAAAGTAATCACAATAATTTTGCACATTTGGGTGAAAAAGGTAAAATTATAGAGCAAGTAAATTTCAAAATAGCAGGGTTAGAATAATTAGAGCAGGAAATGAATCAAATCGGGAGAATTTACCATAAATTAATGAGTACTTAGCTATTCCATATTGTGCAAATAAAATCCTCACTACCATAAAAAAATATTTTTTAACGTAGGAATCAACCTTGATATAGGAGGAAGATGAGGTAACCTTTAATTAAACAGAGTCTATCCGGGGACTCATACACCTACATTACGAAATTCAAAATTAAGCACAGAACTTCAATTATCACGTAAATAAAAGCTTTGAAGACAGGTTAATGAAAACTAGTCACATTCATAGAGAGTCATAACACCGAAAATGTATCCGTATATCATATTTAACAGAAAGCAAGAGAAATCAACATAGACATGGTAATATATGAAAAACCTATACAGAGGGCAAGGAGAATGGAGCAACCGTGCCATAGATATGCATATCAAAAATATTCGATCAAACAACAAATGTCTTTCACAAGATTCAACAAGAATAGTAATATATCTCTGAGCATAACTAAATAACAACTCTACAAGAATATTGGGTTAGATTATGACGTGGCATGAACAAAATTGTATACATATTCAGGAATTTTTAAGTGATATTCTAAAGGCATATATAAGCAATAATTGAAACACTTTCAGACGAGCATAGAAGACATATTAATGTTAGATCTAAGCCGAGAAATAAAACAAAAGAGAGAAAAAGATGTCCAAATACATAAAAAAAAATAATTACGGACAAATCTGAGGATCTGCCAGGAATCAAAATGTGAGTTTGACCCCGAAGCTGGGTCTGTTCTTGTCAAGTAGGCACGAGATGAGAGGGATACGGAGGGGCAGGGATCTGTTGGCGTTAATGGGTTTCGCTGGAAAACGATGGGAGAAGAGAAGATAGGGGAGTAAGGAGGCTGCTGCAGTGATTGTTGGTGGCGTTTTCCGGCGGACTTTGGGTGATTTTGGGGATGTAGGATGTTGTTTCGGGTGGTCCACCGGAGACGGGCGGAACATGGATGGCGGCGAAGGGATGGCAGTTCCAAAGCCAACGTTGACCGGTAATATGATAGAGGAAGAGTAGGGGCTGTTTCTAAGGTTGTGTTTGGCGAGGAGGAAGGAAGTGAGGCGGCGATGGTGGCTGTTTTCCAGTAGCGGAGGGAAAAGGAGAGGGGAGAAGGAGGTGAGAGTGGAGGGAGGCGGCGCTATTTTTGGTAGAGAAAAGAATGAGAGTGTTTAGGATTTTGGGGGGGGGGGGGGGGGTGAATATGAATATTTAAGGAAATATGGTAGGATTAAATAACAACCATTAGATCCGAAAGTTTAAACGGCTAGGATTAAATTGGAGTTGATGGGTCGGATTGTTGAACGGGTCACGGGTCACAAATGGGTTAATGGGTAGGAAATTAATTGGAATTGAATTGAAATTTAAAATGTGGCCGGATTTTAATCAAAAATCGCTAAAATCGGCATAACTTAAATAGAAAGTGGCCAAAATTGGTATGAATTGGATAGAAAATGGCTAGGATTTAAATAAATTGGAGGAAAATTGAATTAGCTGCTACTAAATTAATAAAAATACTACACTTTGTAAATAATTTAATAAATAGATAATATAATAGTTTCATTTATTATAAAATATATAAATATTATTATTACGAAATAAAATACAAAAATTTATAAAACTAAGTATATTATATATTTTGTAAATAAACCTTATTTAATTGAAAATACATACGCATGCATATTATTATACAAATATATTATATATGACGTAATTACATATAATATTGAAAAGTTAAAAAACTTGAAATTAAAATAATTTAGAAGTATGATTTAAAATAATTATGCAAAAGTTCAAGTATATATATGTTAATTAATTCTAGAACATTACGAATGGAATTACATAATTTCGTTAAAAAAGTACATATATATAGATACGTAGCTAAAACGGGGCATAGGGAGGTTAAAATTGGGTGTCAACATGGTGCATCTCTTATGCAACCAAATCATTTATCTTTGTTCTTCCTTTTTTGACCTTCCCCTTATTTTTATCATTTATTTATTTATTTTTATAAATAAAATCAATACATAATGATTAATGTATTTAATGTCTAATAAATTTGTACACTCAAATTATTTATAACTTATATCTCTTCATCTTTCTTATAACTTCTACTCTTAAATATTATTCATAACTCATGTGTGTTTCATTTTCATAATTTTTAAAAATATTTATTTGATGTGTAAAAAATTATAATAAATAAATATAATAATAAAGACATAATTCAAAAACTTTTTTTTTTAAAGAAATCGATGTTGCATAGAGGATCAAGTCCCCTACAAAAGTTAGAGGAAACTAAAATAAAAAATAATATTTCAATTTAATACAGTAGATTGTTATTTCAAAATATATGACTTCACATTCCATTTATTTCACCATCTATATACTCAAATTTTTTTCTTACTATGTACATATAATTAATTTGTACTTAAAAAGAAAAAAATAATTTTTATTTTGCATATTGAGAAAAAAATGAAAGAGCATACCATGTCTCAATTGAAGATAAAAAACTAGTAACCTGAATATAAATGTTACATACTATTTCACTAAAATAAGAAACTACCGATCTATAGAATTAATATATATATATATATATATATATATATATATATATATATTTTACAATGTTTATTAATTTTTTTATAACCCTGCATAGCGCGGATATTTTTACTAATTTTGTATAATTAAGGGCAGAGTCATGATGATGGTTATGAGTTTGATATAATCTAATAATTTTAATCCTAATTGCTTTAATATTAAAAAATTATCTAATATGTATAAATAATCTAGAATCCAATAATAAAAAAAATTATATGATTCATAATTCATAAATTAAAAGTTTTTATCTGTACCTTCGTATTATAATAGTACTTACTAATATAATAGTATTATACTAAAATTTGGCATCAATATTATTCTTGTAATCCTACCAAATGACCCTTAAGAGTTGTTTTTATTTTTCAGTCAAGGTCTCAGGATTATTGGCCCAAGACTAATTTATTAATAGTAAATGAAAATGAAAGCAAGAGTGTTTACAACTAAAAGCAAACTGCAAAAAATTAGAACTAGCAGGTATTAAATAAATGAACTTGATTAGTAAACTAATATATGTGATTTGATCTGGTTTCTGCTGGTGTTGTGAGATTGTTCATCCCTTTTTATATTAATGTTACTCGTCACTTCTGGGCCTGGTATATCTTGTGTATCCTAATGTCTTTTGATCTTGATAAATATCTTGAGATATTCCTGAATATGACTTGACTTTTTTGGATTCTTCTTTCCTGTTATCTGTTCATTTCTATGCTTTGAACCACTTCTGAACTGCATCATTTTTTATTCATATTAGATTCATTTGTTTTTGCATAATGGAATGAGTATCAAAGGACACTAATACTACACACTAAATAATCACCAATTGAGTAAATATATTGTATAAAACACTACTCCTTTTTATATGGATCTTCTGTGTTTTCTTTCTATGTTGATTTTGTTGTGGTTGAAAATCTGTATTTGTTTTATTTCATTCCTTCTCAGATAATTGGCCTAAGCTTAAAACATTCTCTTTCTCATTTCTTACACAAAAGCCCCATGAACTCTTCATAAAATTGCCTCTTGAGGATCCATCAATATTAAGTTTAATCCATCTAGCATCTGGAATTTTGCACACTACTTTAGTCACTCTTAATGTTGAGTTATATCTGAATATTACCTCCACCATTGTGCTCCACTTCATATTTGAAATTCGTCTTCCTTACCTTCATGAACATGATAGCGTAAGCATGACCTGATATACAATTAGAAGTTTTTCCTCCATGTTTCAATATATTTCTTCTCTTTCAAAGTTCTCAAATTATAACAGTAAAAACAATCTAAAAACTCCCTCCGTTTCAAAATAAGTGGTGTTTTAATCATTTTATTTTGTTTCAAAATAAGTGGTGTTTTAAGGTTTCAAGAAGGAATTAATTTTATTTTTCCAAAATTGCTCTTGTTTACCTAACCAAGAACCATTAACTAGTTTTTCTTTTTCAAGACATTTAATCATAGTAAATACAAGAGCACTTAATTTTATATTCACTCCATGTTGGTAAACGTACTGAAGAGTCATTTGAATAGAGTAGTTCAAGACTCCGTGGACATGAAAGTTGAAGAATCACTTGAAATTGTTCAAGAATTCATGGATATGAAAGTTGAAGATTCACTTGAAATTATTCAAGATTCCGTGGAGATGGAACTTGAAGAATCAGTTGAAATTCTCCAAGGCTCTATGAATATCGAAGTTGAAGACGAAGTTGACGACTCATTGAACAATGAATTGATTAAAGATTCGTTTGAAGAACTTCAGGATACAGTTAGAATTATGCTAAAAATTAAACGTTTTTTATAAGATGATTTTGGTGGGAAATATTTTAAAAATTGGCTTTAGTAAAAAATTTCATTCATGATTTAGAATTGAAATTTGTAGTTTGAATCCTGTGATTTTTGTTGAAAATATTTAGCAAAATGAGTAGGTAACTCCAAAAGAACACATTAATGGAATAATGCTAGTTAATTGGTCTGATTGAATTAAATCACTTACTAATGTCAACTTAGAAAAGAGAATTAGGTGTAAGTTAGTAACAACACTTTTTATTTTCTAGAATTAAGTAATTTCTTAATGGGTTTGCATGAGTTAAAAATATCACTTATTTTAAAACAGAACGAGTAATTCACATTATGCTTCTCAGTCATATCCCATCATTTGGTTATGATTTGAGTAATATGTAGATTATCAATACTTATTCTAACAGGCATGGAAAAGTATTTTCATAGAATTTTGTTGCTAGTGCTTTCATAAACACATGAAAAATATATTCTACTCTTGGATGCGAATTGAAGTCTCCAACTGTTTATTTTATTATCCAACGATAACTTGTATTTTCTAAACCTCCACAAACAGAAAGAAAATTTTGGTAGGCAAACTTTCTAACCACATCTGTTTATACACCTTGCAAGGCTCCTTCCTTTGTCTTAATAATTGAAAAGCATATCTAATTGTGAATTTTTCTCTTGTTTCAGAATGATTTTTCTGCTATATTATCCACAAAATGATCTACTAGTTCATCGGGCAGAATTCTCCTAATTAAGCATGTGTACATTTTATCGTCCTTCTTCAGTAGCTTCACTGACTATGATTACTGTTGGATCACATACAAAGTCTAGCGGTGTTATGAAGTGTAGAGTTCCTAAATCTATTCGGTTGTCTAATCAAAAGTAGTAGGAGTTTTCTTATTTTACTTGCTACCATATTTCTTGATAAATATCATTTCTATATTTAATTTTCCTGAGATACAACTATATGGCTCTTCTTCAAGTATTTATCGCTCATGTATCTTCTCCAACTAGATTGTTTGATTTTCATCTTCTATCATACCTTTGTAAATAATGATTTGGAGACATCTGTAGACTTTTGAATCCCCTCCCTCTGTGGATGATATAGTATTGTCCACGTATCCAAATATTTACTTGAGCTTCCAACAAATTTACTCCACAAAAATTTGACAAATAGACTATGAATTTTGGATAGCATCTCAGTAAGAGGATCACATGCAGGTAAAAATAAAAATGAATAGACATGCTCTGACGAACATGTTTAATTAATGTTAGTCCTCCCTCCTACTGATAATAGTTTTCATGTCCAAGAGCTTGATCTGTTCTGAACTTATTTATCAATTTTTTATAGTGCACATATTTTCTTCTGCCATAGTAAACTGGCACACCAAGATAGGTAAATGAAAACTCCTTCATTTGAATCTCTGTCACATTAAAAACAAGGTCACTCATAGTTTGAGGAATATGATGATTCATATAAATTATATTTTTGCTCTTGTTTACTTTCTACCCACTAATTTCTTCGTATCCAGCTAACGTGTCCATCACTAGTCTGATTGATTATTGATCTGCAGAAATGAATATTATATTATTATCAGCATATGTCAAGTGATTGATGCATGGACTCTATTTGACATATCATACTCTTTGAAATTTTCTTCAGCATGTAAAGAAAGTTAAATCCCTGGACATATACTTACCAACCAGAATAAACTAAGTAGATGATAGTGGATCATCTTGTTTCACACCCCTTTTTTAAAAAATTGAGGTTGTCCGTTATCTAGTATTGGATACCAGTTATTTGAGATGATCATGAATATCATATCGATTAGTCTTTCACCACATTCCGTCTTTCTTAAAATTTTAGTTCGAAATAGCCAATAAATCGTGTTATAAGCCTCCGCCATGTCAAGTTTAATGACTATGTTGATAGGCTTTCCTCTTATTTTGATTTTATGAACTATCTTCTACACCAATAGTATATTTTCAACTATACTTCTGTCTTTGACAAATACATATTATTGTGGTGAGATAATCTCTAGTAATAAATGAGCCAGTCTTTTGATACGCTCAAATTACACCTATTAGAAAGGTATAAAGCAGTCATTGTTCAAATATATAACCCGACAAGATTGGAGTTGAATCCCACACGGAATAAAGTGCAACATTTATCAAAAGTGAATATTCAAATTTGTTTAGTCAATATTTTCAATAAAAATGGTGGAGGAAAGTTCACAATTAAAATGGTAAAAAGTACCCAAGAATTGATTTCAGAATTTTCTACAAAAGGTTTCAACAATAAAAAGATGTTAGGATTGTGTTTCCTATGATTTTATAATGTACATAGGTCTACTACTCATTGAGACAACAATTTGGTTATGCATTCACAAACTGATGCCTTCAAAAACTCATTTAAAATTTTCCAACCCAATTAAATGATTGTCACTTTAAATCTTTTCGGACTATGAGTGATTAGCACTGCTCAGAAATCAAAAGTTTCGGGTAAAACTAACCTAGTTATGACATTAGCTGTTAGACAAGGGTTAAGAGCCTTGAATCCCCGTTATTGCTTATTTTCCTAAATCTTTTCTTCTTTTTCAAGAAAGAAAGGTACAAGGACTGATTCTAACATTTGCAATCATTAGAATTTCAAGAAAACGAATAAGTCAATAATCTAAATGCATAATCTTAGAGAATTTCTAAGTTTGTAGACTTGAAATCGTAACACTTACATAAGTCCCACTATCCTAGTTAAGATACTTAAGTCACTCATAACGGAAATGAAAATAAACTCAAGAGAGGAGAGATGATAAACATTAACTTACAATAATGAATATCAAAAATTCTCTGTCAGATAATAATTCAAACTTATTCACCAAATTCAGGAACACTCATTTTTCTTTTTCCTCTCTCTGATATTTTAAAATATTAACGATGATGATGTTTTTCCATCCAGGTCTCCTCAATAAAAACCCTACATATTTATTAGAAAGAAAAGAATCACATAACTCATAATTACAAAAATGTCATCGACACAACACTCACTGTGCATTAACAGCCACGGTTAATCATTTGTGGTCCGTGTCTTCGGCGTGTTCCTGATAGGAGAACGACTAACTTTCTTCCTTCAACTGCTGACTATTTGAGTCCCACAGTCTGTCAACTGCGTCTGCACTTTGGCAGCATTTGGATTGCCAGTGAGCATGTGAGTCTGACTTGAGATACGATTGATCCATGCTCTGCATTTTCCAGCCCATGGTTTAGTCACCGTTGTCGTGGCTTAAGTGAAGTCTTCTGGATTGAAATGTGATGGATCCGCGGTTCGCACACGAGGATACCTCATTGAGTTTAAGCTTCTTGGCTTGATCTTTGAATTATTTTCACTTGATTTCTTCTCAATCTCTTCTGAATAGCAATTTCCTGTATAGATGAGAGAAAATCATGATAAGTACTCCTTTTTACATCAAATTAACACAAAAATCTATGCTTATAGACCAGATAAGTTGGTTAAGATACCAACTTATCAAACCCCCAAACTTAAACTATTATTTATCCTCAAGCAAGTCTAACACATCACATATTTCCAGAATCCAAGCACATACTTTGATTGATACCAGCATGTGGAATTGTTACCCAGCTTATATTTTTAACATAATTCCACCAACTATACTATTCTGATGTGACACACCAACCTCCTAGCCCGTCTAAGACTCTTACATTACTATTATCTTGCTTATAATCTCTAATAGAATGACAGAGTCAAATCCTTACATTCAATGCCCTCATATGAAAAAAAAGATTCTCCTATTCACAAATTGTGATTTCTGTATGGAGACCATGACAAGCTGAACTCTCACCCTCAAAAAGATATTCTCATGCATGTAAGTAGTACTATATGCTTGCCCTTCATGTAATTCTCTACAAATATAGACATACCTAATTTGAAATCAAATAGGACTTGTAGGTATTTGCGGATGAATTTGGTTTGGGTAAAGTATTGGTTTTGATTGTACTTCCCCAAACACTTCATTGTGCACCTCCATCGCCTTTATTTAGCACATTGTATCTTATATACCCTTATCTGGCGAAGTTCTTGTTATTCCTTTCTTTTTCTTTATCTCTTTTATTATTTTTTTTTTTACAAAAAGAAGTTGAACCTTTTTAACTATTCCTTAATGACTAACTAGTCATTTTTCAATTCAACTCCATTTCTCCTTTTCTCATTTCTTTCCCCCAAACTTAGGTCTTTAGCCAATGTTTGAACTCCAAGAACATGTCACCCCAAATTAGGTTGTTTAGCCGAAATTTGCATTGTTGAGTGTTTAGGGAAGTTGGGTATCAAGAAACATATAGACAATCGTTAAGCTCATGAGGTTGTCAAAGAATGGGTCTTAGACTCAAAGGGGTTGACTAGGAATATTATGAACACGTGATCATTTTGGTAACAAGGAGGTAGCCCAAAGAAAGCCTAATATCATTTTTCAAACAAATGTGATCTATGATTTCACCTTGAAGACATTCCGGGCAAGTTCCAGACTACAAAGCATGCAAGGAACTATACAAAATTCTCACACACACTTGGCATATGCAGTAATTGAATATTCTGACTCAGTCCCTAATTAAAAATAATAAATTTGACAAGCAAATGTGCACAGAAAGTCAAATAAGGATTGACAGTCACAATCAGGGATAGTTATGTAATTTTCTATTCATGCTTGAGTGTTATGAAAACTCACACTTTTGGTATCAGACAAGTCTTTTCCCCTTAAGAAAGTCGCCTAGCTATCTATCATCGGAAAAAGCCGCTGGTTTGACTTAAAATTAAAAAAAAATTGCTCCTAAGAAAAGACTAGTGACATGAAGAAACCTTTAGAGTTTTATTGATAGAACTATATGAACAAGGCGAATGAGATAACAAAAATAGAAAAAACACTTTATTACACACATTGGTTGTTTTATTTTATTACAGACCATACTTCCAACCATCCTACCTACCTACCCTCACAAAATAAGGCATGCATTGTCCTCAATGCATATAACAAAACATATAAAAGAGAATGTAGGATCTCCCTAAGACGCTCTATTCATCCTCGGCCTCTTCAGACTAGGCCGTGGTAGTGGTCTCTGTGGTCATAGCAGCACTCTCTGCTGCCTCTCCTGCTGGAACATGGGAACTCGGGCCTGCGCTGTTACACCCCGTAAGTTCTTGACACTTAGTTGGCCTATTCGCATGTTGGTTAAGAATTTTAGAATGCCATACGTGCGAGAAAAGGGCCCGGGGAGAGACCGGACAAGCGCCAAGTCGGAGCGTCGCAAGGCAAATGCGACTTATAAATCGCATTCGACAAATGCGACTTAAAGGCCCCAAGTATATAAGGCTCCCACTTTGTTTTAAATCATTTCCCTTCATATAATTTCCAGTAAACGAACATAAACAGAGGGGAACGAAGGGTTTGATTAAATTTCCTTCCGTTTACACCGTCAAACGCAGTCCAAACTCAAATTAACTTCGGGTAGCGAAGTATAAAGCTGCAGGGAGCATTCCTGCGGAGTTAGTTTCGTGAAATTCGGCCGACGAATCATCGTATCACCGAGCCAAGGTAAGTGGAATTGCTCCAAGCTAGTGTTAATATACTCCCAACATTAAAGTGAGTATTTCTCCCTTCTAGACTTCCGAGAAATTACGAGTTTTCAGCCATTCTTTGATAAGTCGAAGAACAGGCAGTAGGTATATCCATAAGTATGGTTTCTTTCCAAAATAATAGTAGAATTAATTCTATTCTTTCGTGAATATGAATACAGTTGGGAGAAATAGCTGAATACTAGCCGAGCTATGCTAGTTAACCAGAAAGTCGGCAGTTGAGGTATGTAAAGCCAGTTTCTTTCGGCAAGCTAGTAGTTTCAGTATAGCAAAATAGTACAAATTCCAGTAGAATGTTTCAGAAGCCGTATATTATATTCAGTATGAGTTCAGTAAGCATGTTAGAATTATTATACAGTGTTAAGCATGAAACTCAATAAAATAGTATAATTCCCAGCAGAATATTTAAGAAATATCATTTCAGACTCAGTATATCTCAATATCAGATTCAATATATTTCAGTATCAGATTCAGCATATTTCATTATCAGATTCAGTATATATATATTACACGCGGTTATTACTATCTGTGGAGACATGATTGTTCTGTGTTGGGCACCCTTAGAGCTTCCTTGACCGCCCCAGGGTTAATAGCTGTGTCGACTCGCCTGCTAGAGGGTGAGGATACGTCGCTCTACAGAGTGGCATGATGTCCGCCAGCGGACGAAGATGGGATGCAGATTCCCCATAGTAGGCTAATCAGCACTATACCACACCCCCTGTCGAGCGCCTGCACTCGGGGTGCAGATTACAGTTTTCAGATTACCGATTTCAGATTTCAGATTTCAAATTTCAAGAGTCCTCCGGACTTAGATACAACTATAGAAAGGGGCCCAGCGAGCCTAAGTTGCATACCCAGGGGGCCGGCTGGATGCTCATAGTTACTAGGTTGATGGTATGACGTGGGTAGGGTATATAGATAGTGTGCTGGTTGGTACCTTATGGCTTATGGGGGCCGGTAAGGTTCTTGTATACTATGTTGTGTTAGTTATTAATAGATAGAAAGTAGACCGCCATGTTATCAGGTATGACTCTTACTCTCTTCAGTAAAGTTACGCTCTTTTCAATCACTCTCAGCCCGTCTCCTATTACTTCAGTATCTATCAGTATTATTATTTGCTTTCAGTTATTTTCAGTTATTGCTTGCATACTCAGTACCAGTGGTACTGACGCCCGTTTTGGGGCACTGCATTACTTGTCTGCAGGTACTCATAGACGAGGAGCAAATCCCTTGTAGTTCCAGCCAGCGTACAGAGTCTTCAGCTCCTGTCATTCAGAGCTTGACAGCTAAAGGCTTACTTTCCTTTTTGTTTGTACAGTATGGGTAGGCCGGGGCCCTGTCCCGACCATCTTATTATTCTTAGAGGCTTGCGGATTATATATTCCCTATGGTTAGTTGTACCGGTCGTGTGGGGCCGTATGTATGTTTCAGTTTGCATGTGATGGCCATGTGGGGCCTTGTTCAGTTGTCAGTTGGTGACCTTGTCGGTCACAGATCAGTTCAGCACTTGATTATACTTTTCAGTGATAACTAGTCAGCATGGTGGCCTTGTCGGCCCGCATAGGTTCCCTTATGCTCAGTTATTCTGGCTAACTGTTATATTCCTACAGGTGGTTATAGGCCTAGTCGGCCAGAGGCTGTATTTACAGTCGTTATATAGCCCGTTGTTTTCATAAATCCAGAATTAGAGCCAGTCTGGCACCAGAAGTGCTTAGGCTTAGTAGTTCAGCAGTCCAGGTCCTAGTGGGGCACCAGGTGCTAGTCATGCCTCCCAAGGCGGGGTGTGACAAACTTGGTATCAGAGCAGGTCGTATCCCAGGGAGTCTGCAAGCCGTGCTAAGTAGAGTCTTGTCTATGGATGTGTTATGCACCACATACCATAGGCAGGAGGCTGCAATGCATGATAGGGTGGTTACTCTTTCTTCATATTCAGTCGTGCCATAGAGCAGTACAGTATAGGGTTGAGTCCCTAAAGCTTATTATACTCTTTGTTTACAGATAAAATGTCAGATAAGTGACATCCTATTGCAGGCCGAAGATTGGACATAGCAGCAGGAGAGAGCACCAGCAGGATGCCTCAGCCTCATTTAGAATCAGCCCGATCTGAGGGCGATACAGAGGCATCGTCCCAACCTTCTCAGCAGTCTCCATCCCATCAGGAGCCACTCAGGATGACACCACCTTGGACAGTTCCTATACCTACACTATCTGACCAGAAGGTAAGGAGTGCAGTAGTTATGTTAGCACAAATGATGGCTACTCAGCGCCAGTCAATGCCACCTACAGCGGCAGAATCTTCAGGTGGGCTTGGTAGTTCGAGGGTCCGAGAATTTCTGGCACTAGGTCCCCCACAGTTTACCGGGACAGATCGAACAGAGGACCCCCAGGACTTCCTGGATCAGATGAAAAGGATTTTTTGGGTAATGCATGTTACATCTACAGAGTCGGTCGAATTAGCGGTATTCCGACTGCGGGATATTGCTGTGTTGTGGTATGAGAGTTGGGAAAGTTCTCAAGGGAGAGATGTTGCCCCTCCGACCTGGTCCAGCTTTTCAGAGGCCTTCCTGGACTGTTATCTACCATGAGAGATCCGACAGGCCCAGATTGACCAGTTTTTACACCTAGAGCAGGGGGCGATGAGTGTTCGAGAATACGCCCTGCAGTTCGATTCTTTGGCCCGATATGCTCCAACCTTTGTAGACACAATGCCATCCCCAGAGTCCACCGGTTTATTATGGGGCTGAACCCAGAGTATATTGAGGCCTGTATGACAGCTACTTTGCGGGAAGATATGGATATTGCTCGAGTACAGGCTTTTGCTCAGACTATTGAGGGCCTCAAACAGCGGCAATAGGATAGCAGACGAACAAGTCGGGAACAGCGCCGCAGGGACAGGTCAGATGAGTTACAAGGGGAGATTAGGAGAGGGCCTAGGCCACGGTTGTCAGATAGGTCACCTAGACCCCCACCACCATCGCAGCAGCAGAGGGGTAGATTCATTCGCTGAGGACAGTCAGAGTCCGGCGGAAGTTCTTGAACAGTAGATTCACCCCAGCAGAGGAGGGCAGAACAGAGCAGGAATACACCACCACTTTGCCCTATTTGCAGCCGACGCCACTCTGGAGCTTGCAGATATGGCTCTATAGGGTGTTATATATGCGGACAGGAGGGTCATGTGATGAGAGATTATCTAGCCAGGGGTCAAAGTGACCGGGATAGACAGAACAGGGCATCAGCAGGATCGCGAGCTCCAGCAGCCTCGGCAGGGCGCAGGCCCTCAATTTCAGCAAGCAGAGGCCGAGGCAGATCAGGGGCCTCTAGTTCAGGTGCGGGCCCAAGCTGTACCTATGCATTACCAGGGAGACATGATTTAGAGGTGTCTCCAGATGTTGTGATAGGTATGATGACTATTTGCTCTCACCCTGCTTATGTATTAATCGATCCAGGATCTACCTTGTCCTATGTTACCCCATTAGTGGCTCGAAAGTTCAGTATTGTACCAGAATTGCTTCGACAACCTTTTTCAGTATCTACACCCGTCGTTGACTCTATTATAACCAGAAGGGTTTATCGAGGGTGTACAGTAGAGGTTGCTAACCGTCAAACCACAACAGATTTGCTAGAGATAGAAATGGTTGATTTTGACGCCATTATGGGTATGGATTGGTTATCTCCATGCTATGCCAATGTAGAATGCTAGACTAAGACGGTCCGATTCTAGTTTCCAGGGGAGGCAGTACGAGAGTGGAAGGGCAGTACAGCTAGGCCAAAAGGTAGGTTTATTTCCTATCTTCGGGCGAGAAAGTTGATAGACAAGGGGTGCATTTACCACATTGTCAGAGTTCAGGATGTTTGGGTAGAGCCTCCGACTCTCCAGTCTATTCCAGTGGTTAATGAATTCCCCCATGTATTCCCAGATGAGCTACCTGGTATCCCCTAGAAAGGGAAATAGACTTTGCAATTGATTTATTACCAAGCACTCAGGCCATATCGATTCCCCCTTATCGCATGGCTCCTCTTGAACTCAGAGAACTAAAGGAGCAGTTGAAGGATTTTTTAGACAAGGGATTTATCAGGACGAGTACTTCACCTTGGGGTGCGCCAGTTCTGTTTGTAAGAAAGAAGGATGGTTCCCTCCGTATGTGTATAGACTATCGACAACTGAATAAAGTTACTGTCAAGAATAAATATCCGCTTCCCAGGATAGATGATCTGTTTGATCAGTTACAGGGAGCTAGATATTTCTCCAACATTGACTTAAGGTCCGGATATCATCAGGTTCGGGTTCGTGAAAGGGACATTCCAAAAACTGCCTTCAAGACCAGATACAGCCATTTTGAAATTTTAGTCATGTCCTTTGGGCTGACGAATGCTCCAACCATGTTTATGGACTTGATGAACAATATTTTCAGACCATACCTGGACTTGTTCATGATAGTGTTTATTGACAATATTCTGGTGTATTCTCGCTCAGAGGCATACCACCAGGATCATTTTCGGACAGTGCTCCAGATTCTCGGACCGTCAGCTATATGCCAAGTTCTCAAAATGTGAATTCTGGATGAATTCAGTAGCCTTTTTGGGTCATATCGTGTCGGATGGTGGTATACAGGTAGATACCCAGAAAATAGAAGTAGTAAAAGCATGGCCCAGACCTACCACTCCGACCGAGGTACGCAGTTTCCTGGGGTTAGCAGGGTACTACATGAGGTTTATTGAAGGATTTTCCACCTTAGCAGCACCTCTGACTAAACTAACGCAGAAGGTAGAAAAATTTTAGTGGACTGAGGCATGTGAGCAGAGCTTCCAGGAATTGAAAGACAGGCTAACATTAGCTCCAGTGTTAGCATTGCCAGAAGGTACAGAAGGTTATGCAGTTTATTGTGACGCTTCGGGTGTTGGGTTAGGATGTGTGTTGATGCAGCATGGAAACGTAATTGCTTATGCTTCTAGACAGCTGAGGAAATATGAAAAGAACTATCCTACACATGACCTGGAAATGGCCGCAGTGATTCACTCCTTAAAGATATGGAGACATTACTTGTATGGCATCCACGTGGATATTTTCACTGATAATAAGAGCCTACAGTATATCTTCACCCAGAAAGAACTGAACTTGCGGCAGCGTCGCTGGTTAGAGTTGTTGAAAGACTATGATGTGAATATTCTATATCACCCAGGAAGGGCCAATGTGGTGGCAGACGCCCTTAGCCGTAAGTCTATGGGGAGTTTGGCATACTTACAACCTGTGCAACGGGAATTAGCCTGGGAATTGCATCAGTTAGCTAGTTTATCCATTCGTGTAGCAAAAACAAAGGACAACAGAGCGGTAATCCAGAACACCGCAGTGTCATCTTTAGTCGTGGAAGTAAAGGAACGACAGTGTGAAGATCCTAGCCTGGTTCATCTTAGAAATAAAGTTCAGCAAGGAGAGGTGACAGATTTTCAGATAATCGAGGATGGGATATTGCTATATAAAGATCGCCTTTATGTTCCAGACGTTGCAGGGCTTAGCCAACAGATTATGGGCGAGGTACATTATGCTCGTTATTCTCTCCACCCAGGTTCGACGAAAATGTATCACGATATAAAAGAAATCTACTGGTGGCCAGGAATGAAGAAGGGGATAGCAGAATTCGTAGCTCAGTGCCCCAACTGCCAGCAGGTAAAAGCTGAACATCAGAAACCAGACGGACTGACTCAGGATATAGCTGTGCCTCTATGGAAATGGGAAGCAGTAAATATGAATTTTGTAGCAGGATTACCCCGCACCAGGCATAGATATGATTCGATCTAGGTGATTGTTGACAGACTGACAAAATCAGCTCATTTTTTGCCAGTAAGGGCCACCTTTTCTGCCGAGGATTATGCTGAGCTGTATATCAGAGAAATAGTCAGGTTGCATGGTGTTCCAGTGTCCATTATCTCCGACAGAGGGGCGCAGTTTACAGCTAAATTCTGGCAATCATTTAAGAGAGGCTTGGGGACGCAGGTTAACCTGAGCTTTTAATCCTCAGACAAATGGGCAGGCAGAACGCACCATTCAAACGCTCGAGGATATGTTGTGAGCATGTGTGTTGGATTTCGGAGGTAACTGGGATGAACATTTACCACTCATTGAGTTCTCCTATAATAACAGTTACCATTCAGCTATTCAGACGGCGCCTTATGAGGCATTATATGGGCGAAAGTGCAGATCTCCAGTTGGTTGGTTTGAGGTAGGAGAATCAGCTTTGATTGTTCCAGATATCATTCATCAGTCAGAGGAAAAAGTAAAGCTTATCAGAGAACGTTTACTGACTGCTCAGAGCCGCCAGAAATCGTATGCTGACGTGCGGCACAGAAACTTGGAATTTAATGTGGGTGATTGGGTGTTTCTAGAAGTTTCGCCAATGAAGGGTGTAATGAGATTTTGCAAGAAAGGAAAGCCCAACCCGAGTTTTGTTGGGCCTTATCAGATTCGCCGAAGAATAGGCCAAGTGGCATATGAGTTAGACTTACCTCCAAAGTTAGAATCTGTCCACCCAGGTTTCCATGTATCAATGCTGAGAAAGTGCATAGGAGATCCCTCCGTAATTGTCCCAGTCCAAGATGTTCAGGTTACAGAGGAGTTAGCCTATTAAGAAGTTCCAGTAGCCATACTAGACCGGCAGATCCGCAGATTAAGAACTAAAGATGTTGCTGGCGTAACATGAACCAAGAGGAAATGACTTGGGGAGCAGAAGAAGATATGAAAGCCAGATACCCTCAGTTATTTCAGACTTAGTTAGTCAGAGGTATGTTGATATTGCTGTTTTATGAGTTGCTTTATACTCATGTGTATGAGTGAGATGTTGACTTCAGTTTATTATGTAATGGATGCTATAGTATTATATGGAGTACCTGTATTGGATTTTTCTGCATTTCAGGATTTTTGAGAAAGTCCATATTACAGGGGAAACTCTGCCGAAATTTTTCCAGAAAAGGTAGAGCAAGTTAAAATTTCTGTAAACGGAAGTTAATATTCGAGGACGAATGTTCTTAAGGGGGGAAAGATGTTACACCCCGTAAGTTCTTGACACTTAGTTGGCCTATTCGCACGTTTTTTAAGAGTTTTATAATGCCATATATGCGAGAAAAAGGCCCAGGGAGAGACCGGACAAGCGCCAAGTCGGAGCATCGCAAGGCAAATGCGACTTATAAATCGCATTCGACAAATGCAACTTATAAATCGCATTCGACAAATGCGACTTAAAGGCCCCAAGTATATAAGGCTCCCACTTTGTTTTAAATCATTTTCCCTTCATATAATTTCCAGTAAACGAACATAAACAGATGAGAACGAAGGGTTTGATTAAATTTCCTTTCGTTTACACCGTCAAACGCAGTCCAAACTCAAATTAACTTCGGGTAGCGAAGTATAAAGCTGCAGGGAGCATTCTTGTGGAGTTAGTTTCGCGAAATTAGGCCGATGAATCATCGTATCACCGAGCCAAGGTAAGTGGAATTGCTCCAAACTAGTGTTAATATACTCCCAACATTAAAGTGAGTATTTCTCCCTTCTAGACTTCTGAGAAATTACGAGTTTTCAGCCATTCTTCGATAAGTCGAAGAATAGGCAGTAGGTATATCCATAAGTATGGTTTCTTTCCAAAATAATAGTTGAATTAATTCTATTCTTTCGTGAATATAAATATAGTTGGGAGAAATAGCTGAATACTAGCCGAGCTACGCTAGTTAATCAGAAAGTCGGCAGTTGAGGTATGTAAAGCCAGTTTCTTTCGGCAAGCTAGTAGTTTCAGTATCGCAAAATAGTACAAATTCCAGTAGAATGTTTTAAAAGCCGTATATTATATTCAATATGAGTTCAGTAAGCATGTTAGAATTATTATACAGTGTTCAACATGAAACTCAGTAATATAGTATAATTCCCAGCAGAATTGTCATGCCCCTCCTTGGGGGGTATGACTGGCACCTGGTGCCCTAGTAGGACCTAGACTGCTAACTGGTGAGCCTAAGCACATCTGGTGCCTGACTAGCTCTAACTCAGATTTCTGGAATCAATGGGCTATATAGCGGCTGTAAACCCGGCCGACTGGGCCTATAGCCACCTGTATAAAACTTCAGCTGACCAGAAACATATTTACAAAGGGGAAACCTATGCGGGCCGACAAGGCCACCATAACTGCCTAGTTATCTGTAACTTAACAATAGAATACTGAATAACTACGTGACGACAAGGTCACCACTATTATCAGACTATGGCCCCACACGGCCAACATAATCAACCAAACACATATATACATGCACGGCCCCACACGACCGGCTCCACTACCATAGGGAAATATCAAACTGCAAGCCTCTAGGAAGTAATAATAGAATGGTCAGGACAGGGCCCCGACCTACCCAAATTGAAATCAAAAAAGAAATAGGAACAACCTCCGACTGTCTAGCTCCGGAGGATAGGAGCTGACAACTCTGCTGACTGGATCATGAGGGATCGATTCCTCGTCTATGTGTACCTGTAGGCAAGCAATGCAGCCCCCCCACGGGCATCAGTACCACAGGTACCGAGCATGTAAAGCAAACTGAAATGGGTAACAACAACAACATGAAATACAAGCAGGAAGTAGCTGAGTCTATCTAGCTGAGGATAACTGGGGAGAGTTTACCTATTCTGTAACTAAATTGGGAGTACCTGACGACGTGTCGTCCTATTGTCTATCAGTATCTAGTAGCACATATAGATATACATATAAATACACAAAATACCTGACCGACCCCCATAAGCCGGAAGGTGCCAACCAACAGAACAATCTATTTACCCCTACCCGGGTCTAAACCAACCAAAAATAAGTCACTCCACTCATCTGATAACTGTGAGCTCCTCCTACCGGCCCCCTTGGGTACGTAGCTCAGGCCTTGGCCTCTAACAATAAATTGTGTCTGAGTCCGAAGACTCCTGCCTCTGGGTGCAAGCGCTCACGGGGTAATCTGCTGCTGTATCTGTGACTGAAATTGCCCCTGGGTGCAAGCATGCAACAGGGTAATTTTATAAAAATCTGTATCTGAAACTGCCCCCGGCCACAAGCGCACACAGTGTAGTCTGCCCCTGTAAATAGGGTAATCTGGCTCTGCGCAGAGCAAATTGAACTGCCCCTGCAAGCAGGGTAATCTGGATCGTATTATTATGGTGGTCGGCCATCATCGTCCTCTAGGCGGACGACATCGCCCTGCTGGTGGCGGTATCTGAATCTGGTATCGACACAGCTATAACCCAGGGGCAGTGGGGATGCTAAAGGGTGCCCACATGCCACAACAAGTCTCAACATGCAAAACACATATACAGCAAGCATGCTCAAATGAAAAATTACTAACCATATTCTCTTCTTTTATTTCAAGGCCAGTCCGTATTAAACAACTGATGCTATATTCTGTTTTACACTATTTCTGATTGTTGGGCTAACTGCTACCTGGCCTTTATCTGTTTATCTGATTATTGTTATCCGTGATCTGAAGCTATATTAGTTTCTAGAGCCATATCTGTTTCTGGAGCTATACCTGTATATGGAACTATATCGGTGTCTGGAGCTACTTCTATATCTGATTACTGATCTGATTATATCTAGATATAACTCAATAACATAGAACATTCCATCTACAACTGGATATAGCTCAATAATGTAAAATGTGCCATCTATTACCGGATACAGTCTCAACAAATGTAATACATACTATCGGTAATCTTGCTAATTCATTATCTGCTTTTACAACTTCCATTCTAGATATTACGTAAGAACATGCTGAGCCACTAGCTGATACCACATTACTATCTAAAATCATCTGACTATCCGTTATTCTGACTATCGCATGATACGTAGAGATATACTAGCATGCTTGCTGGAAATTGTACTAAAATCGTTCCTGTACGCTGGGTATCTATTAATAGCCCTTATCATATTTATTTTCTAGACTGTACTTCCTGGCTTGCCGAAAGAATAGCTTCACATACCTGGTTTCTGAGTACCCGACTGACCGATGTGATTTCCGTCGGTACTTCTGCTGTTTCTCCCAACTACATTCATATACATGTCAATTAGAACCAAATACACCAATATTCTGAAAGAAAACGTCACTTTCGATATATTTATAGCCTAAACTTTGGCTTATCGATAGACGGTCAAAAACTCGCTATTTCTCGAAAGTCCAGAAGGGAGAAATATTCACTTTAAGGCTAGGAGTATATTGACACTAATTTGGAGCAATTCCACTTACCTTAGTTCGGTAGCACGACGATTCGCCGGCCGAATTTCGCGAAACTAAATTCGTAGGAATGCTCCTTACTGCTTAATACCTCAGTATCTGGAGTTAATTTGAGTTTGGACCGCGTTTGACGGTGTAATCGGACGATAATTAAGTAGTACTTTCGCACCCTCTTTGTTTCTCTTCGAGAGTTCTGGAATTTATTTGATATAATTATGAAATAAACCGAAGTGGAGGCTTATATACTTGAGCCTGGACAGGGCCAACGTGTCACGTAGCCAACGCGGAGGCTCCACCTCCGTGACACGTTGCCATCACGAAGGGGCTCTGCCCTGGCTCCTTCCGTGATGATTCGACAGGTTTCTCGTCCGGTCTTTTCCCGGGCCTTTTCCTAGAATGTATGGCCTTCAAATACTCTTAACCAACACACAAATAGGCCATCTATGTGTTGGGAATTTTGCGGGGTATAACAAGAATATTCCAGAAATATCATTTCAGACTCAGTATATCTCAGTATCAAATTCAATATATTTCAGTATCAGATTCAACATATTTCATTATCAGATTCAATATATATATATATTACATGCGGTTATTGCTATCTGTGGAGACATGATTGTTCTGTGTTGGGCACCCTTAGAGCTTCGCTGACCACCCCAGGGTTAATAGCTGTGTCGACTCGCCCCCCAGAGGGTGAGGATACGTCGCTCTACGGAGTGGCATGTCATCCGCCAGCAGACGAAGATGGGATGAAGATTCCCCATAGAAGGATGATTAGCACTATACCACACCCCCTGTTGAGCACCTGCGCTCGGGGTGCAGATTACAGTTTTCAGATTACCAATTTCAAATTTCAGATTTCAGATTTCAGGAGTCCTCCGGACTCAGATACAACTATAGTCAAGGGCCCAGCGAGCCCAAGTTGCATACCCAGGGGGCTGACTGGATACTCATAGTTACTAGGTGAATGGTATGACCTGGGTAGGGGTATATAGATTGTATGTTGGTTGGTACCTTACGACTTATGGGGGCTGGTAAGGTTCTTGTATGCTATGTTGTGTTAGTTATTAATAGATAGAAAGTAGACCGCCATGTTATCAGGTATGACTCTTACTCTCTTCAGTAAAGTTACGCTCTTTTCAGTCACTCTCAGCCCGTCTCCTATTACTTCAGTATCTATCAGTATTATTGTTTGCTTTCAATTATTTTCAGTTATTGCTTGTATACTCAGTACCAGTGGTACTGATGCCCATTTTGGGGCACTGCATTACTTGCCTGTAGGTACTCATAGACGAGGAGCAAATCCCTTGTAGTTCCAGCCAGCGTACAGAGTCTTCAGCTCCTGTCATTCAGAGCTTGACAGCTAAAGGTTTACTTCCCTTTTGGTTTGTACAGTATGGGTAGACCGGGGCCCTGTCCCGACCATCTTATTATTCTTAGAGACTTGCGGATTGTATATTCCCTGTGGTTATTTATCGGTCGTGTGGGGCCGTATATATGTTTCAGTTTGCATGTGATGGCCGTGTGTGGCCTTGTTCAGTTGTCAGTTGGTGACCTTGTCGGTCACAGATCAGTTCAGCACTTGATTATACTTTTCAGTGATAACTAGTCAGCGTGTTGGCCTTGTTGGCCTGCATAGGTTCCCTTATGCTCAGTTGTTCTGGTTAGCTGTTATATTCCTACAGGTAGCTATAGGCCTAGTCGGTCGGAGGCTATATTTACAGCTGTTATATAGCCCGTTGTTTTCATAAATCCAGAATTAGAGCTAGCCTGGCACCAGAAGTGCTTAGGCTCAGTAGTCCAGCAGTCCAGGTCCTGGTAGGGCACCAGGTGCCGTCATGCCTCCCAAGGCGGGGCTTGACATGCGCCCACCATCCGCGCTATGATGTCATCCATTGAGCATTGGGTAGCCAGTTCTACTTGTCACTCCTCATCTGTCTCCTTTTTTATGTGCTCCTCCTCAAAATCTTCCTCATCTGTCTCCGATGTCTCATCCTCAAAAACCTTGTCATCTGGTAGCGGAACATCGAATATGCACAGGTCAGACTGCAGTTGCTGGACATCATTCTTCACTTTAATCATGTCGGATTTGAGTGAATCTATGGCATCCCTAGTACCAATACCCTCGATCTCAGAGACTCGTTGCTCCAAGTCCTCAATAGTATTATGAACTGGAGCAAGAGCCTTGTTAATAGCTCTCTTAATCATGTCAGGAATATGCTCAATCAAGGAGGTGACCTTGTGTTTTTCCTCGTAGTCGTATTAGCTACCTGAATCATCCGTGTTGCGAACATAGACTAGGTAGGTTGGGGTGCCACAGGGGTAGCAGAGGAGGATGGCAGCGTCTCAGTTGTAGGAGCATCCACCGTCTGAGTGTCAGGAGACATGGTTGTCTCAGCGGGATATGAAACTATTGGTTCCCTTTTCTCTTCTTCATCTTAGGATTCATCTCATCCTGAATCTTTGTGATATCCACAACTTGTTTTGCCCATTGATGCTTATCAATTCAGGTTTTTTAGGGACCCCCGTATCATGATATAGATTGGTGATCAACACTGGAAAAGGTAGAGATGTGTGGGCTTGTCTTGCTCGATCCCTTATCTCCAATGCTATGATATCTCCCACATTAATATGCACCTCTGGCATGATGCATGAGATAAGGATGGCTTGGGTGTTGGGTATCTCATTTTTGTTCTTCGAGGGAGTAAGTATAGAGCAGACAAAACCTAACCAGTGTTTTGCTTTGATATTTAGGTTGCTCTTGAAGATCTGTCCCCCTTCAGTAGCCTATGAGGGTGTGCCTGCAGTTATTAATGAAGACATCTAGGTGTAATGATTTTTTGGGTTCTCTAGCTTAGCCAAGTAACCTTGGCCTCTGCTCATCATCATCAAAGTAGAACATATTAATGGCCTTTGCATTGCTATTTACCTCCACCCCTCGAACCTTCACACTCTCCAGACAAGGGGGGGTGCGCAATGGGCCAGATGCCTTCTAGTGATTCTGTGCTGCTCCATAGGAAACATAAAACTCCCTTACTATCTGTGGACAAAACCGACCCGGTGCCACTATGAAAATCTTCCAATCCCTCTCATTTATCTGATGTAATATCTAATGGAAGTCCTATTTAATCCCGTTCAGTATGAATTTCTTCTCTTTCTTGAAGTTCTGTTTATGCGTCCCTTCAAAGAATCTTTCCTTCATGTCGGGGACCGCATTAAACCGGAGAGCATCTTCACCTCTCTTACAGTGGAGTTCAGCCCTTTTCTCCTTATTTTCATTCACTTTGTGAAGGGCTTCTTCCAATTCTGGGTTAGACCCAGACTCTGCCTCAGCCTCAGCGAGCCTTTTCTCTTTCCTTTTACCCTTATCTGTAGGGTCACTTTGTCTTGAAGCGAGAGGATGAGAGGTTTTTTGAGAAGTCATTCTACAAGGATAAAAAATTTTAAAATTTGTTAGTGTATGTCCACCCACAATCCATTAAACTATCCCCTTTTATGCTCAATCCATGACCCACAAAATGGTTTTGTGGTCTGTATTTGAATTGCGAAAAAGGAAGTTGAGCATCTAAATTTTTGGAGAAATTCACAATGGAAACCGTGGTCTGCGAATCAGAAACGTGGTCCGCGATTCAGAAACACGCTCTGCGAATCATAAATGCGGTTTGCAAATCAAAAATGTGTTCCATTTTCTCTTTCTTGGATCAAAACAATGGTACCTTGCCTTCCAGGATAGATATCGCGTGATGAAACGCGACCACACTTCACAAAATGTGGTCCGTGGTTCCCTTGCAGATTTGTCAAGTTGGCAAACTATTTTTAAGATCCTTTCATGACAAACTTGGGGTGGGAAAGTCAATCCATGGCTCGTAGAGCTTCATGTAACGATTAAAATTCCCTTCAGTCATATACCAAACTCCAACTCTTCACAAATATCTAGCCTACTCAGACTTCGGCCATGTTGACTTTCACTAAGGCAATTTGTTGAACAGTTTGCAGGCATGAATGATTTCTACTCTATTTCACACACTTGATCACTTTACACCGTCACCCCCATATCTGACACTCATAAAATAACTATCACAACATTTGGGGATCATGGGCTACTCAAAATTCGCCTTAAACGATCCCTCCAAATTCATCCTTACACCAAAGTTCAGAAATTCAAAGTAGAAATTAATGTTGCATACCTATGAGTATTTAGCCGATGAAATCACTTCGAGGGGTGATGAGAGTGATGAGCAATGTGATTTCATGTGTGCAAATTGGTATTTAGCATTTTTGATTTTGAAGGCAACTTTACTCAGAGTAGTACGTGATGAGGAAAATGGGAGGAGATGAAAGAAAGAGGGATGGGGCGGTTACTTTTATAAAGTAATGGTCCCCTTAAAAAATTTTAATTAAATATTTTTTTAAAAAATCCACATATATATACATATGTGTGTGTGCGTGAATACATGTACAACAATGATAGAAGGAACCTGGTTCGCGGCCAAGTTTTAGAATTTGTGTCCCGCGTTTTCCTCGCATTCCACAATTATTGAAGACCCTAGATGGTATTCTCTATGAATGCGGTCGTGATGAACTTGGACCATAGTTTAGTGTCCGTGTCTAGCAGTTGGGACATGAATTTTCAGTTATTGGCATCCTTGCTGGATGAAAACGCGGTGTATATGCGTTCCACAGTTTCTCTTTTATGGGCCGCATTTTCCCCATGTTTCTTTCTAGTATCTTCATTTTTACTCCTCCTTTCCTGTTACACAACTAATAAAGTATGTTAATTTAAAAATCTTGGGTTCCTCCCAAGTATCTCCTGATTTAATATCCCGGCACGATGCGATTTCCTTGACTATTCAGACTTCATCAAGGTAAATTGTTTCCACCTATTTCACCTTATTTTGCACTCCCAAGTATTGTTTAACCCTTTGTACATTCACCTTGAACCTGGTGCCATCCTAATTTTCAAGTTCCACTGCACCATAAGGATAAACATGGGTCACCTTGAACGGTCCAGACCACTTCAACTTTAATTTGCCGAGAACAATTGAAGTTTGGAGTTAAACAACAAGACTAAATTCCCAGAGGTAATCTCTCTCTTCAATATCCTTTTATCATGGTACAACTTCATTCTTTCTTTATACAAGGTTGCACTCTCATATGACTTGAGTGGGAACTCATCCAGTTTATTCAGTTGCTCAAGCCTCAAATTTGTAGCTTCGCTCTAGTTAAGATTCAGCTTTTTCAAGGCCCAAAGCGCTTTGTGTTCCAATTCCAGAGGCAAGTGGCATGCCTTTCCAAATACCAAATGATACGAGAACATTCCAATAGGTGTCTTGTATGTTGTTTTGTATGTCCACAAGGCATCATCTAACTTGCGATACCAATCCTCTTTATTTGCATTAACAGTCTTGGGGATGGTCTTGATCTCGCGGTTTGATACTCCACCTGACCGCTAGCTTGAGGATGGCAATGGGGTGGCCAACTTATGCTTCACCCCATACTTTTCTAACAGAGAACTAAACGACTTATTGCAGAAATATAAACCTCCATCACTTATGATTTCTCGTGGTGTGCCAAACTTGGAGAATATATTCCTTTTGAGGAATGTTTTCACACTCTTCCCTTCATTGTTGGGGAGCACAATCGCTTCCACCCATTTGTACATATAGTTCACAGCCACAAGAATGTACTTCTATCCATAGGAACTTACAAATGGTCCTGTGAAATCTACACCCCATACATAAAACAACTCCACCTCTAAAATCGGGGTCAGCAGAAATTCATGCTTCCTTGAGATGCCTATGTCGTTGGCACCGATCGCAAGCTTTGACATAGTCATGACAGTCCTGATATATAGTTGACCAATAATATCTACTCTGCAGAATTTTCTGGGATGCTCTTATTCCATGATGATGCCCTCCAATAGGAGAAGAATGACAAGCTTCGAGAATATGCATCATCTCTACTTTAGATACACATCTCCTGATTATATTGTCTGCACATACTCTGAATAAGTAAGGTTTATCCCAACAGAACTTCCTCACATTATGCAAAAAAAATTTCCTCTGATGGAAGTTCATGCCATCCGGCATCACATCACAAACTAAAAAGTTAGCATAATCAGCAAACCATGGGATCAAGTCTTGAGAATCTGCTAACACTTGTTCATCTGGAAATGCCTCCATTTTTCCAGTCCATTCTTTGGTCACCCTTCATCTTCCAGCCTTGAAAGATGATCAGCTACTTGCTTCTCACAACCCTTGCGGTCTTTAAGCTCAAAATCAATTTCTTTCAAAAGAAAGACCCATCAGATAAGCCTTGGCTTTGCATCTTTCTTGGCCATCAGATATCAAATGGCTTCATGGTCTATATAGATGATAACATTAGTGCCAGAAAATATGCTCTAAACTTCTCAAAGGCGTATACCACTGCTAGCAATTCTTGCTCAGTAACAGTATAGTTTCTTGGATCCCCGTTGAGAGACTTGCTAGCATATTATATTGGGTGAAAGATCTTCTCTCTTCTCTACCCCAGAATAGCTCCTAATGCAACTTCACTTGCATCACACATGACTTCAAATGGTTTGATCCAGTCAGGTGTAGTGATTATAGGAGCTGTGGTGAGTTTCTTCTTCAGGCATTCAAATGCCCTAAGACATGCCTCATCAAACTCAAATTTTGTTTCCTTCTCCAACAACCTGCACATCAGTTAGTAATTTTGGAGAAGTCTTTGATAAATCTCCGGTGGAATCCAGCATGTCCCAAAAAGCTTCAGACACCTTTCACCCATATAGGAGGTGGAAATCTGGATATGACATTAATCTTTGCCTTGTTAACCTCAATGAATTTACTGGATATCCCGTGTCTCAATACAATCCATTCATTCACCATTAAGTGACACTTCTCCTAGTTCAATATTAAATTTTTTTCCTAACAACGCTTCAATATCGAAGCCAAGTGAGATAAACAATCTTCGAACGTATCACCTACTACAGAGAAGCCATCCATGAAGATTTCCATCGTGTCCTCCACCATATTTGAAATATTAACATCATACATCTCTGAAATGTGGAAGGTGCATTACACAGTCCGAACAACATTCACTTGAAGGAAAATGTCCCATAAGGACATGTCAATGTGGTCTTCTCTTGGTCCTCAGGAGCAGTAGAAATTTGGTTGTAACCAGAGTATCCACCAAGAAATAGTAATAAGCTCTCCCTTCTAGTCTATTCAACATCTGATCCATAAAGGGCATGTGAAAATGATCCTTTTGAGTCCACCAGTTCAACTTCTGATAATCCATGCATACCATCCAACCTGTCACTGTTTGAGTTGGCACTAACTCATTCTTATCATTGGGGACAATAGTCGTTCCCCTTTTTTTCAGTACACATTGCATCGAGCTAACCCAATGACTGTTAGAGATAGGATAAATCACCCCAGCATCCAACCATTTTATGATATCCTTTTTCACCACCTCTTGCATAGGCGTATTTAGTCTCCTTTGGTGTTTGATGCTAGGAATAAAATTTTCCTCCAATTAAATTTTGTGAGTACAAATTCCTGGAGGAATGCCAATGATATCTGTGATGGACCATCCAATGGTGGCCCCTTTTTATGTTCTCTAGATGGATAGCAGGGCTTCTACTTTCCAATCTAGTAGCTTTACAGATATGATTACATGCACTGTCTCATGTGGTTCCAAGTATGCATACCTAGGAAATGTCTCATGTGGTCCCAAGTATGCATACCTCAGCTTAGGTGGTAGAGGTTTGAGGTCCAAGACTGGGCGTTCTTCAATGGATGGTTTTGTAGGCGGGTTCTCTCTATTCTTCATATCCAAATCAAGCTTCTTAGGCACAAAGGAATATGACCCCATGTCTGCCATTGCATGTACCATCTCTTCAAACTCTTCGATTGAGTCACCAGAAAGTTCATAATGAATGTAGTCAATGCTCCAGCAACAAACTTCTCCTCTGTAGTATTATCCTCTACTTCGTCAATGGTATATATCACTGAAATGAAACTCATATCTTTGTGATGCCTCATGGACTAACATACATCAAAGATAATTTCTTTGATGTTCAGCCTGAGCTTTAATTCACCTCTCTTCATATCAACCAATGCTCTTTTTAATTCACTTCTCTCCATATTAACCAGTGCTCTGCATATTGCTACAAATGGTCTCCCTAATATAATAGGCACTTCGAAATTCACTTTGCAATCTAAAATTATGAAGTCAGTTGGCAAAATAAAAATGTTCACATTTACCAATACATCATACAAGGTCTCTTCTTGAATATAGCAAGTGGCATCAGGTTGATACTTGCACCCAAGTCACAGAGAATTTTAGCAAAGTTAAATGTACCAATTGTGCATGGGATTGTGAATGCTCCTGGGTCTTCTTTCATCTAAACCAAAGACTGTGATACAATCGCACTGTAGTGGTGCATATTATCAGATGGCTTGTAACTCATGGTCCTCTTCTTTATTACCAAGTCCTTCATGAATTGGCATAGCCTGGCATTTGTTCCAACGCGTCCATCAGTGGGATGTTGCACAATTGTTTTAGCATGAAAATAAATCTGCAAAACTTGCCATTCTCTACCTTCTTCTTGAGCCTTTGGGGAAATGGAGGAGGGGGCCTACGTATTTGAGACAACACCTTGGGCGTTTTCTTCTTTTTTTCCTTTTCACATTTATCTTCTCTAGCTGTAGCTGGAGACTTATCAGTCTCGTCAAAATTGACTTTAATGACTATTGGTTTGTTAGACACAATCGGTTTATGGTGAATCTCCTCTTCATTAACTACTACCCTTGGCTCAGTAGTAGCCTCATCACCATGTTCATTAACTCTTGTTTCCGCCATTGGTCCCAAAACTCTACCGTTCCTAGTAGTAATAGCCATGCAATGATTACTAATTTTAGGATTCGGTATGGTATCACTTGGTAACGTTCCCTTTTGTTTGGGATTAAGAGCTATTGAAATTCGATTTATATGTTGATCCAGTTGCTTAATCGCTTTGGAGTGGGAATTCACTAGTTGATTCACATTGGACAGATCTCCTCTGATTTCCTTGATCCCAGAGTTTGTAGATTCAACCTTCTTCAACACTCTTGCTAATATTTCCTCCATTTTAAACTGAGCTGACTCACTGCTTGAAGGTACATTAGAACCTTGTCGATTTCCTTTTGGAGGGATATAAGCATCTCCCTAATTATTCCTGAATCCTTGATCTCTATCTCTCGAGTTGCCCTGTTCTCTGTTCCTAAAGTTTTTCTGGTCCCTATCTCTCCATTCGGCCCTGTCATTAGCCACTATTATCTCTATATCTGTTCCAACTTTAATTCCCTTGACCATGCTGCCAAGAATCTTGTTAGATCCTTGAACTGTAGGTTAGGAAACCCCACCCTAATTAGTAATAAAGTTCATAGTTCTGATAATAGTCATCATGTTGAGGCACTTGCTCTTAGTCCGATACATCATTAACTTTCTGAGACCCATCTCCCATAAGATGTTTTATGAGCAAGTTCATCTGAGTTTTCAGTTGAGCCATATCCTGGTCTCATTCCTCTTCTCTTCTCAGTTGTTCTCTGGACATTTCTTTAGATTGCACACCACTTACTGTTTCCATCTCCCAAGTATCCCATTCTCTATTGTTTTGGTCATTTTGTCCAGTAGCACACTAGTAACAGTAAATGTAGGGGTGTTCATGGTTCGATTTGGGTCGATGTTTTATTAAAACCAAAATCAAACCAATTTAGTCGGTTTTAAAATTTCTAAACCAAACCAAACCAAACCAAATAAATAACCATCAGTTTGGTTCTTGTTAGTTTGGTTCAGTTTGGTTCTGTTTTTCGGTTTATAACTGGCTAATGATAAATTAAGAATAGTAAAACAACAGAGACATGAGATAGTTATTTCAAGTAAACATTAGGAATCAACAAAATTCTCTCTACTATCACGAGATGAATGTATCTGAATCTTCTATTATTTTTCAACACTATTCTAAAGTTTTAGCATGTTTAAGTTGCATAGATGTAGAGATTTTTCTACTTCACATGTCTAATATCCATATAGAAACAATGTACAACTTTATATAGAATGGTCAACCCTTCAAAAATCAAAGAGCCAAATGATTGAAGAGTAGATGAATGTCTTAGCAAAAGAAAATAAAATAATCAGCAATATGTCACACCACATATAAATAATTAGACTTAGAATATTGGGTTTGGACATATTTTTTAAGTAATAGAATTAAAAAGTGTTGTAATACATGTGAAATAAAATATACTAAAACCAAATTAATGTTTAAAAGATATAAAATATTTATAATTATTTATAAAAAAACTACTAACATATATTCAAATAATTATAAAATTTACGTATAAACTTTATCGGTTCGGTTTGGTTATTTCTTTGATTTTTTTAGTAAAACCAAAACCAAATCAAATATCATCGGTTTTGAAAATTTAAAATCAAACCAAACCAAATCTAAATCAAATGTTGATTTTTTTAAATCGGTTTGGTTTAGTTTTTCACCAAACCGTGAACACCTTTAAGTAAATGATTGGTCCATTAGTGAACCTTCAACAATGTTGTTTGCTACTGCTTTATTTAGGCCATCCAACGACCTATAAAATGACTGCAGGAGGACTTCATCAGGAAGTCTATGATTTGGGCACTGCTTGATCTTTTTCTTGAACCTCAACCAAGCTTCATGCAATGCCTCATTTGATAGTTGTTTGAAGTGATTGATTTCGTCCCTCAACAGGATCATCCAAGAAGGAGGGGAAAATCTCTCTTGAAAAAGCTGCAGTTAGTTCTTCCCAGCATGTTATCGATTCATTCGGCAGCTTGCCCAACCATGCAATTGCTTCTCCAGTCAATGTGAAGGGGAATAGTCTGAGCCTCATTACCTCTTGAGATACACCCAGCAACCTGTATACACTGCATATCTCTGTGAAGTTTTTCAGATGCTGGTTCGGATCCTCATGAGCCAAACCTCCATATTATCCTTTCATTCTAAGCGAATGCATCATGGTGCTGATGATATTGAACTTGATGTTTTCACCAAGTTTTGACAGTACAATTACACCTACATACCATGTTTGCTCCAAGTCAAGCTCCTCTGCAAGAGGAGCACGCTTGTTATTGGAGGTTGATTTCTCACCCCATGCCAAGCATTCTGGGTTGCTGCAGCAAGTTGAGCTTCAATCAACTTAACGCTATCAAGATTTTCCATGAGCCTGCTAAAGAACAAAAATAATAAAATAAAATAAATTACAATGGACTAAATAAATTTCGAATTTACACTAGTAACAAATTTTGAAAGCCGAATTCTCCGGCAATGGTGCTAAAAATTTGATACGCCCAAATTACACCTATTAGAAAGGTATAAAGCGGTCGTTGTTCAAATATATAACCTAATGAGTCTGGAGTTGAATTCCACAGGGAATAAGGTACAAAATTTATCAAAAGTGAATATTCAAATTTGTTTACTCAATATTTCAAGAAAAGAGGGAGAGAAAAGTTTACAATTAAAATAATAAAAAGTACCCAACAATTGATTTTGAAATTTTCTAACAGAAGGTCTCAACAATCAAAAGATGCAAGGGTTGTGTTTCCTATGATTTTGTGATGTCCACAGGTCTACTACTCACTGATATAACGATTTGGTTATGCATTCACAAACTGCTGCCTTCAAAAACTCATTTAAAATTTTTTAAACCCAATTAAATGATTATCACTTCAAATCGTTTCGGATTATGAGTGATTAGCACTTCTCAAACATCAAGAGTTTCGGGTAAACTAACTTAGTTACAACATTAACGATTAGACAAGGGTTAAGCGCCTTGAATCCCCATTGTTGCTTATTTTCCTAAATCTTTTCTTCTTTTTCAAGCAAGAAAGATACAAGGGCTGATTCTAACATTTGCAACCGTCAGAATTTCAAGAAAATGAATAAGTCACTAATCTAACCCATAATCTCGGAGAATCTCTAAGTTTGTATACTTGGGATCGTTACACTTACATAAGTCCCACAACCCTAGTTAAGATACTTATCCACTCATAACTTATACAAAAATAAACTCAAGAGTAGAAGAGATGATAAACATTGACTTGCAATAATGAATACAAAAAATTCTTTGTCAAATAATAATTCAAACTTAGTCACCAAACTCAAGAAAACTCATTTTTCCCCTCTCTTTGATATTTGAAAATACGAATGATGATGTTGTTTTCCATCCAGGTCTCCTTAATAAAAACCCAACAAATTTCTTTAAAAGGAAAGAAATCACATAACTCATAATTATAAAAGTGCTATCGACGCAGATTCACTGTGCATTTGCGGCCATGGTTAGTCATCCATGGTCCGCATCTTGGGTACATCCCTAATAGGAGAATGGCTGACTTTCTGCCCTCAAACGATAATCATTTGCGTCCCACATTCTGTCAACCACGGTCCACACTTTGGTAGCATTTAGACTGCCAGTGAGCATGCGAGTCTGACCTGACATGCGATTGATCCGCACTCCGTGTCTTCCAATCTGCGATTTGGTCACGGTTGGATTGGATGAAGTGAAGTCTTATGGATTGAAATATGATGGATCCGCGTTACGCACTTGGCAATTCGCGGTCCGCGCATGAGGATACCTCACTGAGTTTAAGCTTCTTAGCTTGATCTTTGGATTATTTTCACTTGTTTTTTTTCAATCTCTTCTGAATAGCAATTTCTTGTATAGATGAGAGAAAATCATGATAAGTACTACTTTTTAACAGCAAATTAACACAAAAATCTAAGCTTATAGACCAGATAAATTGGTCAAGATACCAATTTATCATCTTTAATGAATGATTCTAGAAAATATCTTACTAATGACATTACTCAGACTTATTGGCCTTAAGTCTGTAAAAGTGTTTATCTCTTTTTTCTTTGGGATTAGTACTACAAACAATGTACCTGGGTAATTCATGTACATAGAAAAATGTCTTCACCATTTTGATCATATCTTTGGAGATTGTCTTCCAACAAGTTTAAAAGAATTTTACCGTAAATTCATCCGGGCCCCTTGCACTATATACATTCAGTTCAAACAAAATATTTTTTACCTCATCTTCATCAAGCATCTCATTAATCAGTTCATTTTATGCATCAGTCATCAGTTTAGGTATATGTTTCATCATATTAAAGTCTATAAAAAGGGATCTTCACGAAACTGATCTATAAAAGATTTGATTGCTTCATGAGCTATTTCTTTCTCTGTCTCCACCCACGCTTCTCTATGATCTTGTATTCTTTTTATCTGCAACCTCTTCCTCTTTTTATTTATATGAGCTTGAAAGAATTTAGTGTTTCTATCATCATCTTACACTATTACATTCCTATCTTCTACTTTCAGAACTTCTCCTCCACTGCATAGAATCTAATAAGCTCAACCTGAACTTTTTGTGGTCTTGTTCTATTTATACTAGTAGGATTTTGTTCAAACTCTTGTTCATGTACATGAACCACTTCTTTGGATGTAGTTGTTTATTTTAAGATGTCCTCATAAGTATTCTTGCTTTATTTAGAGAGGAATTTGCCAACCTTCTTATGCTTGTTGTGAAAGTTGAAGAATGAATTTGTATTGTGTGTATCCCTCCAGTTTTCCTTCAATGCTTCTTGAAAATTCTCAAGTTCTACCAAAAAGTTCATAAATCTAAAATATTTTCTTAATAGGTCTACCTTTTTGTTTTAAGATTGATCAACAAAGGAGAGTGGTTTGATTCATATTTAATTAGATGTTCTATTTCCAAAGTTGAAAATAAGTTTTGTCACATTTGATTTTCTAAGAATTTGTCCAATATTTTGAATATGCAAGCTTCATTTGATCTCCCATTCATCAAGTATACAGGTTTTATATGAATCCTCAATCTCAGCTGGCAAATGTCAATATAATATCTAGAATCTTCTATTTTTGTAAATGGTAAAAGCAATCATTAAAATTTCTCCCTATCATATGTGATCACATTGAGATCTCCTTCTACAAGCCATGTAGGAGATATCTGTCACGACCCGAACGGAGGCCGGGATCGCAACACGGGACAAGGAGCCCCGAGAGACCCTAAGTCGACCCATGGCATAAGCGTACATCTATTTCAATCCAAGAAACCGAATAATCAATAATATAATCATAGTGGAAGTCTAACTTAAACATAACATCAGAATACGAAATTCAAAACTGAATACATATATATGTATGAAAAGCCTCTAAATATGACGAGTTGATAGGACAAGACCCCAACTAACTCAACAAAACTGAAACAAAAATGCACATAGGAAATCTGAATAGTCTAGTCCTGAGGAGATGAGGACTCACCCACAATATGAATGCTAACTCTGATAAGATGATTATGAGCGGAGCTGAACCTAAGAGTCGGGAATTATCATAAAATGATACAACATGAGTATGCGGTCAGCACATGAAATATACCGAGTATGCAGGGTAAGTAAAACCGCTAAAGTAAAATCATTTAAAGAGAATGCATAACGTAAACATAACATTAAGAATCTGAGAGTAGGTCTTTCATGCATTCTTTTTGAAATCATAATCTCTTAATAACATGACATAACATAACATCATAACATCATAACTTAACCGATTGACTCAAAGCTAAATTCTGACATTTATAAGTAAAGTTGAACATTGAGCCAAACCTGCTTTAGAACAAGCATATATATATATATATATATATATATATATATATATCTCACGAGTATTGAAATAAGCATATCTGAAATTATGATAAACAATAGGAGACTCATCTTTTAACCGACATACCACGATAGAGCTTACGTGGTCCCAACTATCATACTCAAATGGGTAGAGCTGTCCAAAATCTTGCCAGGGCTAGGGACCATACCATGATATTGATATCTAACTCGTGGGCCAATAGGGCTGGGGATAGCTCACAACGGAGGTCCCAAAGAAATATATATAATAGTATCAACCTACATTGGCACGTAGTTCTGAGGCACAGGGTGATCGACCCTTAGCTTACTCGGTGCTAGACATTACTCCTAAAAACATGCATATACTTTATATCATTTTATAACAAAGCTCAACATCGTCTATTTGAGGAAGCTCAATAATCAAATACATCTCAAATATGAAATCATGCATATGAGAAGCTTTAGCTCAAAACATATAACAAGCTGAAAATATAATTGGAAGTCTTCACTCCAAAACCATGTGGTAAGCTTAGTTCGGGAAATCATACTTCATACTTAAACATGTGGGCATTGCCCAAAGCTTCATGCTTAGAAATACTCAATTCTCATTGAAAATATAATCGTATACATGGGTAGCTTTAAAACATGCTTTTTCATCATAATATCTCATCATCATCATATATTCATCACAAATCTCATCTTTCATGAACCTCTCATCAATGGGCTTTTAAATTCATAAATCTAGGAACATGATTTTTAATTGAAAACATTATTAAAATTGCCCATGCTTCATAATTTAATAGTAGAATCATAATTAAATCATACCCATGTATAGAAATAGGAGATTTATGCATTTGGGTTAAAACCCCATAGATTAGACATAGAATTTCATACTTTAGAGATGGATTGGCTATGGGTGTGAAAAAAATCACCCATTCATAATCCTACATACCTGTTGGTAGATGATTATTACACTTCTTTAGATTCCCAATAGGAAATTGAAGAGACATTGATGAATTCTAGGCTTGATCACCCTCTTTAGTCTTCTACCTTGCATGCATGAAAGAATAAGGCCTACAATGAACTTAACCCCTTTAAAAGTCACTATTCATAACTCAAAACGACGTAGTTTAGGCCTTAGGATCTTAGGAATCATGGAAAAGCCCTTACTAAATTCGCAGAAAATAACTGTCAGGTGGTCCCAACGAGAGACCTAACGACTCATTACCCTGGGCCACGACTCGTGGAGTCATCCGTGAAGTTCACTGCTCAACAAGTCTCCAAGGCTCATACGGGTGACATGAAGACTTGTGACTTGGTGACCACGACTCTTGGTCACCATCCGTGAAGTGCACTGCCTGAGCTTTAATAAAAACCTCCCCTGCTTGACCATGACTCACCCCACTAATCGTGGGGACTGACCACAACTCGTGGGGTCCTCCCATCGAGTGCACCGTCTTCCTTCTTTTCTTTTCTTTCCCTAGTCACCCTACGGCTGACCTAATGACTCGTGGGGTCTAACCACGAGCATTGTCATGCCCGTGGGGATCCTGTTTCTCAAAATTTCCAATTGCTCACCTGGATCCCCACGAGTCACATTATGACTCGTGGGCTGCACCAACGGGTCATCTCATGACTCATTTTGTGCCTGGTGCCAGTTTTTAAACTTTTCTTTGTTTCAACTCTCGGATCTGATCTTTGGGCTTCCAGCGTATAACAATATCTCCCCCTTGGAAACATTCATCCTTGAATGTTGAAGAACACGCAGAAAAGCAGAGGATGCAATTATCATATTTAAATACTGATTATTTAAATCGAAAAATGATGAGATGACTACCTTCGATTCAAACTATATTGCTGAACTGAATTCATGAATCATACACACATCCATATACATAAAAGAAACTTGCGCACATGAACTGAACATGAAAACTAAATAGAGTCTGAATGCAAAACTGATACCTCAAGCTGAAACCAAGCCAGTAGAGAATAAATGTGGGTATCTTGCCATCATATCCGCTTCGGCCTCCTATGTAGCTCCTTCAACATGTTGATTCCGCCATAATACTTTAAATAAAGCTACTTCCTTTTTCCTCAGCCTTTGAACCTGTCGATCCAATATTTCCACCGGAACCTCCTCATAGCTAAGGTTGTGTTTTACACCAACGCTATCTACCGGGACAACTAGAGCTAGATCAGCCAAACACTTCTTTAAAAGCGATATATGAAACACGGGATGCATATAAGCTAACTATGAGGGCAATTCCAATTCGTACGCCACTTTGCCAACTCTTTTCACAATCCAATAAGGGCCAACATAACGAGAGTTGAGTTTTCTTTTCTTTTCAAACTGCATCACTCCCTTCATGGGAGATACCTTCAGAAACACCTAGTCATCCACCTTGAACTCAAGTTCCCTCTTTCTCACATTGGCGTAGGATTTTTGACGACTCTGAGCAGTCCTCAACCTGTCCCTTATCAATTGAACCTTCTCCATTGCCTCATGAACCGAATCTGGCCCAATCATCGCTGCCTCACCAACCTCGAACCAACCGATGGGCGACCTACATCTCCGCCCATAGAGAGCCTCGAATGACACCATCTGGATACTGGAGTGATGGCTGTTATTGTAGGCAAACTCGATCAGGGGCAAGTAATCATCCCAACCACCTTTGAAGTCAATCACGCATGCCCTCAACATGTACTCGAGGGTCTGAATTGTCCGCTCCACTTTACCATCCATTTGCGAGTGAAATGTTTTACTGAGCTTAACTTGTGTACCCAGTCCTTTTTGAAATGACCTCTAAAATTGAGAGGTAAATTGGGTACCTCTGTCTGAAATGATGGATAAGGGCACTCCATGCAATTGAACTAGCTCCCGGATATACAGTTTGGCATAATCCTCCGTCGAATCCATAGTCTTAACGGGTAGAAAATATGCAGCCTTGGTCAACCTGTCTACCACAACCCAAATGGAGTCATATTGTCGACGAGTACAAGGTAAACTTGTGATGAAATCCATATTAATTTCTTCCCACTTACAAGTGGAAATGCTGATATCTTGAAGTACACCTCTCGGTCTCTAGTGACCTCAACCTTTACTTGCTGACAGTTCGGACACTTGGCTATGAATTATGCAATGTCCTTCTTCATGCCATTCCACCAATAAATTTCTCGTAAGTCACGGTACATCTTGGTGGCATTTGGATGGATAGAATACCTGGAGCCATGAGCCTCGTGCAACATCCGACTCCTCAAATCGTCTATGTCCGGAACACATAAGTGACCCTTAGTACCGAAGCACATCATCTCCTCCTTTGGAGAAGACCTCTACCTTCTGATTTTGAATGGATTCTTTCAACTTTACCAAAATCGGGTCCTCATCTTGTCTAGCTTTCGCATAAGTCACCAAGGACGATTCTAATCCGTTTTGAACAACAACACCGCCATCGGTCGAGTCAACCAACCTAACTCCCGACCTAGCAAGTCGATGCACATCTCTCACTAGCTCCTTTTTCCCCTCATCCACATGGGACACACTCTCCATAGAGAGTCTACTAAGTGCGTCCGCTACCACATTAGCCTTACCCGGATGGTAAAGGACACTCATATCGTAGTCCTTGAGTAGCTCCAACCACCTCCTTTGCTGAAGATTGAGATCTTTTTGCGTGAACACATATTGTAAACTCCTGTGGTCCATAAATACATCCACATGAACCCCATATAAATAATGTCGCCATATCTTCAAGGAGAATACCACCGCAGCCAACTCAAGATCATGGGTCGGGTAGTTCTTTTCATGAACTTTCAATTGTCCAAAGGCGTATGCTATAACTTTCCCGTGCTACATCAACACACACCCAAGTCCTATCCTTGAAGAATCACAATACACCACGAACCCATTGGTCAAGGGCGCTGCAATAGATGAGAAACCTTCAACAAACCTCTGGTAGTAGCCAACTAAACCCAAGAAACTCTGAATATCTGAAAGGATTCACCGGTCTAGGCCGATTCTTTACCGCTTCTATTTTCTAAGAATCCACCTTTATACCCTCACTTGATACCATATGGCCCAAAAATGCTATGGAGTTCAACCAAAACTCGCACTTGCTGAATTTGACATATAATTGACAATTCTTGAGAGTTTGAAACACTACTCTCAAATGAGCAGCATGCACCTCCTCGCTCCGAGAGTATATCAAGATGTCATCGATGAACACAATCACGAACATGTCCAGGTATGGCTTGAACACCCTGTTCATCGGGTCCATAAAAGCTGCAGGAGCATTTGTTAGTCTAAGAGAAATAACTTCAAACTCATAATGACCATATCGCGTCCTGAAGGATGTCTTTGGGATGTCACTCTCCCGAACTATGAGCTGGTGATACCCAGACCTGAGATCTATATTTTGAGAGACATGTGGCACCCTGAAGTTGGTAAAATAAATCATCAATCCTGGGTAAACAGTACCTGTTCTTGACGGTGACTTTGTTCAATTGCCGATAATCAATACACATGCGAAGAGAACCATCTTTATTCGGAGAAAGAGAACTGATGCACCCCATGGGGACTTGCTCGGTCTAATGAAACCCTTATCTAACAAGTCTTTCAACTGCTCTTTCAACTCTTTTAGCTCGGCTGGAGCCATTTTTTAGGGAGGAATAGATATAGGTTGCATGTCAGGAAGAAGGTCAATACCAAAATCTCCCGCTTAGGAGAGATTCCCAGTAAATCATTAGGAAAAACCTATGGATACTCATGTACTAATGGAACTGACTGGATAGTCGGGGTCTCAGACTCAACATCCTTAACCCTAACTAGATGGTACATACAACCCTTAGAAATCATCTTTCTGGCATTAAGGTAGGAAATGAAATGACCTACAGGCACAACTGAACTATCCTTCCATTCTAAGACTAGCTCACCCAAAAATCTGAACTCTACTACCCGGGTTCTATAATTAACTAAAGCATAACATGCAAATAGCCAATCCATGCCGAGAATAACATCAAAATTGGTCATGGCTAACTCTATCAAATCTGCTGAGGTGACCTTCTGAAGGACTAAGACTGAGCAACCTCTATACACCTGTCTAGCTATAACTGAGTCACCTACTGGAGTAGAAACTGAGAAGGGCTCTGACAAGACTTCGGGACTGACTCCGAAGCTATTGTCCACATAAGGTTTCAAAAAATACAAGTAGCCCTCGGATCTAACAAAGCATAAACATCAATATGGAAAACTCGCAACATACTAGTGACCACATTCGGGGAGACCTCCTACTCCTGGTGGGATGCTAAGGCATAAAATCTGTTTTGGCGTTGACCGCCTCCTGTACTGGTAGATGCCCCCTGATGTGCTGAGCATACGGGAGGGGCTGCTGAACTAGAAGCTGGTCCTTGGCCCCCATCATGATCCTGTCTCGCTGCTGGGAAATCTCTGAGCATGTGTCTAGGCTTCCCACACCCGAAACAAGTACTTAAACCTACCAAGCACTGGCATGTGTTCCCCCGACAACATCTGCGGCAAGCTGGAATGCTAGAATCTGCTGGTCTGCTACTCTGACTCCTCGAGCCTAATGCTCGCCCTCTATGATCGTGCCTCAGTGTGGATGGCACACTCAATGGTAAAGATATTGGGGTTGGTGATCTCTGGTGGATCTGCTGTCGATGCCCACTGCCTAGCCTCGATTGTGAGAATCTGTGGTTATCGGTCCTGGCCCTCTTGGCCTCCCTCTCCCTCAGATATGCTGCATCCATCTGCTGGGCGTAGAAGACCATCCGACTGAAGTCCATGTCTTGATGGAGCATAGCGGTCCTACAATCCATGTCCAAATAGCCCATGGACGAACCTACTCATCCACGCCCTCTGATCAACTACCAGCTCTGGGGCGTACTTTGATAGGTGAGTGAACTCAAGGGAATACTCTTACACCGTCATCCTCCCTTACTTCATATTATGAACTTAGCTGCCTTCAACTCCTTCATCCCACAAGGAAAGAACCAATCTAAGAATGCAACATGAAACTCTTTCCAAGTGAAAGGACCTGCTCCGACGACCCGACTATCCTTCCACTGGCAAAACCAAATATGTGCGACCCCTTTCAACTAGTATGAGGCCAACTCCATGCACTCAATTCCATTCACCCCCATGATTTGGGTGATCTTGACAATATCATCTACGAACTTATACGGGTCCTCATCTACTTTTGACCCGAGGAACTCCGGCGAGGGTCATCCTCAAGAAATCTCTGACTCGAGCCGCCGCTGCATTTCCATTTTGCGGAACATGCGCAATGTCCTGCTGATTGAACTGAGTAGTCAAGGCCTGCGCAAGTATTTGAATAGCTACCTGAAACTCAGCATGGGCAACTGGCTCCGGTGCCTGGCGCTCCTGAATTGGTGGGGACTACTGGTGCCCGTTCCCATTGCCATCATCATGGACTTTACCATTCCCATTCCTTCTACCGTTCATTCTTCGAGGAGCCATAACTCTGCAATAGCAAATAGTATGAATTAGAAGGATAGGGAGACATTTCATTGCACGACATACATCATGAAAGAAGGGAACATTTCCTAAACTTCTCATAGCCTCTTCGTCATAAGTGTGGTGTGCTTCATACCATAAAAAAGATTCTACTCAATGTGGCTTTCAGACACCCTAGGACACTTCAAACCTATTGCTTTGATACTAAGTTTGTCATGACCCAAATGGAGGCCCAAATCGCAACACGGGAAAAAGACCCCCGAGAGACCCCAAGTCTACCCATGGCATAAGCATACATCTATCTCAATTCAAGAAACTAAATAATCAACAATATAATCATAGAGGAGGTCTAACTTGAACATAACATCAGAATACGAAATTCGAAGTTGAATACATACATATGTCTGAAAAGCCTCTAAACATGACGAGTTGATGGGACGAGACCCCAACTAACTCAACAAAACTGAAATGGAAATACACATAGGAAATCTGAATAGTCTAGTCCCTGGGAGATGAGGACTCACCCACAATATGAATGCTAACTCTGATAAGCTGACTACAAACGGGGCTGAATCTGAGAGCCGGGTCCTGTATCATAAGATGATACAACATAGATTATATGGTCAGTACGTGAAATGTACCGAGTATGCAGGGAAAGTAAAACCGCTAAAGTAAGTAAAAATCATTTAAATACAATGCATAACATAAACATAACATTAAGGATTTGAGAGTAGGGCTTTCATGCATTCTTTTTAAAGTAATGATCTCTTTATAACATGACATAACATAACTTCATAACATCATAACTTAATCCATTAACTCAAAGCTAAATTCTGACATTTATAAGTAAAGTTGAACATTGAGCCAAACCTATTTTAGAACATGCATATATATAAATCTCATGAGTAATGAAATATGCATATATGAAATCATGAAGAACAATGAGAGACTTGTCTTTTAACCGACATACAACGATAGAGCTTACGTGGTCCCAACTATCACACTCAAGTGGGTTGAGCCGTCCAAAATCTTGCCAGGGCTAGGGATGATACCACAATATGGATATCAAGCTCGTGGGCTAATAGGGCCAGGGATAGCTCACAAAGGAGGTCCCAAAGTAATATATATAATAGTATCAGCCTACATTGGTGCGTAGTTCTGAGGCATAGGGTGATCGACCCTTAGCCTACTCGGTGCTAGACATTACTCGCAAAAACATGCATATGCTCTACACCATCTATTTGACGAAGCTCAATAATCAAATACATCTTAAATATGAAATCATGCATATGAGAAGCTTTAGCTCAAAATATATCACAAGCTGAAAATATAATTGGGAGTCTTCGCTCCAAAACCATGTGGTAAGCTAGTTCGGAAAATCATACTTCATACTTAAATATGTGGGCATTGCCCAAAGCTTTATCATGCCTAGAAATACTCAATTCTCATTGAAAACATAATCATAAATATGGGTATCTTAAAACATTCTTTTTCATCATATTATCTCATCATCATCATATATTCATCACAAATCTCATTTTTTATGAACATCTCATCAATGGGCTTTAAATTCATAAATCTGGGAACATGATTTTTATTGAAAACATTATCAAAATTGTCCATGCTTCATAATTCAATAGTAGAATTAGAATTAAATCATACCCATGTATAGAAATAGGAGATTCATGTATTTGGGTTAAAACCCCATAGATTAGACATAGAATTTCATACTTTAGAGAGTGATTGGGCATGAGTGTGAAATAAATCACCCATTCATAACCCTACATACCTGTTGTTAGCTGATTCTTACACTTCTTTAGATGCCCAATAGGAAATTGAAGAGAAATTAATGAATGCTAGGCTTGATCACCCTCTCTAGTCTTCTACCTTGCATGCATGAATGGATAAGGCCAAAAATGAACTTAACCCATTTAAAAGCCACTATTCATTACTCAAAATAACATAATTTAGGCCTTAGGATCTTAGGAATCACGGAAAATCCCTTACTAAATTCGCAGAAAATAACTGTCAGGTGGTCCCAACGAAGGACCTAACGAATTATTACCCTGGGCCACGACTCATGGAGTCATCCGTGAAGTTCACTGCTCAACAAGTATCCTGACTCATAACGGGCGACATGACGACTCATGACCTGGTGACTACGACTCGTGAACACCATCTGTGAAGTGCACTGTCTGAGCTTCAACAAAAACCTTCCCTGCTTGACCACGACTCACCCAAAGAATCGTGGAGATTGACCACAACTTGTGGGGTCTTCCCATCGAGTGCACTGTCTTCCTTCTTCTCTTTTCTTTCTCTACTCACCCCACAACTGACCTAACGACTCGTGGGGTCTGACCACAAGTCGTTGTCACACCCGTTGGCATCCTGTTTCTCAAAACTTCCAACTGCTCACCTGATTTCCGTATGAGTCATGTCACGATTCATGGGCTGCACCAACGGGTCATCTCACGACTCGTTCTATGTCTGGTGTCAGTTTTAAAACTTTTCTCCATTTCAACTCCCGAATTTGATCTTTGCGGGGTATAATAATATTTGAGAGGCAATATCATACAAGTCATCGTTAGTACTATCATATATAATTGTAACCATCAACTCCTATCCATCACTCAATTGGGTAAGTTTGTGATATAACAGTTGCTCAGTATCCTTGTACATCTCCACTTGAATGTACTCCTCCAAAAATAACCAAATCATGTCACTAATATTATGCATTACTTTTGCAGTAATATATACATGTCTATATGTCTAATATATTGAAAAGGCTTCATAAGTGTTATCAAATTGAAATGTTTCTACCTGTTCAATATAACTATTCTCTCAAAAGCTTGTTGAGTATTCATAGAACTTATGTTCTGTATGAGAGAGAAATTCATTGAGATACACCCTTAACAGAGGTTTTTCTTGTTTGCACTCCTCCCACTACCTTGGAAGAAAAATTTTATCCCTTATTTTATTTTGTCTACCTTCTGTTCTTGACTTTGTAATTTTCTTGGGAGATAAATCCCCTTTATTACTTTCAGCCAAACTATTTGAGTTGTTATCCCTCTTTCATCTTTTCCTATGTCATTCTTTTTTTCGACATCATCCTCTTTACAATTTTACTTGTGCATGGTCTTATGCTCATGATTCTTGGCCATTAGTTATTTATTCCTTTCTCCTTCATATTTGTCTTCCTTTCCCATATCCCCTATTACTTCATGATTTTTTGCATCTATTATGTTCTCCAATTCTATATGTTGGTTCTTATTTTTGTGGGCTTGAACTGGAGAAGTATTAGTTTCTCCTCCTCCTGTAGGTGTTATTGTCTGTTGTATTCCATCTAGAGGTTCTTTTGGAGCTTCTATTACACCAGGTAACTCTTCTTCTTGAATCTCTATTTTCTCTACTTGATTAGATATATTAGTAGTTTGATCACTGATCATTAATAACCCTTCTGAGTTCTTTACATCACACTGACTATTGTCAGCATGTGTGTCCATTGTTTCTATATTTTTCTCTTATTAGATTCTCTGCCTTTATCTTTCTCAAATTTTATATCATCCTAGTTGCAGCTTCTTGACTTTGAGCAATTGATTTCTCTACTGTCATTTGTCCATCTTTATTGATTTTTTTTTCAAATAACGATTTAACCTGTAGTTTAGATGTCTCCTTTGCAATATCTTTGTTCACCTTCTGCTTATCCTTGGCCTATTTTTCAAATGTATCTTTTGTCAAATCTATCAAAGTTTCATATTTATTTGTTATACCTGACTCTTTATCCTTGCTAACCTGATCCCATTATTTTTATTTTTATCTTCTTGAGTTCCTTCATTATATTTGTTATTGCATTTCTTCTGCTGCACTATATTTCAGTTCTGACTAATCACCTTTCTATTCTTATATATCTTAATCTGCTTTGGTAATTCATTCTTTTGTTGATCAGCCTAAACTGTTTCACGTTCCTTTCCTTTGGCCTTTTCATCTCCTTTTCCTCCTGCTTTCTCTTCTACTTTTTTCTCTTTATTCTTTTATTTTATTTTTGGCTTATGTTCAAGATGTAATACCCAATATCTTTATCATGATCATAAAACGCACAATGAGTATAATAATTGTGCAAGTAATCATATTGAATTATTTGTTATTTTGATCTTACTTCACCAGTGTCTTCATCAATGCAATTAAAATTTGTAACCTCTAAGGTAAATCATTTAGTAGATCGATTTTAGCTTTCTCCCTGCACAACAAAGTCTTGTTAATTTATTAGTAGCCTTATTTATCATTAAAAGTCTTACAACTTCATTAACAATGAAAAATATTGATATTTCATCAAACAGGTTTGTGGCAATCCAGAAAAGAATATCCAGGTCATGGCAATGATCGTTTCTTCGTCAAGATTAAATCATGGATGCCACTTCAAGAATCATAGTGAAAAATACTTGTTCCTTACTCTGAGTTTTCATGCACGTGACATTGGCATAAGATTATCTTCAGTAGTGATAATTTGATTATGATATGTCATTTCTCCAAAAATTCAATATTGTAGGCCCTTTGATCTCAAGTTCGATTGATATTGCTTTTTTGAGTTCCTACAAATCTAGACAACCACATGAAAATTTTTCCTTGTCGAATTGACAATCTCTCAGACTCCTGTTTTGTCCACGTGATCGAAGGTTACATTCTCCATGCAGAAATAATAGGTTTAATCTCAATATATTCCTAAACGTGTTATAAAATAGCCTTGCTTAGGGTTGTACCATAGTTTATAGTCATAAATTTTGTAATTGTAGTATTAGGAATTGCCGTGGTCATATTTGTTGTATTGGGCCTCATGATGGTCGTGGATGGCTGCCGACTGATGAAGTCATTGCTACCGAGAAAATTTGTCAAATTAGTTAGGGTTTCGTAAGTTTAGGGTTTCAATTTAGATAGCATAAGTAGAAAATTCCTGATCCACAGTCAACTGGTGAAACCAATAATTCTTTGGAAGATCAAATGCTAGAGAAGGTTGGCTCACATGAGCTGATACTCCCCAAAAGTGGATGTAGCTTTTTGTATTGGACGCAATCACACCCACTATCTTACACTTGGATTATACATAGGATTATAAGAAAATTTAAAAGGAAAAATTACACTATAAAATAATTAGGGTAAAATAATAATTCACTTTGTCCCTATTTTAATTTATCATCTCTTTAGTCATAATTAATATTTTTTAATAATATATTTTTTTCAACAGCTATTATTGCTTAGTCATGCTTTTCGTTCTTTTTTTTTTGCTTCTTTTTTTTTTCTTTTTCTGCTCTTTCTTCTTTTTTTTTTATTTTCTTTTTCATCTATTGTTTCTTTTCTTCTTCTTCTTCTATTGCTTTTTTTTTTCTTCTTCTGTTGCTTTTTTCTTTTCCTTCTTTTTCTTCTATTGAGTCTTATTTATTTATTTTTTTCTTTAATGATTTTTATATTCAGATCTATAGATATTACGAAAATATATTTTTCTTTAAAATATATGTAAGTTTTTATATACATCGTTATAAAGATATATTTAAGTAGCATCGTTGAATAAATTAAAGATAAGTATTGTTGCGAAAAGAAAAAGCTATGCAAGTGTAATATAAAAATATGAGTCATGTGAATATAATATTTTATATTGAACTATATATTGTGGTAAAAGTTGTAATTTAAAATGTTTAAAAAAATAATTTAAAAGCAAAATAGAAAATCAAATTGTTTTAGAATTTAACATTTATTTAATTTATATCTAATAAGATTTTTAGTATTAATTAAACAGCAATAGCATTTTCAGTTATTAATCAAAGTAAATTGTGTATTATTACAAATAGATATTTTGTGCTACGGAGAATTATAAAGTACACCAAAAGATTCATAAAGTTTAATGAAGTAAAATATTTTTTTACTAAATTCATTCTCATTATTATTAACACAAAAAGTTAACGGAAATAGTGGTTATCATTGACTTGAAATCTTGAACCTGTCACTCCCTCTAACTTATGTTGCAAGGGATAAAACAAATGCCCACCATTTGCAAACACCCCCACCCCTAACCCCCACCCCCTCCCCCACCCCTTTCCAAAAGCAAGCAGTGATATATATAATCCAGATGAGGCCAATCAGAGATAAGGCTGCCACGTTAGCAACCACCTAACTATTAATTTTTATTACGGTAAAATTAAAATCAGATTGTGGGTAAAAATTTATCTACCAAAACTGAAACAGATTTTACTTTTTCTTTATTTGCCTTGTCCTTGTGTGCTTTATTCTTCCTGACATCATTCAATAGAAAGGCTGTCTGTGAAAAATTGTCCAGTTGATGCAGACTTCCACCATATCTTATCTGCTTATCGCTATTTATCTTGCTTTCGTTTTAACGTCAAAATCTGTCTTTTAAACTGAGATTAGCTGTACCAAGTCGGCAACCCCACTGGTCCTACTCATCAATTAGCCTAATTTATAGTATCATTTTGAAATATTGATCTTTGTAGGTTCTTAAACAATAGTTATACGGATGATAAGCAATAGATGCAATTCGATATCTTTATAACAGTTATTAATAAATAATAATATTTCACTAAAATGATCACAATTCATACTCCCTTATATTTCACTTTTGTTGATTCGATTTGGGTTACATCTCAATACCTAATTAATTTAGAATTTGTTATATGGACTCCACTTGAATTTTATAGACCGTAGAAATATGTTCTGCGATGATGTTACTTTTGAACTCATCAATGATTAAAGGGCCAACTGGTTCTTATAGGGACCCAACATGCACTTTTTTGTTGCCTTACCGTAATGGTGTTAATGTTACTAAGCGTGTCACAAGTGTCGTATTTCTTTTTCCACTTGAAAGATAATACAAATAGACAACCTGGACCAACATGACAATTTGAGAAAGACACAACTGAATACAGATACAGTATTAAAGAACAAGGTAAAAGAAAAGAAGTAATCACCCCTTGGCTCCTATAACGAGTCAATCGGACCTTGTAAATGCGAAGATTAACATCTATCTCATTTGACTGTGTTGTGCTTGGATGCAAGAAAAAATACACATATCACTAAACAGGTTATTAGATCATGTACGTTTAAATTAGGACGCAGAACAGAATAACATTAACAATAATTGCCATTAAAGTGGCGAGGACTTAAATGAAAACAATGAGAATTCAAATGGCTTATCTCAACTTGCTTGAAATAAAGGTATAGTTATTGTTGTAACATCAGCAACGTAAACCAAATCAAGCTTATGCAGTGAGATGTACGAGAGCAAGAAATCATAAGAACACATCCAATATTTACATACAGCTCTTTTTTCTCGGATTTCATTCTACAAATTATTTATCTAACAAAAGACTAATGCAGTTAAAGGGGAAAAAATTGAAGATGTCAACAAGAAAACGGAAAAGGGTACAACCAAATTCTACTCAGCCCTTCAACTAGGCTGCCTCCAAAAATATTTACAGCATATTCTATGGCCCTACTCCCGCGCTCTATCACTTCTTCCTTCACTTCCATGAGCTTGCAGTCTTATTTAGGCATAAGTCATCCTTAATAGGGGAAATATAGTAACATCTCAATTCTCAAAACTGGCAAGAAGTCCCAAGCCTTTGTATCTGCCTCTGACCAAGGGTGATCGACTTGCGCTTGGCAAAAGCTGGGTGAAGAAGCTCTTCAAACTTCTCTAGAAATAAAGCCCACTCGTCGTCATTCATATCTGCTAGCTTCACAAAGGTGACACTTGCAGGAAGCTGCTCATTTGCACTCCGATGTCCAGAGGAGGAACTAGACAGATAGCCATTTTCTGGTTTTGTTCCTGAAATATTAGGATATTTCAGTTTCTTCTCACCTAAGCTGGTATTCTTGAGAGACATTGAAAGTTTTGACATAGTATTGTTCTTTGTTGGGGCAGGAACACAATTAAAGCACTTTTCATCTTCTTCACCGCTTTCCTCTTCCTCAATACTTTCATCTAGTTTAGAGAGTGGGAAGCAGCCATTTCCTCCAATTGGAAGATGAAATGGGTTTCTATTCATGAAATCCTGAGAAATCAATTTGGGACTAAACTCATATCCAGCATCTTCGCAATCTATGTCAAATTGAAACTCATTATCCGCTTCAGCCTTTGGAGAAATAATCTCCCTCTCAGCAATCAAGCTTCTTGCCTCCAAACAAACAACTTCAAGCTCACTTGGTTTCTCCTCCCCGCTATGGAATTCCCTGCTCATCATCTCACCAATTTCCGCAAGGCAGAGCCCATAAGAAGTGGCTTCCTTGAAAAAAATGGTGGAAAGGACCAAGACACGAAGGCATGCTTCACGTATCATAGGGAGTTCGCTTCGTAGCATCTCAGAGTCCCGAATAGGATCAAGTTTCTGTATATACTCAAGTTCATCATCTGTGAATGGAATAGACGCCTGGGGCCAGTGGATCCACTCAAAATACGGGTCTTCCAAGCTCTCCGGAAGACACAGCCCATGATCAATGGGGATGAGCTCTACTTGACCAAACCTTCCAATACCGTCAAGCTTCCTAACTAAAAGATTTCCTGCATGTCTATCTGTGTTAAAAATCCTAATGTCTAATATTCCAATCCGATGTACTGCAGCAACAGCAAAATTTGAGGTTCCATGGTCACTAGCATCAAAATCATGGGGAACGAATTGTTGAAAAGATGCAATCTTGCTCACAAGCTGCTTCTTGCTGTGAGGCTTGTCTCCATTTACACCATCGTTGACATTAAAGACTGAATGAGTGATTTTCACCAATGTAGTAGCTGGCACATTGGCAAAATGATCATAGTCAAGAAGATATGCAGCGACCTCCCTATACCCTGTTTCCCCAACTCTGACTGATCGTTTTAAGCCTGGCTGCCCAAGAGCTTTGCCCACAAATCCTTTAGGATTGTTTGGCGCAAATGGTTCTTCATCTGTGGGCTTGACAATAGCAATGCTCTCACCTCTGCTATTTCTGAAATAATATGCCCCTCCAAGTCCACCATGAACAGGAAGTGGATCAACTCCAGTCTTTATTGCCTTCACAATTTCCTGGATAAGTTGCTTTGTTTCGGCAAAGCGACCTGCGTTTCCCAATATTTCAATGGGACCACTTTGATCTCTCGATTGGATGTGATCCTTCCCTGTGGGCAAAAGGCATGGAGTTGATGAGCTTCGATGCATAAAGTTCCTCGTCAGCAGTAGAGGGGAATCATTCCGAACAGCACTCAGATCATTCTTCAACACCCTATCACCAAATGTCAAAGAACTCTCCTCAATTGGAAAGTTAAGTGCAAGCTGCAACCTTCTTTTCACAGTATGTGCGTTATCGCTGCGTTCTAACTCCATTCCCAGTACACAACCAGTCTCAGTTTGAACAAAAACACGTCTCCTCCCAGTCGGTTTCCCTTCCATCCTACCCTTCCCATGGTATTCCCCACCAAGTGGGCTCTTGAAGATTGCCACAGCCATCTGGGTCTGAACAGGACTTTCCAGGTTACGAGACATAAAAGGTCGAGAAACACAGTTGGGCGTCACAATCAACAAAAGAGATGGCAGTAGAAGAGAGCTTTCCTCGAACTCTAAGTTGGGCGCCAAAACTCAGAAGCCGATTGTGAGCAAGCAAGGAAATGATTCAATCTGGAAACAATCATCAATGAGCAAACAGGGCACAAAAACAACTCAGATGAACCACAGGCAACAGCAAATATCACTAATGCGTCAAATATGGACAGCAAGGGATCAAGAATCTCAAGTGTTAAATTAGAAGAGCCATCTCATGATGTGGATAAGACAGTGCACAAGATCTGTAAAGAGATTTAAAACAGAATCAGAATACAAGGATTAATTCATGCCCCCATTAGTCAAGAAATGTAATAAGAGCATTACAAGGCTATTAAAGTCATGGATGACCAAAACCACCAAATAGAAAATATAAAAAGGATGTAAGTGACATACACTGAGAAAGTAAGGAATTTTTTTACACCATCACCATAATTAAGTTACATCAGCTTGCCGACAAGTTGGAGATAGAAATGCAGTTGTGGTGGTGTATTTGACTAGTTGGAGTAGGCTGGTTATCCATGTTTTCTATGTTAGCAACTCAAGCTTACTACAACAGTTACCTAGTTGGACCAGTATTCAAGTTAAACCCACTACAAATAGATCACTGATTTGCAGATCATGCCAGTATGGTAGCACTAGGCTCCTGACCTATCACTGATTTTCTAATTCCTTAACATTTAGGAAACAGGAGACAGTAAACAGAAACATCACTAACATAAGGCTTTCAGATCTTGAAAGCATCTAGTATTGTGTTCACAATCAACACTAAGCTATAGACCACTTGAAACTGAAACTCGTTTAGAACACGTTATACATAGAGAACCTAATTAATTACACAGATAACACTATTTCCTATCAAATAACAATGTTTTATTGCTAAAACAGAGTGATTTTTGAGTAATTAGTAACACTCTTCCATAAAATTATAAGTAGTATTTAATCTCTCATTTCCAATGGTTTAGAGAAACTTGGATTTTTTTCTTCTTGAATGATTGTGGTGTTCATAGCAGCTTGCGTGCACCTCAATTTTCCACCGGCTACCTGCTAATCCCCACCATCACAGCTACAGAGACTTGAAACTGAACATCTTTTCAAACTGTATATACACGAAATTCAGAGAATCTAATTAATTTACTCAAATGACACTCTTCTATTGCTAAAAGAAAGTGTTATTCAAGCAATTAATAACCATCTTCTTGGAAAACATTACTAGCATTCAACTGTAGAACACTCATATTCATTCAATAACACAAAAAATAAAGAATCTTAAACAGGTAAACTTAAATCCTTTTAGAAAACCTTCAAATACAACCAAGAAAAATCCAAATACCCCAGTCTAATTAATTTCTCGAATATATATATGACTCTGTCGTATCAATTAACACTGTTTTACGCTCAAAATAGTGTTATTTGAGTCATTAATGACACTCTTCTGTAAGATTAGCTCTCATTTTCATTCAATAACTGAACAAAAGAAAAAAGTAGATTCATATAAGAATCTTAAACTGGTAAATTTATATCCTTCAAAGAAAAAACAAAAGAGAATTAAAATCAGATAAAATGTGAATAAAACTCAGATAATCCGGAACGAACATCCAAGGACAAATCAAAATAAATGAAAGTTTCTTTCCAAAAAGTTGAATGAAGGAAGCAGGGAAAAAAACGTACCGGAAAGCCAGATCTGAGGATAATGCCTCCGTATCTCCCTTTTTCTAGCACCAGAAAGAACACAGCTCGCCGGCGTCCAAAGATTCAAATCACTTTTTAACCGTCTGATTCAGATACAAAGAAGATTCAACGGCAAGGATTTGATTCAGTTCCCTTTCCTCACTCCAAAGCCACCAAAAACCCTCTCTTCCTTTTTGCTCTTTGTAGCTTCTTCAGCTTCTTTTTTGCCCCTTCGTTATTATATGCATGTGTAGCTATATATCCATAACTGGATTTGGCCTACTTTTTTTAACTCTAAAGTCCTTTTAACTCTGGTTTGTTCTCCACCAGTGGAGTAACGTTTTGCGCGAATCGTGGTTTGGTTTGTTAACTAACTGTAGTTTATCGTTAATAGCTTCTTTTATGGAAACATTTGGAATACTGGATCTTCAGCCGTTCGATTGTATACAGACGGCGGGATGTGGTCGGGTTAAACGGAGATAGTGACGTGGAGGTATGTGATTAGAAACTGACGTGGCATGGTCAGCGGGAACGCTTGAATTTCCGAAAATGTCCCCTTCCTGTTTTACCTGGATGGAGCTAGTACGAGGTTCGACGGCATGCTTCGCGCGTGTACGGAAAGATGATAGGATGGATTCTGTGTGATTTCCAGCTGGAAGGTGGGGTTATGTTAACGTTTTCATTAAGCAAAATTATTAAACAAAAAGGGCTTTCATATTTTGCCCTTTTTTCCGTTGGGTCGGGGGGATTCAGTTGATTGATGATTATCTCTCTCAACAAATAAACACGAATTCTGAGATTCAATTATATTTCAGTATTTTTAAAAAAAATATTAAGTTCATATTTGCAATTTCTGAATACTTAATTTAGTAAGTGTTTGGATATGACTTGGAGTCAAAGTTGATAAATGATATTTGGAATAATTAGAAGTTTGAACGGTTACTCAATTTTTGGTAATTAATCATCATGATCATTTAATTTTATTTTATTTTTTAAAAGTCACTTAATTTTATTATTTAACTTTATTGTCATTTAGTTAGAAATTGAATTTTTGGTAGCTATTTAATGACATGACAGCTATAAAAAAAATTTAAATTAATATTTAAATTTATTTATATCTTGATCGGATTGTTGACCCAACTCTTTTATGAGTTGATTATATAAGAGATTTAATTTTTGATGACAGATAAAATTTATTTAATTTAGATGAATAAATTTTTAAAAATTTTACAAAAAATGCTAGCAAGTAGCAACTCTTTGTGGTATTAGAATTCGATTTTCGGTTTGGTTTTAGATAGAACTGGTTATTATTTGAAAAATAATATGAGTGTTTCAAAAAGATTTTGAAAGAATTGTATTGAAAGATTAGTTCTCTTTGTAAGAGTATCATTATATTTTAGGACTTTATCAATGTTTTTATATCGGTGAAAATTAATAAATATCTAACTTAGTGTTTTTATTTTTTACTAAATATTTTCAAACACGAGAAAAGAAAATTTTTCTCCAAATCAAGCTTCAGATTGATTCTGAAAATTATTTTTTACGCTTATCACTTGATTTTATCTTCAACATAATTTTACAAAAGAAAACACTCCCTGCAAGATCTTTTTATATTTTTAAGACTCAAACTCATGACCTTAATTTTATTTTTCAAATTTTATTTTGAGCAATTTTGTTTCAATGTTAGAATTTTTTCTTTTGAATATGTTAATTTTCTATCAATGGATTTTTTTTTGGTCATTATAATTTATTGGGTCAGCTTGAATAAATTTAAATATTATATTTTTTTTCTAAAAGTTTATAATTACCACGTCATTAAATAGGCACCGAAAATTTTATCTCAACCTAAAATGACTATAAAAACTAACTTCGTAGATGAATGACTTTTAGAAGACAAAACAAAATTGAGTGAGTATGATGGTCAATTATCAAAAGTTGAGTGATAATTCAAGCTTCTATTTCGTATTTGAAAATTAAAATTATGTAACTATTGTTCATATGTATTTTATTTAAAAAGAAAAGTTAAAATTTTGTGAATGAAAATAAAATTTTCATTTGAAAAAACTAATTTTGACCGGTCTTTCAAATCTTCAAAAACTAATTAAAAGGTTATTCTAATGTGTCATCAATTATTTTGAATTTATTTATAATCAAATGAAATTTATGATACTAAATATTTTTTTTCCGACTTCACTCAAATATCATCCAAACGGATATAAATATACAAAATACAGAATAAATAAATTGTCTGAATTATCAATTAAATGATAGTGCTAAGTTATTACTTAATAAATAAGACCAAATTAAATTCTTTCATAAATCATAAGTCATGTTTGGACTTTATTCTCCATCAAGGACTTGAATGAACTTTCCTTTATTCATGGTGTGTTAACATCATTTCATTTCAATCCTCATCTTATTTTCAAAAGTTACACATTCAATAAAAGCCTTCTAAATCTGATTAAAAGGGAAAAAAGCTTTTCGACAAATCGAAAAAAAAAACAGTTTTCTCACTTTCTTCTATACATATCAAAGGTTTTTCTAGAAAAATATCTCAATTGAACTGAGATATGTCGTGGGTGTAGGCGTTCGAATGATTCATGCGTTCATGTTGGTCGATGAGTTAATAGTTCATTTGCGATGGTCTATGTGTCTGTAATCCTTGTGTTACGTGTTGAATTGATTGTTACTCCATGTGAAAAAAAGGTAAATTGACAGTAGAGCTTGGTTAATATGCATTGTTGAGTAGACAAGTTGACTGTGAAAACTGCTATAACGGGAAATCTAAGGGGGAAAGCTTGGCCGATATGCTGCTTACCCTGTACTGTTGCAGCGGTACCATACCCGCTGTCGCGAGACGTCGCAGCGAGGCCTAATCCAGTAAGCAGGCCAGCTTACACTGCACTTGAAATAATTATGGGAATAGGGTGATGCAACAAATAATTATTTTCGTGAACTGGTCTATAGACAATGATTGTGTTAGAAATTGTATTGATTAATTCTTGTTGTTGAATATATTATGTTAACTGAATTGAACTGTGATTTACCGTTCCTGAACTGTGGGTGGAGTCTGTGGTAACCAATTGAGGAAATGAAGAAACATGTTGAGACAGAAGAATGAGATATTCTTACTCTGAGATGAGAGGCTCGTACACGACATGAGCATTCGGACGAGCGAATTAGTATGATCGAGCATGTGTGTGAGTACTTGGATATGAGTGGATCGTGACCGAGGTGAGCATCTGGGCGAGCAGTATGGAATGAGTACACAAACAGGTATAACTTGATGTTCATACAACTGGGTGTATGGATATGAGTACACGGACAGATATGATGAGATGTTCATACGGCTGGGTGTACAACACATGGATTTCTAGAGTCCCCTGCAGGTCATGACTGGAAGGGAAGAAAAAAGACTCTCTGGCATGTGTGTACAAGTATGCATATTAGTGACAGATGATAGATATATAGATGTGGTAGGTGATATACGATACGATTCGGGCAGGATGTGAGAGACACGAAGATGAGATGATACATAATGATATGATACAGGTATAGTACTGCACGATGTAGTTTTGGCATCAAATTGTAAAGTGTGGAATTGTGGAGGTGCAAGTATATGCTTGTGCCCTTATTTTTGGAGTACGTAACTCCAGTGGTATGTTTTGATGTTTTCCTTGTTGAGTACTTAAGTTTATTATTTGACGTTTGCAGTTGAATTCTTGTTTAATGTGGTCACCGTGAGTTGTGAGGGAATGCTCAATTAGGAAGGGTCTAAAATAGATTGGTTGTGCTACTTGTGGGTTATTAGTGCCGGTATAGGATAGTTTCTCTAAGGAATGTAGAGTTGGGAGTTGTAAAAGGTAACATGACTGCTTTAACTATGGTAGTGACTAACTATGAGATAGCTGATACAAAGTATAATATTGGAGAGTGGTTGAATGAGTAGGAAAAATATTGAAAAGCGTTAATTAATTATGTTGAGTTAATAAATAAGTCTTGGATGACTAGAACAGACTTAAGTTAACAGTAATTGGTGTATCAATGAATAAGGTGTTTTCATAGGATTTAGTTGGTAGGTTGAAAAGGGGAGAGTCTAGTGAAACCGAGCCACTGCCTAGATAGGGCATCTGTAGCGGGCAAGAGTCTGCTGCAGCGAGATAAGAAAACATAATAGAGACTTGTGATTGATGGCAAGGATCTTGAGGGAAAGGGATATGAATATTATTGAGTTATATGAATGAATGAATTGATTGATGAACTTGGTAGGATATAATTATAAGTCGAAATTGTTGTTAGAATTGGTTAATCAATTGCATGTTGATTATATACTATTGTGTGAATTAATCTTAGTCATTGATGATGCCTATCAATACGCGTGGTGTACTGATACTATTTTGCTATAACTTTTTGGGTGTAGGTTGTGTCAGGTTTGAAGTTTCATGATTGGCAAGACGATACTCAACATCAGCTCCCGCATCTCATTCACTAACGAAGCTGTGTCTTCTATTTGTCAATATTTCATATAGAACTCTTGAACCGGTTTAGACTAGATCTTGGGAGAGTCAAGATTTTTGGGAAGCATTTTTATTGGTATTTCAAAAACAATGTCGATTTGTGCAAATTAATGAAAACTGTAAATATTTTATTTCATTATTTTAAAAAGGGGTTCTCCTATCGAGTTAGAGTCGATGTAGGTGTCCGTATGAATCACTCATTTAGGTCGTGTCAAGCTGGTATCAAAGCTTCTAGGTTACCAGTCTCACAAGTACAAGAGAAATATCGAATAGACTTCTGCGGATTGGTGTGTAGACGTACACATCTAATCTTCAGGAAGTTATAAGGCATGTAGGAAGTATTCACTTTATTCTTTCCTATTGTGCCGTCCGAGCGCGTCGAGCGCCTTGATCAAGTCTAATTGGTATCTGGAGGATTTCAATTGGTATTTCGACGGGCTTAATTGGTATGTGGCGATGTGAATTGTGGAGGACATGAGATAAACTGGTGGGTGGAATTGACTTAAATTGATCGGAGGGACGAAAGTCCCTATAGGTAATCTGTTTAGTGAGGTGTATCTCGCTACCACGAGAAGTGGACTACTGCAGCAGTTCCAATGTAGCAGAAGGTCAATCATTCTAGTGGGTGGCTGCCAAACAGATTCCAGAAACTCCTGATTTAGAAGGCAACAACAGGTATATTGGTTACTACACAAACAAGCAATGTGAATACAGGAAAACGACAACAAAATATAATAGAAAGAGGGCCAAACAAGGCCATTGTAATTTGGATGCCAAACAGGCATCCGTACAACAAACAAGAATTAAAAAGAGTATCCAAAAATAGAAAAGGGAAAGTGAAATTGTCTTACAAGCCCCAAATGGGGGCCATCCAAATCAGTTGATAAAGCAGAGAAGTAGGGGAGAGGGAAACACTGTGGCTAAGGCTAACTGGAGGCCTCGTTGCTGCCATCGCTAACTTGGACGGCCACTTTATTATCCTCAAACTAGTTGAGGAAGGAGAATTTTGGCAAGTCCGCCCTGGTCACCTGGGATGTGTGGGATCCGAGAGATAGGGTTTTCAGGATCTTCTTGACCCCCCTTCCCCATGCAGATGAAGAGCTTGTCCCGAGAGCGCCGCTTCCTCCCCTCTCTCTCCAAGTCCTCTAATAGCTCCACGTGGGCCTGGGCAAGGTAGCAATCACCATCAACATTCCCCCCCGAGTCCGTAGTAGCTGCGCTGGATGGCCTGCTACTAGATAAAGGTTTATGCAATCCTTCCAACAGCTCGCGCATGGCAGCCATCTCCGACTCAATTTGCTCAAAGGGACCCATCGGCCTGAAAGTGCTGGCCCCACTATCTCCGTCACGGGAAGCAGTCTTTCTCTTCTTTTTACCCCTTCCTACAACACCTTTTACCCTCAAAGGATCAAAAGGCACATCACAAGCCACAATGACATCCCTGGTCTCCCGGTGCACCTTGTCCTATTTGCAAAGCGGGGTAATGAGAGAAGGAAAAGGCAGGTCAGTGATGACCTTGGATGCAAAGTACTTCCACTCCTCTAGAATATATTACCCCACATTCACCTTCACCCCACTAAGAATACAGGCCATCACCACTGCGCAGGTATAGGTCATGTCGGTGATATTGATTGATGTGCAGATCCTGTGGGATACCAAATTTAGCCACCTCCTGGCCTCCACTGTAAGTTGAGTACCCTGAATGCTAGTCCGGGTGATGCCCTAATTAGTCGAGGCCCTATGCTCCTCCGCCATCAAGGTGTCCACTAGCCACTGTCTATTCCCATCCATGTCCTAGACCTTTAGCTTATCTACCAGAGGATTTGGCAGACCCAAAGCCTCATTAATTGTAGTTGCAGTCAACAGAATTTGCCTCCCTCAAACATAGACAACCGGCTCCGAGCAGTTTCAGCCTGGTGGGGAGGTTAGCGTAAAACTCCCTTACCTAAGCCTCGTTGATCATGCAAGGATCCTTAACCAGAGGTACCCACCCCAACTCCTGGAGGCGAGCATAAAACTCTAGCACCTTCTCCGCTACGTCTTGCATAATAAAATCCCGATCCTGTATCAGACCTTTGGATGTTCGCTCATTGTGCCGGAATTGACATTGGTCAGTCACAAACTGGATATAATCAGAAGTATGGCTGCTTTTGCTGCTCGAAGACATAGTGATAAGACCTGTAGGAAACAAGTGCGATAGGAAGTGATCAAATCAAATAAGAGAAGTAAGCTTGGGAGCAAAAAAATGAAAACAGGGAAGGGCTCACTGCTTGAGAGGACCGCTGCGGCGAACGAAGTTTCGCTGCAGTGAGTCCACAATAGCAAAATGGAACTACCATAACGATTCCACTACAATGGTCAAGGACCGATGCAGTGGGCATCATCTTCCCCCGCAGACCTCCGACTGCAACAATGGAGGTCGGGATCCCAACCTCCATTTTTTTCCAACTTAAGCACAAATCAAGCAAAGGGTAGACTTACCCACGTCCTACCAACCATTTTTCACCTCGATAGAGTCCAGATTCGAGCTTGAAAGGATCAAAGAAGTCGAAACACCACCCTACCCAAACTCTACCATTTCTAGCGTGAAAGCCTCCATGAAAATAGTTTATAGTACGCAGGGAGCTATTCAAGTGACTTAAGGACGTAAAAACTAGTGTCATGCTTCGTAAATTTACCCCCACAATACCAAAAAGAAGTTCAGTCTTTTCCACCCCAAAACAACCCAAAATCAATCAAAATTACATGGAATAGTCAACCAACATGAGGAGAATAGTATAATAAAGTGGTAGGAACGAAGATTACCTAAGCAAAGTCGAGAAATCACCGGAGAGTTGAGAGGATTTGCACAAGTTTGGAGTGAAAAGTGAGAATGAAACTCAAAACCATCGATTGTTGCCTTTAAACAGACTTTTATTCCGCTGCAGCAGATCAATTTCTGCTACAGAAAGACCGTTGTGGCGGAAAATGACTTGCTGCAGCGGACGGCTTAAAACAGTTATGTTTCAAATTCCCTCATAGGTCCCCATGCTTTAAGTCCTCACTAAAGAAAGTTTTATGAGAATCAGTGAAGCATAGTGTACGACCCGCCAGCAAATATATTAAATTTCCGCATTTTCCCCCTTGACAGATGAGCTGAGCTCGAAGATTCACACTAACAAGTTGCGAACATTGGGAATCAAAGGCAAGGCAATACAACACCTTGGGAAAGCCAGCACGCATTCCTGCATACCTGCCACAGCCAGCCTGACACGTCAGAGACAACATGCCTGACGCAGCACGCTTGACAGGCCTGACACTACCTGCCTGCACGCCTGACAGAGCATGCCTGACACTTCCTACCTACACGCGTGACAGAGCATGCCTGACACTTCTTGCCTGCACACCTGACATAGCATGCCTGACACAGCCTGCCTGGCACAGCCACATGGCACATAGTGTAGGGACCTGTATGTACTATAAATAAGCCTCAAGGGGTAGCACCTGTAATCATCCACACATTTAAGATTTTCTCATACTTAGTGAAATCAAAAGGGCTCTTTGCCTCCCAAGCTATTTGTCTTCTTTACTTTACTTGCCTTCTTGCCTTCTTTCATTATTTGCTAATCGATCCTTAGCACGTTTTGTGCCTTTGTGAGCAGTAAGGACTGAAGCTTGGGTGGAAGTTTAGCCATCTTAGCTATCCCACGGCCTTAGAAAAGACAAGCCCGTGAACAGTGGTATCAAAGCATCGTTCATGGCAAATCACGAAGAGGAAGAAGCTGCGTTCTATGGAGACAACCAGGGCAATGAGCCCCAAAAGAAGACCAAGTACAGCCGAAGGGACAAGAGCCGAGGGAGGGATCCCTCCTTTATTCTAGTCAGCGAGGGACTTACACATGAGGAGATTGAGGGTTCGGGCACCGACCAGCTTGATGAACGAATCACTCATGTAGAGGCTGGCATGGTGGCCTTGAACTGGCGCATCGAAGTTCTTAAAGGAAACCTTTCTTCCCTTGAGAGCATTGCTCTTGAGGGGCTAGATGAAGTTAAGGAGAATATCTTGGAGTAGGTAGAGGAGCAGAAGGAGGGGCTAACCAGCCTTGAGCAAAAGCTCACAAAGGCGCTGTCCGTGCTAAGAATTTCGTCCCCTCAACTGCCTGTAACCCACGTTCTTGCTCCACCAAGTCAGAATAATTAAAAATAAACCTAAGTGTGCTATTTATACTAGTGGAAATTTTTCCCAGAATAACAAGCAACGTGTCACGGAGTGCATCGCGGAGCACTGCCTCCGTGACACGTCACCAACGCGGACCCTTACTAGAACCCGGTCGTCCAGATATTTAAGCCCAATGTGGCACGACGTGCAACGCGGAGCTAGGCCAACGTGGCACGACCCCAACGTGCACCTTCACTGGAATTTGGCTCATCTTCAGCATCCGAGAAGAATGATTCGCGATGGCAGCGTGACACGACTCCATCGCGGAGCCCCTTTAATTCATGCTTTCCTCGGCTTTTTCCTTGCTCGCTTCTGAGTCCAATCCCGATTTCTCCCAACATGCATCTTAGCTTCATAAAATTATATTTTTCCTACAAAACAATGCTAATCATGTTGGTTAGTATAAATTCACATTTGACTACAATTCACATGAGAATGTACAAACATCGATAGATAAACAAGACAAAATGCCGCATTTGAGTATCACTTGGGCATATAAATCTGCTTAAGATCAGGGTCCAAATTGCACTTCTCCATCAATTTTCACCCACAAACTGACGGCCAAACGGAGCGGGTCAACTACCTTCTTGAGTGCTACTTGAGGCACTTCGTCAGTGCCAACCAGAAAGATTGGGAAAAGTTGCTTGATACAGCCCAATGTTCATACAACTTGCAGAGGAGTGAAGCGACAGGAAAAAGACCATTTGAACTTGCGACGGGGCAGCAGCCTAATACCCCACAGTCCTGGCCTGTCAATACCGGATTAAGGAATTCCGGTGCTTATCACTTGGCGAAGGTGTGGGAGGATGATGTGCTGTGGATTTACAGCACTTTCGACGCTCAAAACTAAGAAAATAACATGGACTTAGGTGTATTTATGTTGATATAAGGCACTTTTCCTTTGGTTACAGGATAAATTGGTGTTGGAGCTAAAAAATGCAAAACATAGCCTGAAGTGTGCAAAATAGGCTCAAATTGCAGTCCACAGTACGAGCCGTAGGAAGGTCCTACGGGTCGTTCTGGTGGCCCTAAAAAGTTGTAGAAGGCTAATGTTTAAGAGATGCAGGTATATGAGTCTCAGTATGAGTCGTACCAAGCTTATATGAATCATGGTGATGAAGTCGTGAAAAGATTCAGAAGATTTGCATAAGAGGCTGACTCCTGCTACGAAAAGGAAGTAGGAACTGTGGAATGAAGGTATGAGTCGTACCATGGCAGTCGTGATGAACTTCAGAAAATCTCAAAGTCTCGAAGTCAAGCCACAGGAGATCAGTACAGATCATAAGATGGAGGTATGAGTCGTACCAAGATCCAACACTTAGCCAAAATTGAGCCATGTCATGCCCCACCTTGAGAGGCATGACTGGCACCTGGTGTCCTATTAGGATCTGAACTGACGTAACTAAGCCTGTGCACTCCTGGTGTAGGCTTATTCCTCAAATTAAGAAAACAACGGGCTATATATCGGATGTAAATACAACCTCCGGCCAATAAGGCCTTATAGCCACTTGTAAAAGAAAACAGCAAACCAGAAACAGGCAATAACAGGGAATCCTATGCGGGCTGACAAAGCCACCATGATGTCTAGTTATGACTAAAACATAAATCATGCAACTATAACTATTCTATAGCCGACAAGGCCACCATATGACAGCTAAACAAGGCCCCCACGACCATCACACGAAATAAAATATATATAGGCCCCACATGGCCAACTACAAGCTAACCACAGGGATTCTGAAACAATCTGCAAGCCTATAGGTGTAATATAATGGTCGGGACAGGGCCCCGACCTACCTGTAAACTGTACAAACAAAAGAAGTAACCTTCTAGGTATAATCTCCGGAGGAAAGGAGCTGATTGCTCTGCTAATTCTAGTAGAAAGCTATGCTGGGACCTGATCCTCATCTACCCACACCTATAGGCAAGTAATGCAGCACCCCAAGAAGGGCGTCAGTGCAATATGTACCGAATATGTAAGGCAATAACTATAAACAACTTGAATGAACTGAAATGAAACATAAAGTAATTGAAAGAAAGGGATAGAAATACTACCTGAATAAATGAACTTCGTGCTGTCTAATCTATTAGAAACTAACACAAACAAGAACCTTACCTGGCCCCCATAAGACGGAAGGTACAACCAGGACAGAACAACCCACCTGGGGCCCCCATAAGCCTTGATGAGTATACTTCAATCTATATACCCCTAGCAAAGACACACTGAGTCAACTAATAACTATAGCCATCCTACCAGTCCCCTGGGTCTGCAACTGAGCCCGCTTGACCCCTGACTGTAGCTGTGCTGAGTCTAGTGGACTCCTGATATCTGCATCCCGGGCACCAGGCTCGACGGGAGTGTGGTGCAGATATGGCATATAATAGTCCAGCCATTGAATGGACTGTATGAGGACCTGGGACCCCATCTTTGTCCCTCGCGGATGACATACCACTCTGTAGAGTGACGTCATCTCGCCCCTGGCGGGCGTAGACACAGCTAGTAACGCTGGGGTTGGTCATGGAAGGCTATACAGGCGTAGTCAATCCCAAACTAAACATGGAATACTGATCTCAGCTAATAAAAACAGATAGTCCCAATAGATATGCTTTTGATCTTCTTACTGGGATTCAGATTGAATTTATAATACTAAAAAAAAACTAACTTGCCGAAGGAATTTGCCTTAACATACCTCGATTGTTGATTTTTGATTAACTAGCAAGTTTCAATTCATATTCAACTGCTCTTTCCAACTATAATCGTATTACTGGGAGAATGAGACTAGTTTCAATATTAAATTCGCCAAAAATGATAACTTTTAATACTAGTATTGACTATGCTTCAACTTCACGAAACACAACCTAAAACGTATAATTTCTCGAGAGTTCAGAAGGGAGAAATACTTACTTGAAGCCCATGATCGTATAGAAATCAATTTGGAACAATTCTGACAACTTCTACTCTGTGAAATTCCGATTTACTGGGCAAATTTCGCGAAATAACTCCGTAGTAATGCTCCATTCAGGCTTATAATTCAATAACTGAAGTTAATTTGAGTTTGGGTGGCGTTTGACAGTGTAAAGAGAAAAATGTTTGACTCCTTCGTATCTCTCCCTCTCTGGCTGTGAATTTAATTAGGGAATGAAATAAAATGAAGTCAAGGGCTATATATATATAATGGTCGTGGACACAGGGTCCGGGGCACATACCTCAACGTGCCAGGGAGGGGTCCGTGACATGTTGCCCCTTCGAGTAGCTGGTCCGGCAGTCTCCCTTGCAAGCTTGATTCCACGCTCGTTTGACCTTTTTTTTTTCGGGCCCTTTCTCATACGCGTAGTATTCAATAACTCGTAACTAACGTACGTATATGCCGACTAAATATTAAGAACTTACGGGGTGTAACATCCTCCCCCCCTCCCGGAACATTCGCCCTCGAATGTCACTTACAGGAGTTTAACTTTTCCAACTATTATTCTGGAAAAGTTTTGGCAGAGTATCCCCTATAACATGGACTATCTGAAAACTCTAAAACACAGAAAAGTCCAACACAGGCACTTCACATAACACTATAACAACTATTTCACAACAAAGTTGAAGTCAGCTGAGCAATATATGTAACACAAATCATGAAACAACAACTGAATCAATAATTTACCTCAATTTCATAATCTGGACTAAGCTTGGAACAAATGAGGATATCTGGATCTCATATCGTCCTCAACTTCCCAGGTTATCTCTTCTCTATTCCTGTTTCTCCACAATACCTTAATAGAGGCGACATCTTTAGTTCTCAACCTACAAACCTGCTGGTCTAATATGGCTACTGGAACCTCTTCATAGGCTAATTATTTAGTAACCTGGACGTCCTCAACTGGAACAACTCGGGATGGATCCCCTATGAACTTTCGTAACATCGTCACATGGAAGACTGGGTGAACAGATTCCAATTTTGAAGGTAACTCTAGCTCGTATGCCACCTAGCCTATTCTTTGAAGGATTCGATACAACCTAATAAACCTCGGGCTAAGCTTACCCTTTTTGCCAAACCTCATTACGCCCTTCATTGGTGAGACTTTCCAAACACCCAACCGTCTATATTAAATTCAAGTTTCTACGACATACATCAGCGTAAGACTTCTGGTGACTTTAGCTGTCAGTAGGCCTTCTCTGATAGGCTTCACTTTCTATTCTAACTGGTTGATTATGTTTGGTCCAATTAATCCTGATTCTCCTACCTCGAACCAACTAGCTGGGGACCTACATTTCCGTCCATACAAGGCCTCATAAGGGCCATCTGGATTGCTGAATGATAACTATTATTATAGGCAAACTCGATAAGGGGTAAGTGCTCATCCCAACTGCCTCCAAAGTCTAGCACGCATGCCCATAGCTTATCCTCGAGATTTTGAATTGTACGTTCTGCCCTTCCATCTGTCTGAGGATGAAATGTCGTACTCAGATTAACTTGCATCCCTAAGCCTCTCTGAAAAGATTGCCAGAACCTAGCTGTGAATTGTGCTCCTCTATCAAAAATGATAGACATTGGGACACCATGTAATCTAACTATTTCCCTAATATACATCTCGGCATAATCCTCAACTGAGAGAGTGGTCCTGACAGGAAGAAAATGAGCTGACTTCATCAATCTATCAACAATCACCCAGATGGAATCAAATCTGCGTCTGGTACAGGGTAATCCTCTCACAAAATCCATATTAACTGCCTCCCATTTCCACATAGGCACAACTATTTCCTGTGTCAATCCTCCAGGTTTTTGATGATCTGCTTTCACCTGCTGGCAATTAGGGCATTGCGCTACAAACTCTGTCACATTCTTTTTCATTCCCGGCGACCCCTAATCTCAAGACCTCGTCTCCCGCTACCTCAAAAGCTAATACTTCCCCTTGTTGTACTTTATCTTGGAGTTGTGCTAAATGAGGATCTTCATATTGTCGTTCTTTTACCTCCACTACCAGAGACGATATTGTTGTATTATGAATCACTGCCCCATTGTCACCTGAGTCTACTACCCAGACGACTAAGATGGCTAACCGGTGCAACTCCCGAGCCATCTCTCGTTGCCCCGGCCTCAAGTATGCCAAACTCCACATGGATCTGTGGCTGAGGGCATCTGCGACGATATTAAACTTCCCTAGGTGATACAAAATATTCACGTCGTAGTCCTTTACTAATTCTAAACAGCAACGCTGCCGCAGATTCAACTCCTTCTGTGTAAAGATATACTGAAAGCTCTTATGATCAGTAAATATGTCCACGTGCACCCCATACAGATAATTCCTCCAGATTTTTAAAGCATGAAAGTCTGCCGCTAATTCCAGGTCATGGGTGGGGTAGTTCTTTTCATGGTTCCTTAGCTGCCTCGAAGCATAAGCAATTACCTTACCATGTCGCATCAAAACACACCCTAATCCAACACCTGAAGCATCATAATATACTGCATAACCTTCAGGACCTTCTGGCAAAGCTAGGACTGGTGTTGATGTCAATCTATTTTTCAGATCCTGAAAACTCTATTCTCATGCTTCCATCCAGTGAAATTTAGCTGCTTTCTGAGTTAGCTTGGTCAAAGGTGCTGCTAAGGTGGAAAACCCTTCTACAAACCTTCTGTAATACCCGGCTAACCCCAGGAAACTACGTACCTCGATTGGGGTTGTAGGCCTGGGCCATGTCTTTACAGCCTCAATTTTTTGTGAATCTACCTAAATACCAGCATCTGACACAATATGAACCAAAAAGGCTACTAAATTCAACCAGAACTCATATTTAGAAAACTTCGCATACAACTGGTGATTCCTGAGAATCTGGAGCACTATTTACATATGATCTCGGTGATATGCTTCTGAACGGGAATACACCAAGATGTCATCAATGAATACTATCACAAAAAAATCTAGATATGGCCAGAAGATGCTGTTCATTAGGTCTATAAACACTACAGGAGCATTTGTTAACCTGAAGGACATAACTAAGAATTCAAAATGGCCATACCTGGTCCTGAAGGCCGTCTTCGGGATATCTCTCATGAACCCAAACTTGGTGATACCCAGACCTTAAATCAATTTTTGAAAAATACTTCGCCCCCTATAACTGATCAAACAAGTCATCTATTCTGGAAAGTGGGTATTTGTTCTTGATAGTAACTTTATTTAACTATCTGTAATCTATACACATGCGGAGGGAGCCATCCTTCTTTCTTATAAATAGAACTGGCGCACTCCATGGTGATGTACTCAACCTGATAAAATCCTTATCTAACAGATCTTTCAAATGTTCCTTCAATTCTCTAAGCTCAGCAAGAGCCATTCGGTACGGAGGGATGGAGATAGGATGAGTACCTGGTAATAGGTCGATAGCAAAATTGATTTCCCGTTCTGGGGGAATACCAGGAAGTTCATCTGCGAATACATCTGCAAATTCATTGACTACTGAAATGGACTGAAAAGTCGGGCACTCTATCTTTATATTTTGAACCCTGACAATATGATAGATGCAACCCTTTGCTATCAACTTTCTTGCCCGAAGATAGGATATAAACCTACCTTTTGGCGTAGCTGCATTACCTTTCAACTCTCATATCACCTCCTATGGAAAGTGGAATCGAACCGTCTTGGTCCAACATTCTACATTAGCTTAGCATGGTGTTAGCCAATCCATGCCCATAATTGCATCAAAATCGATCATTTCTAATTCCACCAAATCTGCTAGAGTCTGGCGATCCACAATCTCTATCGTGCAACCCCGGTAGACCTCTTAGCTATAATAGAATCATCAACGGGTGTAGACACTACAAAAGGTCGCAGGAGCAATTAAAGTGTAGTACCAAACTTCTGGCCCCCTAATGGCGTAACAGAAGACAAAGTGGATCCTGGGTCTATCAAAACATAAACAGAGTGAGAGAAAATATCCAGCATACCTGTCACCACATCCAGTGACGACTCTGACTCCTGTTGCCCTGGTAAAGCATAAGTGCGATCTGGACCGATACCTGAGCTAGATGCCCCTGACCTGCCTCGGCCTCTGCCGGCTGGAGTTGAGGGCCTACGCCCGAGTGAAGGTGCTGGGGCACGTGACCCTACTGAAGATTTGTTCTGTCGGTCCCGATCACTCTGACCTCTAGCTGGACAGTCTCTCATCAGGTGACCCTCTTGTCCATATGTGTAACATGCCGTAGAACCATACCTGCATGCTCCAGAATGACGTCGACTACAGATAGGGCAAAGTGGCACGGCAAATATACCCTGCTTCGATCTTCTTTGCTGTTGTGAACTCGCTGGCTGTGAACCCTCGCTGGGTCCTAACTGCCCCCAATGACCAAATCTACTCCCCTGCTACTACTGTGGAGGTGGGGGTCTGGGTGGTCTGTCTGATAGTCCTGGCCTGGGTCCACCCTAGGATTTTGCTTGCATATCACTAGGTCTGGCCCTGCGGCGCTGCTCCTGATTTGCCCTTTCTATCTCCCACTGCCGCTGTCAGATCCCCTCGATATTTTGAGCAAATGCCTGAACACAGGAAATATCCATATCCTCTCGTAGAGTAGCTATAATGCAAGTCTCCACATATTTTGGATTCAGCCCCATTATAAACCGGTGCACCCTGGATGGCATGGTATCTACAAAAGCCAGTGCATATTGGGCCAAGGAGTCGAATCTCATAGCATACTCCCAAACACTTATCGAGCCCTTCTCCAGGTGCAGAAACTGATCAACCCGGGCCTATCAAATTTCTTTTGGAAAATAATGATCCAGGAAGGCTTTTGAAAAACTGGGCCAAGTCCGAGGGGGTACATCTCTACCTCGGTACCTTTCCCAACTCTAGTACCATAATACTACTATGTCTCATAGCCGAAATACTGCCAACTCAACCAACTCCGCAGGTGCGGCATGCATTACCCTAAAAATTCGCTGCAACTAGTCCAAAAAGTCCTGAGGGTCCTCATCTCAATCAATCCCTGTAAATTGTGGGGGACTTAGGGAGAGAAACTCTCGGACCCTCGAACTACCAGGTCCTCCTGAAGATTCTACAACCACGGGTGCCACTGGCTGACGCTATGCAACTATCATTTGAGTTATCATAAAAATGGCTTTCCTAACCTCCCGATCTGATGGTATTGGTATAGAAACTGCTGGAGGTGGCGCTGACACATCTGCTACTCCGGGCGGCTCCTAACGGGGTAGGGACTGCTGGGAAGATCGATATGGAGTCTCCTTATCGCCCCTAGATCGGGCTGACTCTGACTGGGGCGCTCGACTAGTGCCCTCTCTTATTGCAACATCCAACTTCCTTCCAGTCGTGGTATGTCGCGGGTCTGACATTTTTCTATAGACAAGAAGAATATGGTAAACTTAGGGATTCAACCCTATACTATACAACTCTATAGCACAACTAGATAAGAAAGAAGAGTAATAATCTTGTCATGCCTCATAGCCTCCCGCCTATAGAATGTGGTGCACAACACATGCATAGACAAGACTCTACTTAGAACTGCTTGCAGACTCCCTGGGATATGACCTGCTCTGAGACCAAGTTTTTCACGCCCCACCTTGGGAGGCATGACTGGCACCTGGTGCCCTTCTAGGATCTGAACTGACTTGACTAAGCCTGTGCACTCCTGGTGCCGGCTTATTCCTCAAATCAAGAAAACAATGCGCTATATCTCAACTGTAAATGCAACCTTTGGCCGACAAGGTCTTATAGCCACCTATAAGAGAACATAGCTAACCAGAAATAGGCAATAACAGGGAATCCTATGTGGGCCGACAAGGCCACCATGATGTATAGTTATGGCTGAAACATAAATCATGCAACTATAACTATTCTATAGCCGACAAGGCCACCATATGACAGCTAAACAAGTTCCCCCACGACCATCACATGAAATAAAACATATATAGGCCCCACACATCCAACTACAATCTAACCACAGGGATTCTGAAACAATCTGCAAGCCTCTAGGAGTGATATAATGGTCGGGATAGGGCTCTGGCCTACCCGTAAACTATACAAACAAAAGAAGTAACCTTCTAGGTACAAGCTCCAGAGGAAAGGAGCTGACTGCTCTGCTAATTCTGGCTTAAAGCTAAGCTGGACCAGATCCTCGTCTACCCGCACCTACAGGCAAGTAATGCAGTTCCCCAAGAAGGGCATCAGTATAATATGTACCGAATATGTACGGCAGTAGCTGTAAATAACTTGAATGAACTAAAATGAAACTTAAAGTAACTAAAAGAAAGAGATAGAAATACTACCTGAATAGCTGAACTTCCTGCCATATAATCTATCAGAAACTAACACAAACAAGAACCTTACCTGGCCCCCATAAGCCGAAAGGTACAACCAGCACAACAACAAACCCGGGTCCCCCATAAACCCTGGCGAGTACACTTCAATATATATACCCCTAGCAAGGTCACACTGAGTCAAGTAATAACTATAGACATCCTACCAGTCCCCTAAGTCTACAACTGAGCCCGCTTGGCCCTTGACTATAGTGGTGTTTGAGTTCAGTGGACTCCTGATATCTGCACCCCAGGTACCAGGCTCGACGGGGGTATGGTGCTGATATGGCATATAATAGTCCAACCATAGAATGGATTTTATGAGGACCTGGGACCCCATTTTCGTCCCTCACGGATGGCATATCACTCCGTGGAGCGACGTCATCTCGCCCCTAGCGAGCGTCGACACAGCTAATAACCTTGTGTTGGTCATGGAAGGCTATACAGGCGTAGTCAATCCCAAACTAAACATGTAATACTGATCTCAACTAATAACAATAGCTAGTCCCAATAGATATGCGTCTGATCTTTTTACTGGGATTCAGACTGAGTTATAATACTAAAAAAATCTAACTTGCTGAAGGAAGTTGCCTTAACATACCTCGATCGCCGATTTCTGATTAACTGGCGAGTTTCAATTCATATTCAACTGCTCTTTCCAACTGTAATCATATTACTGGGAGAATGAGACTACTTTCAGTACTAAATTTGGCAAAAATGATAATTTTTAATACTAGTAGTGACTATACTTCAACTTCACAAAACGTTCGAAAACGTATAATTTCCCAAGAGTTCATAAGGGAGAAATACTTGAAGCCTGTGATCGTATCAAAATCAATTTAGAAAAATTTTGACAACTCCTACTCGACGGAATTCCAATTTGCGGGGCGAATTTCATGAAAATAACTCCGTAGTAATGCTCTCTGCAGGCTTATAATTTAATACCTGAAGTTAATTTGTGTTTGGGCGGTGTTTGATAACATAAACAGAAGAAAAATGTTTGATTCCTTCGTATCTCTCCCTCTCTGGCCGTGAATTTAATTAGGGAATTAAATGAAATGAAGTCAAGGGCTATATATATATAAGTGTAGTGGACACGGGGTCCGTGCACGAACCCCAACGCACCAATTTTGGGCCGTTTCATGGAGCCCAACGCGCCAGGGAGGGGTCCGTGACACTTTTCCCCTTCCGGCAACTGGTCCGACTGTCTCCCTAGCAAGCTTGATTCCGCGCTCGTTTGACCTTTTCCCGGGCCCTTTCTCGTATGTGTCGTATTCGAAAACTCATCAATAACATACAAATATGCCGACTAAATATTAAGAACTTATGGGGTGTAACAAGCCAGTCATGCAACGTACGAAAGGATGCTACGGACCGTAGGATCTTGCTACGGATCGTAGGTTGGCTCGTGACGTAGGCGGAACCAGATATGGAAATTCACCCTGTTAGCCTAGGAAAAGGATTCTTGTATCTGTATAAATACATGTTATATTTTATTTTTAGGAGAATTTTGTCAGAGATGTTATCAGAGGAGATTTTGATGAGAGACATTATTGGAGATAACATTAGACAATTGAGAGAAAGAGAGAATTGAGTTGATTTGACTTGTGATCAACATTTTCTTGAATTCTTCTTGTTCTTACTATTTGTTCTTCAAGATTTTGGCAATTAATAAAAGGAAGTGTTTTTCTCATTCATACTTGTAAGTATTGATTTATGTTTTTAATCATGAATGCAATTCACAACCTTACGACTATGAGATACTAAAACATCCATAGCTAGGGTTTTGGGAACCATAATGGATTAACAAACTAGGGTTTGCACAAAGTGATTCTAAAACCAATACAAACACTTATATTGTATTTTCGTCATGCTTAAACGTTTCTTAATGGTGCGCAACGTTAGGACATGTCTAAATTCTTTACTTGCTTAGGTCTAAGAGGTAGAGATTAGGAAAAGAGAATTACAAGGGAGCCTTGATCTTGATGATCATTGTATTAACTTGAGTTGTGGTCGCAAGATAGTTAAATTTGGAACTTAGGGATAACGGATAGTTTGAAACCGCTCGTGAGACTTTGTCGAGTAATTGAGTATAGTCATTCAATAGGGACTGGTCGGTCGTTTGAATGAACCTATGTTATCAGTTCTATAAGTAAGTATTGGTGATGATCACGAGTGTATACCCGAAGCAATTGTGAACCCATGGGGAACACAAACCCTAGTTATCCTTTAATATTGATTCAAAACCGGATTTTTGATAATTGTTTTTATTATTGATTTTCTTTAGAACCCCTCCAATTTTAAAGTAACTACCTCATGAGTTCACTTATCGGTTGTAATCTAGCTCTTCCATATTCCGCGTGGGATTGACCCCAATCTCTAGTTGGATTCTTTATTGACAACGTTTGCTTCATACTTCAGTAAGAGGTGTGGTTTGTGCATTATTATAAAGTGGCGCCGTTGCCGGGGATTACGACTAAGACTAGGTTATTTGCTTGTATTTGACTTTTTAGTGGTTATTTCCTTAATTACATTTATTTTTTGTGTTTTTTGATACCCACAAGCTGTTCTCCGGTGAATGCCAAGCACTCGGAGTAGAGGAGATACCCTTGTTCCACTAAATCCAGAAATCGAAAGAGCACTACACAAAATGGAGAACCACGAGCAAAGAGAAGCACGCATAGCTGAAGAAGCTAGGCAAATCGAGCTAGCTCGATAAGATGTGCTACAACATGTGGAAGATGACAGAGAAGAGGTAGTAAATGCTGGTTGACATGGGAGGGGCAACAGAGCTCATAGATTTTCCCCTCAGTTCTTCGATGATGAAGACCCAAATATCGATGACGTTGGGTCGACTGGAGCAATTGTGCCACCATCATTGCCCGTTGGGGCCAAATTTGACATTATGAGCACCATGATTCAATTGTTAAACATGAAACGCGTGTTCAGTGGTCACGCAGCGAATGACGCCAACCTGCACTTAATGAACTTCGTAGGAATATGCAAGGTGTACAGGTTGCCCGGAGTAAGCTAGGATGCCATATGGCTTAGACTCTTCCCTTTTTCTCTATCAGGGGAAGCCACTTTATGGTTATCGAAGTTGCCCAACGACTCCATAGCCAACTGGAAGGAGCTCAAACAGGCTTTTTTAGAGAGATTCTTTCTCCCATCCAGGATGTTGCATCTAAAAGACGAGATCTATAATTTTTGACAAATTAAGACGGAGGCACTTCATGAAACTTGGTTGAGATTCAAAAAGAAGTTGACAAAGTGCCCTACCACAAAATCCCAAATGACAGTTTATTGGAAATTTTTTACAGGTCTCTGAATAATAACACCAAAACTGTAGCAAACACGGTGGCTAGAGGAGCATTGATGAGTCACACCTGGGAGCAATCTGCCACTATTCTTGATAGGGTGACTAAGACAAACAGGGCCTGGCATACGAGGGAGGCTGATGCAGTGGCAAACACATATGCTATTGGTTTGACTACAGACCAATGAAGAAAAGAAGAAGAACGCGACTAGAAGTTGGCTCATACGCACACATCATTGGACTTGCTGACAAAGCATATTATGGGAGCTGGAGCCAAAAAGGTAAATGCAGTGGGAACTCAAGGAAAGAAGCAAGGAGTTGAGCACTCTGATTCTGAGGAAAAGGCAAACTTCTTGGAAAGCCAAGTGGCGGATTTTCGAACCAACGCCCAAGCGTCTGGACAAGAAAATTCACTCCAAGGTTCTGGAAATCAAGGTTAGAACCAGTATAGAGACAACTACAATAGAAACGGGTTTAGAGATAGGAGCCGAGGTCGTGAGTGTGAAAGAGATTGGAGACGAAACGATGAATACCGCAATGACTAGGCTGGAGTCTATGTGCCTCCCAACGCACGAGAATGGGAAGCTAGGCAATCAAAGTTGGAGAGCATGATGGCTGAGATGTTGAAGAAGGTGAGGTCCACTGATGATCAACTGAAGAAGATCTGAAGTGACTTATCAAGTATGGGTCAGAAAGTTGAATCCCATGCTACCGCCATCAAGTATATCGAAAATCAACTTGGGAAACTATCACCATCAATGAACCCTAGAAAAAAGGGTACACTAGCTAGCAACACTGTCCAAAATCCAAAGAACGATGCACATTGCATGGCAGTGATGACTAGGAGTGATAAAACCACAATTGACCCCTCGTTTTCAGTTGAATTTGAACGGACAAACGAGAGCATAATTGAGCAAGATGATACGAGTGCTGAGATAGAGAATGGTGAGTTGCAAGAGGACCCGAGAGGTGAGAAAGGACTTGACATTGATCAAGGGGCAACCCAAGTGCATAAAGCTATCCCACGACCACCGCACCATTCCCTCAAAGGATGAAGAAAAAGGCGGAGAATGGTAAGTTCCAAAAATTCCTTTCAATGCTTAAGCAACTATCTGTGAACATACCATTGGTCGAAGCATTAGAGCAGATGCCAGGATATGCAAAGTTTATGAAGGACCTGGTGACTAAGAAGAGATCTGTGAGCTATGAGCCTGTTGACAATATACATCACTGTAGTGCCATACCTACAAGGGTCCTAGCTCAGAAAAAGGAAGACCCAGGTGCCTTCACTATACCATGTACAATTGGCAATGTCAAGTTTTCAAGGGCACTCTGTGATTTGGGAGCTAGCATTAATTTGATTCCCTTGGCAGTATTCAAGAAATTGGGATTAGGAACCCCCACACCAACCAACATGCGGCTACTGATGGCCGACAGAACAATTAAAAAGCAGTGGGCATCCTAGTCGATGTGCTTGTCAAGGTAGATAAATTTATATTCCCAGCAGACTTCATGATTTTGGATTGCGAGGTTGATTATGAGGTCCCCATCATTTTAGGGCGACCATTCCTTGCAACTAGGAGGGCTCTAGTAGATGTGGAAGCTGATCTGCTGAAGTTTAGATTAAACCAAGAATAGGTCACTTTCAACATCTGTAGGACAATGAAGCAACCAAAAGAATTTAGTGTAATCTCAGCACTAGAGGATGAGTATGAATCACTTGACGAATTTTGAGTAGTCAAGAGATTTGCATCGTGCCGCGACGTTAAATCAGGCGCTTCTTGAGAGGCAACCCAAGTGGTAGTTTGGTGAAGTCTGAGTAACCAGGCTACCTACGTCGTGTCGTGACATTAAATCAAGCGCTTCTTGGGAGGCAAACCCAAGTTATTGAACTAATGTGTGCTCAATGTGTAGGGAAATTAAAAATAGAAGGCTGAAACATTAGTTGCTACGACTCTCAGTACGACTCATGATAGGATCCTACGAGCCATAGAGTAGTCGTGGTGAGGATCAGAGATAAAATGACTCCAAGCTCCAACCTACAATTCATCCTACGGATCATACCTTAGTTGTACGAATCGTAGGATCTATTTGTAGGTCGCTGGGCAAGTTTTCTACAACAGGCTCACCTACGAGTCCATGGGACGAGTTGTAGGTACTTCCTACGACTCGTGGTACAAGTCATGACGAGTCAAAAATAGCAATAATACCCGACTCGGCCCAGATTCTTTTAAAATTTGCCCTTACCTATTTAAACACCCACAAACAGAACCGACCCTTCTCCCACGCTAATAACACTCAAATGGGCATGCCTTGAACTCACCTCCCCCACACCTGTAACTCATAATCATCAAAGAATCGAGCAAGTTTTTTCTCAAACCAAGTTTTTACAAACTCTATATGTTGATTTCCAATTGAAGAAGCATCTACCAAGTAAGTATATTGCATTGAACATTTATAACACTCATATACTGAAAGTGATAGTGCCAAAACCCCTGTGAGTCAGTCATTATGCTCGAAAAATAATTTTGAAAAGAAAGACAATGATCAGGGTGTTATGAAATGGTTTTCGACTGGAGATGTGCTAAATCTTGAACTTAGGTCTTGAAACACTCACAAAGAGTTATGGGTAATAGGTCAAAAAGGGGAAGATTGAGCATGGGTTAAATTGAGTTAATGATGTGCCTAGACCTGGGGAAATCTGAGTACCTAAAAGTGTGAAAAGAGAACCCTTGCAAACTGAGAAACGAAAATAGACTAAGGTCTGGAAGTGGTATGAGTCACAATACAGATCGTAGGTTTCTACTACGAGTCGTACTAAGCACTCGTACCACCAAATTGAACAAGTCTGCATAAAAAGCCTTTCCTACAACTCGTGGAATTGACCTACGGGTCGTACCATGAGTCGTGGAAAAATTTAGAGAAAATACTAATGCAGGGGCTTAATCAGATGACTCAAGGTACAGATCGTACCTTTGTGGTACGAGTCGTACTAAAAATTTGTTGTAATTCTGGGACTTCTCATGAGTCGTACCTTCATGGTACGACTCGTAGTGATGACCCGTGATGAGAATTTGAAAATCTCCTGCGTAATTGTCCTTTTTCAAAAACGGAATGCTAACTTCTTACACAGAGCAGACAAATCAACAGGCGGAAGGATATTAATTGATGAAACAACTGAGTCGGAGTCTAAAAAGGCAGGGAACTCACCTAGTGGTTTAATCAAAGAGTATCAAGTCGAAACCTCTGACACTGATGGAACCAGAACCACTAGGGAAAAAGGAAAGGCCCAAGCTGAAGTAGCCACTGCCACATCCGCTTAAGCTCCCCAGTTCGAGGAGGGAGTTAGAGAGGAACAATAGAAGTCGAGAAATGACTCCAATGATGAAGAACGGTCAGGGGAGACCCAAAATGGAGAAGAGAGCGACAGTGAAGAATCAGAGGAGGAGGCTCCTGATGTTGCACAAGAACAGACCCCACCCAGGGAAAGCTGTACAATTCAGTGGAGAGTGCCGGGAGCTAAAGAAATCTATGAGAAAGACATCTCTCTCACCGCCAAGAATAAACCAAGGAGGAGCATCCAAGAAGATCTGCGGATGCTCATAAACTCACTGAATGAAGTTGAGGAGATGAAGCGGATTTTTAGCTTTTATGGTTTTGAGTGGATGGCCAAGACTCCAGCATAGTATATAGAAGAAATAGTTCAGGAGTTCAATGTCAACTATTTGGCCACCATGGAGGTAAAGGCAAAGGAAGGGCAGAAGATAAAAGACCAACCTCTTCTAGAGAGTGTTATGGTATGAGGTCGAGAGGTTGATATATCTGAGCGGACCATCGCTCGAATGTTGTACGGACCATAGTTCCTGCCTACAAGGATGATGCCAAAGTACGATCACAGGGTGGAGGCGATGAAGCAGATTAGACAACTGAGTGTGCAGGAGCGACAGAGGCAGCTGCAATGGCTAGAAGGTGTGATTGCTGAAAGCAAAGAAGAAGCTGAGTGGGTTACAAGTGGAAAGTAGGTGATAAAGAACTCACTAAATTTCATAGCAAAAGCCTGCTGGACACTAGTGCGCCATTGGTTAACACCTATGATCAACGAAAACACATTGAGTGCTGATAGGGTAGCTTTGGGGCATGCCTCATGTCTTGTTACCCTATCAGTATCCCGAGGATCATAGCAGATAAGATATGAGACCACGCGGTGGGAATGAGCACTACTATCGTATTCCCGAGTCTTGTATTCAGGTTATGTATGGAGGCAGAAGTTCCATGGGGTGACAAGCATTTGATTGGAGGCCAGAGGATTGTAGACATAGGCCTTATCCGGGATGAGATGAACCCGGTAAGAAGATCCAGGATTCCCAGAGCATATTCCAGCAGCCCAGCCAACAGGGGATGCACAGGTGAGTGTCCCCATTACACAGGAGCAGAGCGAGATACCGGCTATAGATGCCAGTCATTTAGAGTCAGCTCCTAGCACCTTAGCTGCACCACTACCCAGCCTACAGACTCAAACACCACCAGAGTATATTTTGGTACCATAGGACTTCCTCCAGAAGCTGGCCAAATGGTTGATCATGGTGGAGCAAAAGATTTAGGACATGATGGAAAATTTAAAACCATGGGTCAATTCAGATATAGAGGCAGCAGCTCAGGCTCTACATGCTCGCCTAGATAGTTTTGAGAGTCGATTCAATGTGAGGATGGCAGAGCAGACAAATACCAGCAGTCTCCATGTGGAGTTGGGGGCTTTTCAGATCCAAGTAGTTATGTTGTCATCATGACAACCAACAGTTATAGCAGCCCTCACTCTTTCTGACCTAGATGCCGAGCCTAACGAGGAGATTGATTTGGCAGCATATTGGGAGCCAACTACAACTGTTGAGAAGGGTAAGAAAAGAGCTGCTGAGGATGTTAGAGAGGATAGTCTGAAAATGAGGAGGAAGAAGGAGAGGAAAGAGTGCAAGCGAGCCAGAGTAGAGAGAATGTGGACTCATGACACAGATATGTCTGAGCTGCATGAGAGAGCTAGAGGAGTAGGTAGCTCCACCATAGCTCAGCTCAAGCTTGCCAGTGGTCGTGACCCTTCGGGTGAGCCACATTCATCCCTAATAGTTACAGAGGCCATTGAAGAGGCCACGATTACTGAGAGGGGGACCACTCCACCTATTGACAGGCCATTGAGAGCGCCGGCCACGCTAGCGCCACTATTACAACAGAGGTACCACCTCTAAAGATGATAAGAGCACTTAGTGCACCACAGGTATGTTCTTTTCCTTATGTTCTTATAGTTTATGCTTCGAGGACGAAGCTTACTTTTCAAAAAGGGGAAGGGGTGTACTTGTGATTTTTGGAATTTTTGATTCATTTGAGGGTTTTTCTTGCCGTGTTTCTTTTTCCTTAGGCATGCTATCTAGTAGAATCGGCATTTTTAGGATTTTTATCTTTAGATTGTGATTTTTGTTTAATTAGAAAGTTAACTTTGGAGTACTCAGCCTATAAAAATGCACTAGTTTTGGTTTTTGAAAAAATTGACCCTGTTTAAAATTTTTTTTTAATGCATTAGTTATATATTTGTGACAACATGCATGATTTCTGTGGATCTTTTGATGCCATTTAGTTTATTAGTATGAGTAGTCTTATTAATCCATGTATAAACTAGACAGGTGAGGTGAAAATAGTTCATGTACCATGTGCGAGTGAGGTATAGTATTCAATTCGGTATTGTGTTGAAGATCTAGAACTTTCCTAGTTGTTCTTTGCATAGGCTAAGGATGGTTGGTTAGGATATGATCATAGGCCATTTTTGTTTAGCTCATTTTTAGCTATATTACCCTACCAAAGTTTCATGAATCCCTTGATCCTAAGTTTGAGCCTTAATAGACCATGTTTCTTTGATTTACCAATTAACCATACCCATTTATTTACAATGAACTTGTTTTGGCCCTGGTCCTTCCTTGGATATTGTGAGCCTCAACATAAGCAAAATGCTTAAGTTCAGAGTGGCTAGAGTAGGGATGCATAAATGGTGGGAACGAAAGAAAGAAAAACAAAAGAGAAAAGAAATGGTGAAAAATGAGGTGTGGTGAGATGAAAAGAAAAGAGATGAAAATGCTGAGAATCTTGAAAAATAAAACTCAAAAAAATGAAAATGCTAAAAAAGTTAAAAACTCACCACACCCATTCAAATGTTGTATAAAAAGGGGTGAAAAGGGAATGAAAGAATAAAGGGTGAAATAGGTGAATGGTGTAGCTAATGTATGTAGTGCCAAGGTAAAGATAGTCACTTATAAAATCTTCCATCTTTATCATGTCCATCCCTAAGCCTACATTACAAGCCATGCCAAGTGCTATAGTGATCCTAACTCGACCATCTGATAAATCAAAGCAAAGAAAATAAGGGCAAGTATCTGACACATAATAATTGTAACTTCTTTGTGAGATTGAGCGCCTTACTTGTTTAGTCCCATGCTATGCTTGACATTTCATATCTAAATGGGGACTTTATTTGTGTGAGGGTACATGGATTATGTTTGCTTTTACCATTGGTCTGTGTGAAAAATATTGGTGATGACTTGATTGCCTGTTGATAGCTAGATGAGATGTCTTGATCCCTGTTTATGATGTTTTGAGATTGCTTGTAATGCATTAGCTGATGTTGTTCCATGAGAAAGGGTCAGTAGAGTTTGTATAGAAAGTGCAAATTTTGTTTGAGTATTGGTTGTAGTATCTTAAGTCTATTTTCTAGCTGAGCGCCGTGTTTAGTTTTTCTTTTCTTTGCCTGAGGACATGCAAAAGTCTTAAGTTGAGGGCGTTGATGTGCTGCATATTTACAGTACTTTCGACGCTCAAAACTGAGAAAATAACATGGACTTAGGTGTATTTATATGGATATAAGGCACTTTTCCTCTGATTACAGGATAAATTGGTGTTGGAGCTAAAAAATGCAAAAGATAGCCAGAACTGTGCAAAATAGGCTCAAATTACAGTCCACAGTTCGAGCCGTAGGAAGGTCCTACAAGTCGTACTGGTGGCCATGAAAAGTTGCAGAAGGCTAATGTTGAAGAGATGCATTATACGAGTCTTAGTACGAGTCATAACAAGCTTGTATGAGTCATGGTGATGAAGTCGTGAAAAGATTTAGAAGATTTGCATAAGAGGCTGACTCCTGCTACGAAAAGGAAGTACAAACCGTGGAGTAAAGGTACGAGTCGTACTATGGCGGTCGTGATGAACTTCAGAAATATTTCAAAGTCTTAAAGTCAAGCCATGGGAGATCAGTACGGATGATAAGATTGAGGTACGAGTCGTACCAGGATCCAACACTTAGCCAAAATCTAGCCAGTCATGCAACGTACGAAAGGATGCTACGGACCGTAGGATCTTGTTACGGATCGTAGGTTGACTCGTGACGCAAGCGGAACCAGATATAGAAATTCACCCTGTTAGCCTAGAAGAGGGGTTCTTGTGTTTGTATAAATACATTTTATGTTTTATTTTCAGGAGATTTTTGTTAGAGATTTTATCAAAGGAGATTTTGATGAGAGTCATAATTGGAGATAACATTAGACAATTAAGAGAAAGAGAGAATTGAGTTGATTCGACTTGTGATCAACCTTTTCTTGAATTCTTCTTGTTCTTGCTATTTGTTCTTCAAGATTTTGCTGATTAATAAAAGGATGTGTTTTTCTCATTCATACTTGTAAGTATTGATTTATGTTTTTAATCATGAATGCAACTCACAACCTTACAACTATGAGAGGCTAAAACCCCCCATAGCTAGGGTTGTGGGAACCATGGTGGATTAACAAACAAGGGTTTTCACAAAGTAATTCTAAAACCAATACAAACACTTATATTGTATTCTCATCATGCTAAAACATTTCTTAATGGTGCGCAATGTTAGGACATGCCCGAATTCTTTACTTGCTTAGGTCTAAGAGGTAGAGATTAGGAAAAGAGAATTACAACGGAGCCTTGATCTTGATGATCATTGTATTAACTTGATCTATGATCACAGGATAGTTAAATCTGGAACTTAGTAATGACAAATAGCTTGAAACCGCTCATGAGACTAGGTCGAATAATTGAGTATAGTCATTCAATAGGGACTGGTTGGTCATTTGAATGAACCTAAGTTATCAGTTCTATAAGTAAGTATTGGTGATGACATGAGTGTCTACCCAAAGCAGTTATGAACCCATGGGGAACACAAACCCTATTTATCCTTTAATATTGATTCAAAACTGGATTTTTGTTTATTGTTTTTATTATTAGTTTCTTTAGAACCCCCCAATTTTGAAGTAATTACCTCACAAGTTCACTTACCAGCTGTAATCTAGCTCTTCCATATTTCCTGTGGGATCGACCCCAACCTCTAGTTGGGTTCTTTATTGACAACGTCTGCTTCATACTTCAGTAAGAGGTGTGGTTTTAGCATTATCAGAGGAGCAGGTGGATATGGAGAAGTTCTACTTGGACAAGGAAGCACGCAAAATGAAAAAGTTTGTTGATCAGAGGCGTCGACCGGTGCACTACCAGATTGGGGACAAAGTGATGGTTAAGCTCAACCCGCGGCAGTTCAAGTCCCTGAGCGGTGTCAACCAAAATCTTATCCGACACTATGAGGGTCCTTTCGAGATCGTTGCCAAGGTGGGAAAGATTTCCTACAAACTGAACATGTCGCATCACCTAAAAATATATCTAGTCTTCCATGCTAGTCAGCTAAAACCATATCATAAGGATACAAAAGACGTGGAGCGGGGCCGATCGGGTCGTGCGCAGATTTTCATCACTCCGTCTGCCACAGAGAAACAAATTAAGGTCATTCTTGACCATCAGCTAGTTTTGGGGAAAGGCTGGAGCAACTCAAGTGCCCAGTTTCTTGTGCACTGGAAGGGACAATCACTAGAGGAGGCATCGTGGGAAAAAATCAAAGACTTGTGGCAGTTCAAATATGGAGTCCACAAGTACTTGCAGACGTGCGGCACCGCAGTCGCCGCCAAATCAGGTGGGGGAGAGTGTGCTGACCCGCCAACAAATATATTAAATTTTTCGCATTTTCCCCCCTTGACGGATGAGCTTAGCACGAAGATTCACACTAACAAGCTGCCAACATTGGGCATCAAAGGCAAGGAAATACAACACCTTGGAAAAGACAGCACGCATGCCTGCATACTTTCCACAGCTAGCCTGATATGTCAGAGGCAGCATGCCTGCATGCCTGACGCAACATGCCTGACACTACCTACCTGCACGCCTGACAGAGCATGCCAAACGCTACCCGTCTACACGCTTGACATAGCATGCCTGACATTGCCTGCCTACACACCTGACACAACATGCTTGACATGCCTGGCACAACATTCAAGCATGACTGACACAGCCTTCCTGGCACAGCCACATTGACACAACCATATGGCACATAGTGTAGGGACTTGTATGTACTATAAATAGGCCTCAAGAGGCAGCACTTGCAATCATCCATACATTTCAGATTTTCTCATACTTAGTGAAATCAAAAGGGCTCTTTGCCTCCAAAAATACTTGTCTTCTTTACTTTACTTGCCTTCTTGCCTTCTTTCATTATTTTCCAACCAATCCTTAACATGTTTTGTGCCTTTGTGAGCAGTAAGGACTGAGGCCTGGGTGGAAGTTTCGACATCTTAGCTATCCCACGGCCTTAGAAAAGACAAGCGCGTGAAAATAGGGACGCATAGGCCACGAGAAAATGTCGTAAGTCATAAAGAGAAAATTCAAAAGGCTCGGGGTCAGGCTGATCGAGCCAACACGAAGCAAGCAAGTAAGGGTAAAAGTGCGCAAAAGTTACTTCCAATAATAATATAAGGGGAAGCGGAATAGTGAAAAATATTTTGGCACCATGTGATATGACTTAAGACCTCAAAATAAGGGTCTAGTGGAAATATCGATCTAAGAAACTAGAAGAAATACCGGTGAGATCACAGTGTCAGTTGAAAGCATAGGGACTATGACCCGGTGTCAAGGTAAATATGGGATAAATGGAAACCATAGCCTATTTCATAGGGCCATTTGGGAATGAACGAATTTTTAATTGGTATTTGATGTAATGACCCATCTGATGGTTATAGCACCTTGATGATACAAACGTGGAAAATTTTAAAATTTTTGCAAGTTTGGATTATGTACTTGGATTAAATGATTATGTAATTGAAAAATTTAGAATGGGCTAATTTAAAATTAGGTGGGCCCAGGTGTAAGGCTGTTGCGGGCGGACTGATTCAACTGCAACGGGAGCGCTGCAGTGGGCGATGCAGATCAAAACTCTCAAATTCTATCCAGGTTTGAATTTTAAAATATATTTTCATAAGGTTTGATGAATAAAAATGCCCAAATACAAAGGTTGAGATTTCTAACAAGGAAAAAAGGTAAGAAGGCTAGAGAGGGCAAGGACTTCACCATCCGCCACGACAATTCCCTACAAGAACCCATAACTTGAGACAAGCACGCAGCCCGTGGTTTTCTTGACTACAGCTTGGCACCCAAGTAAGCTATGGCTTACCTTCGTGTTAGACTGTGATTAGAGATTCGTATATGTGTGTATGGTTGATGTGTCATTGATAAGTAAAAACAGAAGTTATCATGCTAATCACAACTAGTCAGATTATAGTAGTAATTAGTAAGAGAGGAAGTACTTAGGAAAAAGATAGAAGAAAGTGATGGAGTTAATATATTATGCAAAAACATGGCTACGAATAGGTTTGAACCTAGACTGTTAGATTTCCGCTTAAAGTGGAAGGTCTTACGGGCTACTTCTAAGGTGTGCTCCCGAATAAGGTGATTAGAGTTTGGTCATGGGTGTAGGCGTTTGAATGGTTCATGCATTCATATTGGTTGATGAGTTAAAAGTTCATTTGTGATGATTTATGTATCTGTAATTCTTGTCTTACGTGTTGAATTGATTGTTGCTCCATGTGAAAGAAGGGTAAATTGATAATAGAGTTTTGTTTATATGCATTGTTGAGTAGATAAACTGACTGTAAAAACCGCTAGAAGGGGAAATTTAAGGGGAAAGCTTGGTCGAAGTACTGCTTATGCATTACCTTTGCAGTGGTACTATACCAGCCGTATTGAGACCGTCACAATGGCAGTAACCCCACCGCAGTGAGGCCTAATCTAGCAAACAGGCCAGCTTACACTGCGCTTGAAATAATTATGGGAGTAGGTTGATGCAACGAATAATTATTTTCGTGAACTGGTCTTCGTACAATGGTTGTGTTAGAAATTGTATTGACTATTTCTCATTGTTGAATATATTCTGTTAAGTGAATTAAACTGTGATTTACCACTCTTGAACTGTGGGTGGAGTCCATGGTAACCAATTGAGGGAATGAGGAAACATGTTGAGACAGATGAATAAGACATCCTTACTCTGAGATGAGAGGCTCGTATTTGAGGTGAGCATTCGGATGAGCAAATTAGTATGATCGAGCATATATGTGAGTACTTGAATATAAGTGGCTTGTGCCCAAGGTGAGCATCCGGATGAGCAATATGGAATGAGTACACAGACAGGTATGACTCTATGTTCATATAGTTGGGTGTGTGGATATGAGTACACATATAAGTTTGATGAGATGTTCATACAACTAGGTGTACCATACATGATTTATAAAGTCCCCTATAGTCATGACTGGAAGGGCAGAAAAAAATTCTACGGCATGTGTGTACATGTATGCATATGAGTGACAAATAACAGATATACAGATGTGATACACGATATACCGATATGATTCGAGTAGGATGTGAGAGACACAGAGATGAGATGGTACATGATGATATGATACAGGTATAGTACTGCATGATGCAGTTCTTGTATCAAATTGTACATTGTGAAATTGTGGAGGTGTAGGTATATGCTTGTGCCCTTTTTTTGGAGGACGTAACTCTAGTTGTATGTTTTGATATTTTCCTTGTTGAGTACTTAAGTTTATTATTTGACATTTTGTAATACCCCGAAAGCCTTAAGATCAGATCCGAGGATTGAAACGGACAAAAATAGGAATTTTTGCACCAGATCATAGGACGAGTCATCTAGTGACCTGTGAGGTACACCACGAGTCGTTAGGTGACTCATGGAGTGGAGGGAAAGATGGTTGGATTTTTATGGATTGGGGGTTTGACCACGAGACAAGCCACGACTCATGGCCAGGGCAACGAGTCGTGGATTCATTCGTGGGGAGGAGCCGGCATGAAGGTGTGAATTTTTGGCAGTGTTCATCACGACTTGGTCACCATGAGTCGTTGGGTACACCACGAGTCGTGGTGTCCCTCGTGGTGACCAGTAGAGGCATAGTTTCCAGTGTTGGCAACAGGAGCAGGCCACGAGTCGTGGTTATGGGTGACAAGTCATCCAGTCCCTTGTTGGGACTGGCAGTATGCTTTTTCCTGTGAATTTAGTAAGAGCTTTTTCATAATTCCTAAGTTTCTAAGACCTAAACTATGTAGTTTAAGCTCATATAAGTGTGTTTTAAGAGGGTTTAGTTCATTCCAAACCTATTCCTCTCCATGCATGCAAGCCTAGAAGTTTCTAAGCGTCATCAAGCCTAGAAATTCATCAATTCTCCTTCAATTTCTTTAAGGCATTCAAGAAGGTTGAGAAATCAGAAGTACCCAGGTATGTAGGGTTGCTCAATTCCTTCTCAAATTCATGAAAATTCTAGTTGATGCATCTATGGTGTTTTAACCTAACTTGTGAATTTTCTAAGTATCTATCATGGGTATAATCTATTCATATTTCAAATGTTGAATTATGATTCATGGACATGTTTTACAATGTTTTCAATTACAAATTCATGTTTTCAAAGTTTTACAAATTGTGATGCCCAATTATGAAAGTTCATGTAAGGTTGAGATTATGATATATGTTTCAAGAATAATAAGATATATATGATGAAAGTATGATTTCAAATTACCCATGTCTATATTCATATTTTTGACTATCAAAGTCTATTTCAAGTATGTTTAAGTTTGGGCAAGCCCATACGATCAAGTAAGTTTCATGATTTCACGTTATTAGCTTACCACATGGATTTTGGAGTCTAGACTCCCACTCTTTTCAGATTGTGATATGGTTTGAGCCAAGGCTCCTCGTGTTACGTTTTCATATTATGTATGTACTATTATGATTCAGCTTAGTCGCAAAATGATGGTTCAGCTTCATTGAAAAATGATGGAGAGCATATGCATATTTTTGGGAGTAATGTCTAGCACCGAGTAGGCTAAGGGTCAGTCAACCCTGTGTCTCAGAACTACGTTCCAATGTAGGTATGATCAGATTATTTGGGACCTCCCTTGTGAGCTTTCCCTGCCCCAAGGGACCTTCATCTTGATTTCAATATCATGGTAGCATCCTTATCCTTGGAAAGGCTTTGAACGGCTCTGCCCAATTTGAGTATAATAGTCGGGGCCACGTAAGCTCTATCGTGGTAATGACAGTTATATGATGAGTCTCCTGTTGTTCCTCATGATTTCAGTTATGCATGTTCATCAGTCAGGATATTATGTTTTCAGCAGGTTTGACCCAATATTTAGTTTTACTTATGAATAATCAGTTTCAGCTTTGGGTCATTCGATTCAGTTATGATATTCAGTTATGTTTAAATCATGTTTCAGATAATAGCATGCAAGCCTTACTCTCAGAATCTTATGATGAAATATTTTACGATATGCATGATTTCGATTTTATTCACTTAGCAGTTTTACTTACCTTGCATACTTGGTACATTTTACGTACTGACCGCATACTCTATGCTGTATCATTTCATGATACAGGCTCTGACATTTAGGTCCAGCCCCGCCATTAGCCAGATACTCAAAGTAGCATCTCCCAGCCAGAGTTGGTGAGTCATCATCCTTCAAGGACCCTTTTATCAGTTGTATTCAGTATCTTTAGTTTCAGTTTTAGTGAGTTAGTTGTGGTCTTGTCCCATCAACTTGTCGGTATGTAGAGGCTAAAGTATGTTTTCAGTTTCAGATCGCTGTTATGTATTCAATATTTGATATTATCAGATTTCTAGACATCCGCTATTTATATATGTTACACTTTTGCATTATTGTGTTGAGATTTAGATGTTATGTTCATGCCATGGGTCGACTTGGAGCCTCTCAGGGTTCTTTGTCTCTTGTCTCAATTCGGGCGTACATTCATATCGTGAAAAGTTTGTGGTTGAATTCTTGTTTAACGTGGTCACCATGAGTTGTGAGGGAATGCTCGATTAAGCAGGGTCTAAAATAGATTAGTTGAGCTACTTGTGGATTATTAGTACCGGTATAGGATAGTTCCGCTAAGGAATGTAGAGTTGGGAGTTGTAAAAGGTAATATGACTTCTTTAACTATGGTAGTGACTAACTATGAGATAGCCGATATAAGTATAATATTGGAGCGTGGTTGAATGAGTAGGAAAAGAATTGAAAAGGGTTAGTTAATTATGTTGAGTTAATAAATAAGTCTTGGATGATTGGAACAGACTTAGTTAACAGTACTTGGTGTATGAATGAATAAGGTGTTTTCATAGGGTTTAATTGGTAGGTATAAAAAGGGAAAGTCCAGTGAAATCGAGCCACCGCATAGATAGGGAATCGCTGTAGCGAACTAAATTCCATTGCCGTGAGACTTCTGTAGCGAATAAGAGTCCGCTGCAGTGAGATAAGAAACAAAATAGAGGCTTGTGATTGATGACTAGGGTATTGAGGGAAAGGGAAATGAATATTGTTGAGTTATATGAATTAATTATTTGATTGATGAACTTGGTAGAATATAATTATAAGTCGGAATTATTATTAGAATTGGTTAATCGATTAATTATATATTGTTGCGTGAACTAAGCTTATTCGTCCAATGATGCCTAGCAGTACGTGTGGTGTACTGATACTACCTTACTACACCTTTTTGGGTGTAGATTGTGGCAGGTTTGAAGTTTCAGGATTGGCGAGACGATACTTAACATTATCTCCTACATCTCATTCACCGGCGAAGCTGTGTCTTTTATTTGTCAGTATTTCATATAGATCTCTTGTACCGATCTAGACTAGATCTTGGGAGAGTCAAGATTTTTTAAAAGCATTTTTATTGATATTTCAAAACAATGTTGATTTGTGCAAGTTAATGAGAACTGTAAATATTTTATTTTATTTTTTTAAAAAGGGGTTCTCCTAACGAGTTAGAGTCGATGTAGGTGCTTGGAATGAGTCGCTCGTTTGGGTCGTGTCAGTTTCGAGTCAACATATTAAATTTAACATATATAGGAAAAGTAAAATTTTTGAAATATAATAACTAACATCAAAATAAATTTAAACTCTTCTAAATTATGATCTGAAAACGATTTTCACTTTTATATATAGCTAGTTTTATCATAGGTGCCTCGCCCGTATTTCTTTGACTAATAAAAATAGATTTTTAAAAATAATATAGAATAATATTTTAAAAAATATTTTAGTGTAACAATATAAGAAATTAGAAATAAAATTATAAATTTGAATTGATAAATGATCATATTTAAGAGTTTGATCTAATCCGGTAGTTCTTTCTTCATTTTGCTCTAACACTTGCTTCATCGAACAAAAGTCTCGCAGAAATAGTATTTGATTGATTCAGTTGAATTACATGACCACTTAAATGCATGCATCATATGTATATTTCATATTAATTATTACAAAATTTTTATTACTACACTATTAACAAACTAACATTTAATATAAATATTAGCATTACAAGGATGCATTGTAATACAAAGTTGTATAGTATATTAGAATATATAACACATGTTATTTATTTAAATAATTAATTAGCACATAGGAAATCATATTGTGATTTATTACTGGCTTATTTTGGCACTGATAATTGTATCATATCACAAACGCAATATTTATTTGCAATTGATCATTAAGAAATTGTTATGCCACAAAACAAAGAAAGACTCATCAAAATTAGTGAAAACAACCACTAATGCTTGCATTAGGGTAAGCTATCTATATGACTATATCTGTCATGCCCCACCTTGGGAGGCATGACTGGCACCTGGTGCCCTATTAGGATCTAAACTGACTGAGCTGGCTAAACCTAAGCACTTCTAGTGCAGGCTTACTTCCTTAAATCAAGAAAACAACGGGCTATATCTCGACTATAAATACAACCTCCGGCCGACAATGCCTTAAAGACACATGTACAAGAAAACAGCTAACCAGAAATAAGAAATAGCTGGAAATCCTATGCGGGTTGACAAGACCACCAAGATGTCTAGTCAAAATTGTAAAGTAAATCCAGAGCTACCCTAAACTATGGCTGACAAGGCCGCCAATCTGTCAGCCAAACAAGGCCCCACAGGGCCAACATGTAAACTAAAACACATATATAGGCCCCACACAGCCAATAACAACTAACCGCAAGGAAATAAAAATAATCTGCAAGCCTCTAGGAGTAATATGATGGTCGGGACAGGGCCCCAGCCTACCCAAAAACTATACAATCAAAAAGAAATAAACCTCCTGTCTATAAGCTCCGGAAGAAAGGAGCTACTGCTCTGGTGATACCGGCTGAAAGCTACGAGGTACCTACTCCTCGTCTATCCGTACCTGTAGGCAAGTAATGCAGCGCCTCAGTAAGGGCGTCAATACAACATGAACTGAATATGTAAGGCGGTAATGTAAATGACTGAAATAAAGAAGTAGAACTAAAAGTAACTAAACTGAAATGAAGGAATAAAGATCATACCTGGGTAATAGAATGTCTTACTGGCTAACTATCAATAACTAAAGCAAACATAAACCTTACCTGGCCCCCATAAGCCGAAAGGTACAATCAGCATAGAATAACTCACCCGGGACCCCCATAAACCCTGGTGAGTACTGATCTCGGGCAAAATAGCATGCTTGAGTGATACTTTATAACTTAGTTTTGCCTTGTTTATCTATTTAATTATATACATTTTCATGTGATTTTATATAAATGTGAATACATGTACTAACCAACATGATTAGTCCTTATTTTGTAGGTCTAAATGATTTTGAGGAACTAATTCATAAGTTGGTGAAGTAGAGGAATGGAGTCGGGAGCAAATTGCGAAAGGCGGCTAAGAGCATGCCATGGCTAGGCTCCAGTGCGCCAGGTAGCCTGCCACTCCAGGGCAGCTGCGTGACAGGAGATTGCCAACGCGCTGCATGAGCAGTGTGTCACGTTGGCAGCGCGGTGACATTCGGCAGTTTTGGCATCCGAAGGCAATTTCCAGAGAGCCTCCGCGTTACCTCCGTGTCACGGAGGCAGTGCTCCGCGATACACTCCGTGACACGGAGCCATTCCATGACAGGCTAAATTGTGCACGTTTCTCATTTATTATAAATAGGTCCCTTAGCTCCTAAAACCACTTTGTCACGATTTTATTCTGGATAACCACCTAGGAGTGAAGGGAGAAGTGGGAGAACTCATCTAGGGTTTGTCAAATTCCCTTCTCATCTACCAATTCTTGTAAGTATGTTAATTTAGTTGTAGTTTCTTATAGTTTTACGAACATGAATGGCTAGAACCCTTCCTCTAGGATTGAAGCCATGAATTATGATTGTGTTTTTATGAATTTGATTGGGATTAAGTTATTTATTATTATTTTGTCTTGCATTTTGGAATATTGATTGTTTTTATGATTGATCACCATGAAAACATACACGTTAACTTGGGCATTTGCTTGAGAAAGCATTTACCTAGGTCAGAACATGAGAATGTGAGGAGCATGATTGTATCTCACGATATAATTTGTGTTAGGATAGAAATATACCTAGTACCTTGCTTGGTTGATAAAACAGGATCAGTTAAAGACCGACTTAGGTTTATCACATCACCACTCAAAGAAGTAGTTGTGTAGCTAAGTTTACTCGAATGATTAGGTGTATGAGAGTCCCTAATCATTTCCACGTAAACCACATCCATGTAATTAATTGCCCACGAACTAGAAGTATCATCCTCGCTCACAATGATGCAGTGAGGCTAGTTTGTCATGTTTTGAGGCTCGAAAGACCCTGAGCATGCAATTCTGATTATGTGAGACAATAATTGATAGTTTCATACTTAACCCATGGCAATTCGTAATAGCGCATGATTATCTGGTTTTAACTCTATGTTGCTCCTAGAGTGAATTCAGAATATGTCGTTGACCAAAATTAGACTTAATTAAACCTTCCTCAAAAACTTTTATAATCGACATTTTCGGTGTTTAATATCACACTTGGAATAGATAGTTAGAGGAATGGGTCCAGTCCCTGTGGGTTCGAGATTCCGGTTCTTAAAAAGAGCCACTATATTACTTGCACGATCCGTACGCTTGGGGGCTTAACAAGTTTTTGGCGCCGTTGCCGGGGACTCGGCGAAGTTTTGATAATTTATCTATTTTTTTGTGATTTTTGAATTTCCTTGAGTGTTGAGAAACTTGGTCTTAGTCTGATCATTTGAAGGTGACAGGTTGTCCTGCCGAGCTGGTTAAAAATAGAGAGCTTGTGGAACCGTTGCTTGAACCTGAACGTCAAATCCATTTGCAAAGGAGAGTAGCTCTAGATCAAAAGCTGAAGAGACTTCAATAAAAGGTACAACAACAACCACCTGCGGGACAAGCACAATTGTCATCGGAAGCAATGGCAGCTAGACCAGTTCGCGAAGTGGCAATCCCACAAGCGACTAATGTGAACTCTAGCATCCGGAAACCGGAGCATGGAGGGAACTTTGAGCTTAAACAGAACATGGTGCAGCTGCTACATTCTAGTGGTCAATTCACTGGGATGGCACATGAGGACCCGCAGCAGCACTTACAGAACTTTCTTGAGATAAGTGACACGTTTGTCCCCACCGGCGTGTCCACAGATTATGTCCGACTGACCCTCTTCCCATTTTCATTGTTTGGAGAGGCGAAAAAGTGGCTGAAGGCTGAGCCACCGAACTCCATAACTTCGTGGAATGACTTGGCTAAGAAGTACCTCATCAGATTCTTTCCTTCAGGCAAAACTGCAAAGTTGCGAAGTGAAATATTCAGTTTCAAGCAGAGGCCTGATGAGAACTTGTATATGGATTGGGAAAAATTCAAGTCATTGTTGAGAGACTGCCCCCATCACCAGCAATCAAATGAAGTGCTGTCCCATACCTTTGTAGAAAGTCTAGACCCACACACAAAAATATTACTAGACTCTGCATCGGGTGGGCAAGCCTTGGAGAAGACGTATGATGAGTTGTACACTTTGTTGAACAGAATTTCTCAAGGAAATCCAGAGTGGCACGGCGAGTCATTGAGAGGGGCAGGAAAGAGATCAGGGTTGATAGAGATAGATGGAATGAATGCCTTGGCAGCGCAGTTAGCTTCGTTACAGCATCAGATGATGACTCAGTTCAATAAACTGAGTATGAACCAGCACCAGGGCCAGGTTAACGCAGTTCAGCAAGCTTCGAGTTGGTGCGGAATTTGTGGTAATACTGGGCACAATGCAGAATCTTGTGGAGCCAATCCAGAGTCAGTCAATTTTGTTGGTAATGTGCAGCGCAAAAATCAGAATTTTGGAACCAGTTACAACAGAAATTGGCAGGGCCACCCAAATTTCTCGTGGGGTGGAAACCAAAAGCAGAGTTATATGCAACCTCAACAACAGTAGTATCATTAGAATAGGCAGAATGATGGTCAAGCAAGCATCAGCATTGAGGAAACATTGCAGAAAATCATGGAGACCCAGACTCAGTTACCGGAAAATCTGGCAAGGGTGGCAACATACTTAAAGAATCAGCAAATGGCCACCCGCAATCTTGAAAAACAAGTGGGTCAGATAGCAGCTGCTCAAAACATGAGATCGCAGGGGGGATTACCAAGCGACACAGATCCTTACCCCCGACAGGTCAATGCCATCAGTCTGAGAAGCGGCAAGCAATTAGCTGATGTAGTGCCAAAAGAGTTGAGAAAGGAGGTGCAGCCGGAGTTGGTTAGACCAGGACCATCCAGCAACATGGGAGATACTCAGAGTGCGGGGCAACAAAATGCACAATCTTCAGTGCAGCCAGCACAAAGACCACCACCACCATTCCCGCAGAAATTCAGAAAGAGCAAGGAGGAGGAATGCTTCAAAAAGTTCTTTGAGAGTTTCAAAGAACTTCACATAAATTTGCCTCTTATTGATGTTTTGCAGGGAATGCCCAAGTATGCTAAATACTTGAAGGACGTGATGACGAACAAAGTTAGGTTGGTGGACGTCCCGACTGTAGCACTGACTGAGAAGTGTAGTCACCGGGTATTAAGCAAGATTCCAAAGAAGCTCAAAGACCCAGGGAGTTTTACCCTCCCCATACAAATTGGTAAAGCTGAGGTGCTACGAGCTTTGTGTGATCTAGGGGCAGTAGTTAACCTAATGCCCCTATCCTTATTCAACACCCGGGAGTTGGGAAAACCGAGGAAGATGAGGTTGATGCTGTAGCTGGCTGACAAGTCGCGAGTGACACCCGATGGAAAAATAGAGAACCTTCTTATCAAAGTAGGTAAGTTTATTATACCTGCTGATTTTATTGTTCTAGATTTTCAGGTTGATGACCAGGTACCCTTAATCTTGGGACGACCATTCTTGGCCATCGAAGGAGCGGTGATTGATTTGAGAGCAGGGACCCTAAAAATTAGGGTCGAAGATGAAGAAGAACACTTCCGCGTTTACCAAGAAATGAACCCATCCGCACACTGCAGAAACCTTTGTCAGGTTAGTGTGTTGTCTGAGGATGAGTGTGGGGTGGAGGATTCCATAGGTGCAAGGCCAAAGGCACTGACAAGTGTTCAGCCCGAGTCTGATAAAGGGCTTCAAATTGAGAAGTGGGAGGAAGAGAGGAACAGAGTGGAGGGTGTTTCCTCTAAACAGCGAAAGAAAAGGAGATGGTTATCGAAAGATAACCCAGGTATGAGGAGGTCCTGAAAAGGATAGTCCACGTCGTGCCGCGACGTAAAATTAGGCGCTGCTTGGGAGGCAACCCAAGGGTACCTCAGGTACAAATTGTTTAATTTTGATTTTGTGTTGAGTTTGTTGTTTTCATTATGTTTGTGTTTTTGGTGGAAAGTTAAGCACAGATGGAAGGGAAGTCTGAGTACCGAGAAGAAGGAAGCTAAAAAGCATGAAATAGAAGAAGTGTGGGGTCAAAAACCCACCTAGGAGAACTTGAAGAAAAGCATGCTTTTAGCTTGGGATAGAGGCTCAGGGAGTATTTCTACTCCTTTAAATTTTAATTTGATGCTATAAGGACATAGCATGATTTAAGTGTGGGGTGAGAAAATTTTCAAAATTTTTGTGCTTAACAAAACTTTTTTTTGGTGACTGTAATGCTTGTGAGGAATTTGTGAGAAATTTGAAAAAAATTTATGCGTCAAGCATGAATTCAGCACCCGTTGGTTTTTATTTTCGGTTCTTTTCCGACGGGGGGGGGGGGGGTCTTTGAACTGAAGAATGAAAAAAAAAGTTTTTTTCTTTGTCTGTATATAATATTTTTAGTCATAGATAGAGTCTGTTTCCGATGATGGATGGATGGCGACCGTCTTGAGGAAAATTAGTCAATAGGTTTTGGTTTTTGAAACTGTAGCTAATTGATGCTTGATGTTCTGGTTATGTGCTATAAATGATTGTAAGATGCAAGTATGTTCAGTGTTGAAGCATGCAAGTGTATAACTTTGTGTGAGACACTTAGGTTCTTGAATTTGACTCAATATGATTGAAGCTTAATTTTGAATTCTTTTGATTAGCTGAGTAAGAGTCTGCTGAATGTGTCTGGAATTGAGCATGTGCCATGAGTGTAAGGTGAGCATTCTATGCTATTTTGGAGTGTCTATAACTTGCCTGGTGTGTTTATAAAATGAAATGAAGGATGTGAATTGTAGGAAATGATTTAGGCAATTCTTTGAAGGAACCTAAATGTTATCCCTCATTTTACCTACCTTGAATAATTAATCCCAGTTAGCCCCTTTGAGCCTTGAGCCTATTCTTTGATAGCTGCAACATAAGCTTAATCCTTTTTCTTTCATTAGCCTTGAATTTGATCCAAAACTCCTAAGCGCTTAAGTGAATAATCCAAAAGAGTAAAGGAGTGAGAAAAATATGAAAAAAGAAGGAAAAATGGAAGTTGTAAGAGTTGAGAAAGGTCAAGGGTGCACTGGTGTGAAAATGGCTGATTATTATAAGGAGTAAGAAAATAAATTAATGAAAAGTTACGTATAGAACTCCTCACTAATAAGCCAAAAGTTCCCAAAGAATGGGGAAACAAAAGAGGAAAAAGAAAGCTAAAAAGATATGAAGGTGAAGTAAGAGAAGGGAAGTTCGTAATGAAGGCGTGATGTATTAAAAGCTCTTAGGGAAGTTAGTCACTATTACTGGCCATAATAGTACCTACCCGTCCCTTAGCTACATTACAACCTAAAAAGTCCTACTTGATCTTACATTCATACATCCTTAAATTAGTGGAATAAAACACTAAGGGCAAGCTTATGGGTCATTGCATAATGCATGTGAATTCTTTGTGAGAGTGAGCGTAATTCTATTCATGCACCCACACATGTTGTGATTTACAAATTTTTTGCGTGTGAAAATGGGTAACTCTCTTGCCGTGAGGGCACATGTTGAATGAAGGATATAATTCATGTTGGATTTCTTGATCAGTTGATTCGCATGAGTTTGCTAAAATTGAGAGTCGATTCTTGAGGCTAGAAAGTCTTGGCAGGGTTGTATTACATTTCAATGTTCAAATCGTGTATGCTCAATTTTTAACTTGCTATCTTAAATAATCAGTATAGTCGTAGCTTGAATTCTCTTGCTAAATTAGCTATGGGTGAGTCTCCATATGCATGTAAAAGGTTTGTTCGAGGACGAACAAGGCTTTAAATGTGGGGTAGGTGATCTCGGGCAAAATAGCATACCCGAGTGATACTTTATAACTTAGTTTTTCCTTGTTTATCTATTTAATTATATACATTTTCATGTGATTTTATATAAATGTGAATACATGTACTAACCAACATGATTAGTCCTTTTTTTGTAGGTTTCAATGATTTTGAGGAACTAATTCATAAGTTGGTGAAGTAGAGGAATGGAGTCGGGAGCAAATTGCAAAAGGCGGCAAAGAGCATGCCATGGCTAGGCTCCAACGCGCCAGGTAGCGTGCCACGCCAGGGCAGCTGCACGACAGGAGATTGCCAATGCGCTGCATGAGCAGTGTGTCACATTGGCAGCGCAGTGACATCGGCAGTTTTGGCATCCGGAGGCAATTTCCAGAGAGCCTCCGCATTACCTCCGTGTCACGGAGGCAGTGCTCCGCGATACACTCCGTGACACGGAGCCATTCCACGACAGGCTAAATTATGCACGTTTCTCATTTATTATAAATAGGTCCCTTAGCTCCTAAAACCACTTTGTCATGATTTTATTCTGGATAACCACCTAGGAGTGAAGGGAGAAGTGGGAGAACTCATCTAGGGTTTGTCAAATTCCCTTCTCATCTACCAATTCTTGTAAGTATGTTAATTTAGTTGTAGTTTCTTGTAGTTTTACGAACATGAATGGCTTGAATCCTTCCTCTAGGGTTGAAGCCATGAATTATGATTGTGTTTTTATGAATTTGTGTGGAATTAAGTTATTGATTGTTGTTTTGTCTTGCATTCTGGATTATTGGTTGTTTTTATGATTGATCACCATGAAAACATACACGTTAACTTGGGCATTTGCTTGAGAAAGCATTTACCTAGGTCAGAAATGAGAATGTGAGGAGCATGATTGTATCTCACGATATAATTTGTGTTAGGATAGAAATATACCTAATGCCTTGCTTGGTTGATAAAACGAAATTAGTTAGAGACCGACTTAGGTTTATCACATCACCACTCAAAGAAGTAGTTGTGTAGCTAAGTTGAGTCGAATGATTAGGTGTATGAGAGTCCCTAATCATTTCCACGTAAACCACATCCACGTAATTAATTGCCCACGAACTAGAAGTAGCATCCTCGCTCACAATGATGCAGTGGGGCTAGTTTGTCGTATTTGGAGGCTTGAAAGACCCTGAGCATGCAATTCTGATTATGTGAGACAACAATTGATAGTTTCATACTTAACCCATGGCTATTTGTAATAGCGCATGATTATCTGGTTTTAACTCTATGTTGCTCCTGGAGTGAATTCAGAATATGGTGTTGACCAAAATTAGACTTCATTAAACCTCCCTCGAAAACTTTTATAATCGACATTTTCGGTGTTTAATATCACACTTGGAATAGATAGTCAGAGGAATGGGTCTAGTCCCTGTGGGTTCGACATTCCGATTCTTAAAAAGAGCCACTATATTACTTGCACGACACGTACACTTGCGGGCTTAACAAGTACACCTCAGTCTACATACCCCTATCCAAGGTCATACTGATCAGCTAATAACTGTAGCCATCCTACCAATCCCCTGGGTCTGCAACTGAGCCCGCTCAGCTCCTGACTGTAACTGTGTTTGAGTTCGGTGGACTCCTGATATCTGCATCCCGAGCACCAGGCTCAATGGGGGTGTATATAAGGCCATCCACGGCATATGAGGATTTGGAACCCTATCTTCATCCCTGGTGGATGGCATACCGCTCCGTAGAGCGACATCATCTCGCCCCTGGCGGGCGACGACACAACTAGTAACCCTAATATGGAATATTGATCTCAGCTAATAACAACAAGTAATCATAATAGACATGCTTCTAGTAATCTTACTGGAATTCAAACTGAGCTATCATGCCAAGGAAACTAACTTGCCGAAGGAAACTGCCTTAACATACCTCGTTCACTGATTAACTAGCCAGTTTCAGCTCATATTCGACTGCTCTTCTCAACTGCAATCGTATTATTAGAAAAATGAGTCTAATTTCAGAAGTAAATTCGGAGAAAATGATAACTTCGTATATAAATATTAATTATGTTTCAACTTGATGAAACACGGTCGAAAGATCGTAATTTCTCTAGAATCTAGAAGGGAGAAATGCTTACTTTAAGCCTGTGATCGTATTAACACTAGTTTGGAGCAATTCCAATAACTTTAGCTCGGTGGGGTTACAATCCGCTGGGTGAATTTTGCGAAACTAACTCCGTAGTAATGCTCCTCGCAGCTTTATACTTCGATACCCGAAGTTAATTTGAATTTGGGCAGGGTTTCATAGCGTAAACGGAAGATTTATACCTTGTTTCTTTGTACTCCCTCGGGTCTGGCCATGTATATATTGAAAATGAACTAAAATTCCAAGGAGGGAATATATATATACTTGAGGCGGTGGACAGGGGTCCGTGGCACGGACCCTGTCGCGCCAATCCTGGGCCGTGCCACGGAGCCTATCGCGCCCATCCTAGGCCATGCCACGTTACCCCTTTGGGCAACTGGTCCGTCCTTTTCCTGCGCGGTCCCGACTCCGTGCTCGTTCAACCTTTCCCCGGTCCCTTTTCTTGTACGTATTATACTCTAAAACTCTTAACCAACGTATGAACAGGCCTTCTAAACATTAGAAACTTATGGGGTGTCACATCATTCCCCCCCTTAAGAACATTCATCCTCGAATGTTTTACTTTAGCTTACAAGAACCTTAAATCTTGCAACTACTTGTTCTGGAAAAATTTCAGTAGAGTCTCCCCTGTAATATGGACTATCCGAAAAAAAAATTCTAAAACACAGAAAAGTCCAGTACAGGCATTTCATATAACACTATACCAACTATTTCACAATAAGACTGGAGTCAACTAAGCTGTATACAACACACAAATCATAAAACAACAACTGAAATACTAAAGGTACCTTGGCTACACGACCTGAGCCAAGCCTGGAACAAATGAGGATATCTAGATTTCATGTCGTCCTCAGCTTTCCAAGTCATTTCATCTCTGTTCTTGTTCCTACACAATACTTTAACAGAGGCAACATCTTTAGTCCTTAACCTGTGAACCTGGACGTCCGCAACTGGCACAACTCGGGATAGATCTCCTATGCACTTTCGTAGCATCGACACATGGAAGACTAGATGAACTTTGAAGGAAAATCTAGCTCGTATGCCACCTGATATATTCTTCGGAGTATTCGATATGAACCAATAAACCTCAGGCTGAGCTAACCCTTTTTACCAAACCTCATCACGCCTTTCATCGGCGAAATTTTCAGAAATACCCAGTCACCTATACTGAACTCCAGATTCCTACGTCGTACATCAGCGTAAGATTTCTTGCGGCTCTGAGATGTCAGGAGACGTTCTCTGATAAGCTTTACTTTTTCTTCTAACTGGTGAATTATATTTGGCCCAATTAACCCTGATTCTCCAACCTCGAACCAACCAACTGAGGACCTACATTTTCGCCCATATAAAGCCTTATAAAGCACCATCTGAATCACTGAATGGTAACTGTTATTGTATGCAAACTCAATAAGCGATAAGTGTTCATCCTAACTACCTCCAAAATCTAGCACATATGCTCGTAACATATCCTCGAGCGTCTGAATTGTACGTTCTGCTTGCCCATCTGTCTGTGGGTGGAATGATGTACTCAGATTAACCTGGGTTCCCAAACCTCTCTGGAAAAACTGCTAGAACCTAGTTGTAAATTATGCTCCCCCGTCAGAAATGATTGATACTGGGACACCATGTAATCCGACTATCTCCTTGATATAAAGCTCGGCATAATACTCCGCTGAGAAGGTGGTCCCTGTATCTCAAAACTCCATCGTTGGTTACCTGGAAATCTGTAACTTCCCTTCATTGGACCCTATCTATGAGTTGAACCAGGTTAGGGTCTTTGTACTGTCATTTTTTCATTTCCACAACTAATGATGATACTGATGTGTTCTGAATTACTGCTTCACTGCCTCCTGAATCTACTATACAGATGAATAAACTGGCTAACCGATGCAATTCTTGGGTCAGTTCCTGTTGTTTTGGCTTCAGGTGTACCAAAATCCCCATGGATTTACGGTTGAGGGCATCTGCTACAACATTGGCTTTCCTTGGGTGGTATAAAATATTCACATCATAGTCTTTCAATAGCTCTAACCAGCGACGTTGTCGTAGATTCAACTCTTTCTGGGTATACTAGAGGCTCTTATGATCAGTGAAAATATCTACATGAATGCCATACAAATAATGCCTCCATATTTTTAGGGCGTGAATCATTGCGGCTAATTCCAGGTTATGGATAGGGTAGTTATTTTCATGCTTCCTTAGTTTTGTGGAAGCGTAAGCAATTACTTTACCATGCTGCATCAAAATGCATCCCAACCCGACGCCTGAAGCATCACAGTACACTGCGTAACCCTCTGATCCTTCTGGCAAGGCTAATACTGGTGCTGAGGTCAATCTGTGTTTCAATTCTTGAAAGCTCTGTTCAGATGCTTTAGTCCAATAAAACTTAGCGGCTTCCTGAGTTAACTTGGTCAAAGGCACTGCTAAGGTGGAAAATCCTTCCAAGAATCTTCTGTAATACCCGGCTAACCCCAGGAAACTACGTACCTTGGTCGGAGTGGTAAGTCTAGGCCGTATTTTTACTGCTTTAATTTTCTGCGAGTCTACCTGAATGCTAGCGTCTGACACAATGTGGCCCAAAAAGGCTACTGAATTCAGTCAAAATTCACATTTAGAAAACTTCGCATACAGCTGGCGATTCCTGAGAGTCTGGAGTACTGTTCGTAGATGATCCCGATGATCTGCCTCTGAGCGGGAATATACCAGATATCATCAATAAATACTACACAAACAGGTCCATATACGACCTGAAGATGTTGCTCATCAAGTCCATGAACACTGCTGGAGCATTTGTCAGTCCAAAGGACATGACTAGAAATTCAAAGTGGCCATACCTGGCCCTGAAGGCAGTTTTTGGAATATCTTTCTCACGAACCCGAACCTGATAGTATCCTGACCTTAAGTCAATTTTTGAGAAATACCTTGCCCCTGCAACTGGTCAAACAAGTCGTCTATCCTGGGAAGCGATACTTGTTCTTGATAGTGACTTTATTCAGCTACCGGTAATCTATACACATACGGAGGGAGCCATCCTTCTTTCTCACAAATAGGACTGGCACGCCCCACGGTGAAGTACTCGGCCTGATGAAGCCCTCATCTAACAGATCTTTCAACCGTTCCTTCAACTCTTTGAGCTCTGCAGGAGCCATTCGGTACGGAGGAATAGATATGGGCTAAGTACCTAGTAATAAATCAATTGCAAAATTGATTTCCCTTTTTGGAGGAATGCTAGGTAGCTCATCTAAGAATACATCTGAAAATTCATTAACTACTGGAATGGACTGACGAGTCAGAGATTCTGCTTGAACATCCTGAACTTTGACAATATGATAAATACATCCTCTCGCTATCAATTGTCTCGCCTGAAGATAGGAAATAAACCTACCTTTGGCGTGGCTGCACTACCTTTCCACTCCCGTACAACCTCCCCTGGAAAGTGGAATTGGACAGTCTTGGTCCAACATTCAACATTGGCATAACATGGTGCCAACCAATCCATACCCATAATTGCATCGAAATCAATCATTTCTAGTTCTATCAAGTCTGCTAAAGTCTGGCGACCAATACCTCTACTGTGCATCCCCGGTAGACCCTCTTGGCTATAATAGAGTCACCGACGGGTGTAGACACCAAAAAAGGTCGCTGAAGCGATTCTGACGTAATGCCAAACTTCTGAGCCACTAACGGGGTAACATAAGACAAGGTGGATTCTGGATATATCAATACATAAACAGAGTGAGAGAAAATGTCCAGCATACCTTCCACCATATCCGGTGACGACTCTGACTCCTGCCGTCCTGCTAAGGCATAAGTGCGATCTGGACCGGTACCTGAGCTAGATGCCCCTAGTTTGCCTCGGCCTCCGCTGGCTGGAGCTGAGGGCCTACACCCTACTGGAGATACTAGGGCGCCTAATCCTACTGAAGATCTATCCGATCGGTCCCGATCACTTTGACCCCTGGCCGGACAATCCCTTATCTGATGACCCTCTTGTCCACAAGTATAACATGTTGTGGAACCACACCTGCATGCCCCGGAGTGACGTCGACTACAAATAGAAAAAAGCGGTACTGTCAATCTACTCTGCTCCGCCCCTCTCTGCTGGTGTGGACCTACTGATCATGAGCTCTCGTCGGGCATTGAATGCTCTTGATGACCCAATTCACTCCTCTGCTGCCACTGTGGGGGTGGGTGTTTGGGTGGTGTGCCTGAAAATCGTGGCCTGGTTCCACCTTGGGACTCTGCCTACATGTCACTAGGTTTGGCCCTGCGGCACTGCTCCTGATCTGCCCTCCTTATCTCCCGTTGCCGCTATTTGATCCCCTCAATATTCTGAGCAAAAGCCTGAACACAGGCAATATCCATGTCCTCTCGCAAAGTGGCCGTGATACAGGTCTCCACATATTTTGGATTCAGCCCCATAATAAACTGATGCATCCTAGCCGGCATGGTATCCACAAAGGTTGGTGCATATCGGGCCAAGGAGTCGAACCTTATAGCGTACTCTCGGACACTCATCGGGCCCCTGCTCTAGATGTAGAAACTGGTCAACCCCAGCCTGTCGAATCTCCCATGGTAGGTAATGATCTAGAAAAGTTTTTGAGAAGCTGGGCCAAGTCGAAGGGGAAACATCTCTCCCTCGAGACCTCTCCCAACTCTCATACCACAGTACTGCAATATCCCATAGCCGGAATACCGCTAACTCAACTGACTCTGCAGGTGTGGCATGCATCACCATGAAAATCCGCTGTATCTAATCCAAGATGTCCTGAGGGTCCTCCTCTCGATCTGTCCCGGTAAACTGCGGGGGACTCAAGGTGAGGAACTCTCGGAGCCTCGAACTACCAGGCCCTTCTGAGGATTCTATAACTACCGGCACCACGGGCTGACGCTGTGCGGCCATCATTTGAGCCAACATAACAACAACACTCCTAACCTCCTGATCGGACAGTATCAGTATAGGTACTGTTGGAGGGGGTGCCGATATATTTTCCGCTCCGAGCGGCTCCTGGAGTGGTGGAGATCGAGATGAAACCTCCCTATCGCCCTCAGATCGGGCTGACTCTGACTGGGGCACCCTGCTAGTGCCCTCTCCTGCTGCCAAATCTAATCTCCTGCCAGTCGTGGGGTGTCGCGGGTCTGACATTTTGCTATAGACAAAAAGGAATATGGTAAGCTTAGGGATTCAAACCTATACCGTACAGCTCTATAGCACGACTGGATAAGAAAGAAGAGTAACCATCCTATCATGTCTCGCAGCCTCCTGCCTATAGTATGTGGTGCACAACATATCCATAGACACGACTCTGCTTAGCACGGCTTGCAGACTCCCTGGGATATGACCTGCTCAGATACCAAGTTTGTCACGCCCCACCTTGAGAGGCATGACTGGCACCTGGTGCCCTACTAGGATCTGAACTGACTGAGCTGGCTGAACCTAAGCATTTCTAGTGCAGGCTTACTTCCTTAAATCAAGAAAACAACGGGCTATATCTCGACTGTAAATACAACCTCCGGCCTACAAGGCCTTATAGCCACCTGTACAAGAAAATAGCTAACCAGAAACAAGCAATAATTGGGAATCCTATGCGGGTCGATAAAACCACCATGATGTCTAGTTATAACTGTAAAGTAAATCCAGAGCTACGCTAAACTATGATCGACAAGGCCGCCAATCTGTCAGCTAAACAAGGCCCAACAGGGCCAATATGTAAACTAAAACACACATATAGGCCCCACACAGCCAATAACAACTAACCGCAAGGAAATAAAAATAATCTTCAAGCCTCCAGGAGTAATATGATGGTCGGGACAGGGCCCCGGCCTACCTAAAAACTGTACAATCAAAAAGAAATAAACCTCCTGTCTATAAGCTCCGGAAGAAAGGAGCTACTGCTCTGGTGATACTGTCTGAAATCTACGAGGTACCTACTCCTCGTCTATCCGTACCTGCAGGCAAGTAATGCAGCGCCTCAGTAAGGGCGTCAGTACAACATGTACTGAATATGTAAGGCGGTAATGTAAATGACTGAAATAAAGAAGTAAAACTAAAAGTAACTAAACTGAAATGAAGGAATAAAGATCATACCTGGGTAATAGAATGTCTTACTGGCTAACTATCAATAACTAAAGCAAACATAAACCTTACCTGGCCCCCATAAGCCGGAAGGTACGATCAGCATAGAATAACCCACCTGGGACCCCCATAAGCCCTGGTGAGTACACCTCAGTCTACATACCCCTATCCAAGGTCACACTTATCAGCTAATAATTATAGCCGCCCTACCAATCCCCTGGGTATGCAACTGAGTCCGCTCGGCTCCTGACTGTAATTGTGTCTGAGTCTGGTGGACTCCTGATATCTGCACCCCAGGCACCAGGCTCGACGGGGGTGTATATAAGGCCAACCATGGAATATGAGGATCTGAAACCCCATCTTCGTCCCTACCGGACGGCATACCGCTCCATAGAGCAACGTCATCTCGCCCCTGGCAGGCGACAACACAACTAGTAACCTTGGGGTTGGTCACGGAGGCTATACTGGCATAACTCATCCCAACTAATAAGAAATATTGATCTCAGCTAATAACAACAACTAATCATAATAGACATGCTTCTGGTAATCTTATTGGAATTCAAACTGAGCTATCATGCTAAGGAAACTAACTTGCCGAGGAAACTACCTTAACCTACCTCGTTCGCCGATTACTGATTAATTGGCAAGCTTCAACTTGTATTCAACTGGTTTTCTCAACTGCAATCGTATTATTAGAAGAATTAGGCTAATTTTAGTACTAAATTCGGAGAAAACGATAACTTTGTATATAAATATTAACTATATTTCAACTTGACGCAACACGTCGAAAACTCATAATTTCTCGAGAATCTAGAAGGGAGAAATGCTTACTTTAAGCCTGTGATCGTATTAACACTAGTTTGGAGCAATTCCAATAACTTTAGCTCGGCGGGATTAAGATTCACCGGGCCAATTTTGCGAAACTAACTCCGTAGTAATGCTCCTCGCAGCTTTATACTTCGATACCCCAAGTTAATTTGAATTCGGGTAGCATTTCATAGCGTAAACGAAAGATTTATACCTGGTTTCTTCGTACTCCCTCGGGTCTGGCCGTGTATATATTGAAAATGAACTAAAATTCCAAGGAGGGAACATATATATACTTGAGGCGGTGGACGGGGGTCCGTGGCACGGACCTTGTCGCGCCAATCCTGGGTCGTGCCACGGAGCCTATCACGCCCATCCTAGGCCATGCCACGTTGCCCCTTTGGGCAACTGGTCCGTCCTTCTCCTGCGCGGTCCCGACTCCGTGCTCGTTCGACCTTTCCCCAGACCCTTTTCTCGTACGTATTATACTCTAAAACTCTTAACCAACGTATGAACAGGCCGTCTAAATATTAGCAACTTACGGGGTGTCACAATATCCCACTTCTTAGGATGCGACCCTACCCCAGACTACACCGGCCCCTTTTTTATTGTATTTTTAAAATTCTCAAATGTAATGTTTATTGTGCATTATAGGTACAATTTTATTCAACGTGTAATTATTTACTATAAAATCTTAATCTCTTTTAAATTTCTAAATATTAAAAAAAAATCAAATAATGAAGGATTTAATACATAAAAGTTAATTAGTTTTAAAATCCTAAATATTAAAAAAATAATTAAATGACTATTTCTTCAAGTGTAAGTGTGAACTCTATTTTAAAAGGATAAAAAGGTGAATGATATTTTGCTATGGGACTTGGGTTTGTACTTTAAATAGTTAGTAATAACTTAATATTAAACTTTTCATTTTACCCTTTATGAGATGATTTCAGCTCAAAAATTTTAAGGTGCTTTTTTTTTTGTAAATATATATATATATATATATATATATAACAATTTTTTAAAGAGAAAAATAGAAAAGAAGAAGAAGGAATTCAATGTATTGATGCAAAATATAGTTACACTACTTAATTTATTTTTTTATACCATGAGTTGAAAAATTATGATAGAGAATTCGTTAGTTTAATAAAGAAAGGATTGCTATAAGTTAATTGTAATTGATTATTTTTAAATGTTAGGACTTTTAATATAATTCAAATAAGGAAAGATTTAAGAAATAAAATTTTAGTCAACTTCAGAGACTGAATATTAGGAGTTTTTACCTCTTACAAATGAATAAAGATCTAATAGTTGTAACTCTAATTAATTTTACAGTTATAAATATTTGGATAATATTAAATAATAATTATTAGAAAATAGTAAATGACAATTTTGTCTATTGTAAAATCTTTTAATGAATGGTAAAAAGTTCATACAACATTTCTAAGGACCTTTATTCTTTTAATATAATATAGATAATAAAAACTCAGATCTTAATCTGTTATGATTCTAAAATATCTATTTTATGTATAAAATAAAATTAAGCTACTTAACTTTTTCATGTACAAGTATTACAAAAAGTGATTGATGGAAATTAGAAACATGTTATCTTTTATTTTCTTTTTTTTTTACACAGTCGATTCTAATACATATTTTAAATGTATATATTTAAGCAAAATAAATATTAATATTAAAATATTTAAAAGTGTAATTTTAGATATTAATGATAACTGTAGTTTTTTTTTATTTGATTTGTTTCAACGCAGTATTTTAGTATGTTGTCTTATGAATGACTATGAATTTGAGTTAGAAAAAATTATTGTCCTCATAATTTTTCGCACATAGTGTATGTTGAATTTGGAACGCTTCTATGCAATTTTTTTCATATACTTTTGTTAGAAAAAGTAACATGGAATGTTTATCATTATGTACATATATAAAAGTTATTAAAGATAAGATTTTGATTGAATTTAAAGTCCTTAATATTAGAATTTTCTATCTAGTTCAAATAAGGAAATATCTGACAAGCTAAAATTTTAGTTGATTTTAAATTTCAATATATTTTATTAAAAAATAATTACATGACAATTATATTATAGTATTAACTAGGATAGGGGTCGTGGAAACGCAGACACCCACCCATTAACACTATCAGATACATATTTCATTTTTTGTTGTATTAGCAGATATAAGACATCTGAAATATTTTAAAAAGTAGTTAAATGACAATTTTATCTATTGTAGAATTTTTTTAATAAAGGACAAAAAATTAAATCTAATATTTTTAAAGATCTTCAGGCTTTTAAATTGTTTTTGCCTAAAAATATTTAATTTTTGAAAAAATAGAAGTACTTATTTTAATTTTATTTTTACATTGATCCTGTTGTTAGAACATGCACATCGGAAGCAAGCATGAACATGATCAACAATCTTACATGAATCACTAGATAACAACGATGAGTTAGATTACGAAATACTAACCTCTTGAAGCTTTCACACAACTCGTCCAAATCGTTCTCTAGGTCTGCAGTCTTCTTCTATGTCTTCAATAATCTCCGAGTGGGGAATACTTATGTGGGCAAGTACTGCTTCTCAGAAAAGATCGTCTTTTTTCAAGAAAGAAAAAACTCTATTTATAATCACGTTTTTAAGGCTTAAAACCCTAATCCCCAAACGTATAGGATTCCTTTTTTCCTTGTTAATCCACACGTTTTTAAGGGTATAAAACCCAAACGTGTACTACTTACCTTTTATGAAGTTGTCCAAAATCTTGTAGGATTTTACTACTTTAAGAAAATAGGTTTCTTCCTTTTCCAAGTTCTTTAATTAATGAGGCATAGCAGGGACCACAGATTTAATTAGTGAGGCTTCCAATTATGGTATTAATTCGAAATAATGAATGAATTAACCTACCATAATAAATAACAGATTATTCCACTAAAAATCCGTAATTGCATTCCTCGGTATAATTTCAAAATCAATCATTAAAATCTTATTTAACTCCACATGTTAAGATTACAGATACCAACCAATCGAATTAAGTTTTTGACTATTTAATTCATTGATCAATTTAATCCTTTATTCAAACGCTTAACTTATTTCATGTGACGGATACAAAATCCACCTGCAGGGTTTTTCACATGAAAACTTATAAGCAATTATAAAGGGGTATCATCAATCTCAAGGTCGATACATGAATTCCATCAACTAACTATCATTTCACAAATATCATTTGTCATCATCCAACCTATCAGGAGCATTTTAACTCGCGAAAGAGTTTCACCCTTTGACAGATCAAAACAACAAGCAAATGACATTGATCATAATAGTTATATCAAGATTAAAAGCATAAATACATTTAATGATTTAGAGAATTTATTTTATTAAATTAAATAAAAACTATTCTCTGCCTGATCCGTTCAATACGTGTTCTAAGCACTCAAGCAGGGCAAAATGGGCAGCGAGTTGGCACTTGGCAGTAAGAATGAAGTATCAACTAAGTACTAGTATAAAGTTATATTCTGGAAAGTCTTATCTACCTGTTTACAGAAACAGTATCTGTGGATATTATAAGATTTTGTAATTATTTTTTAAATAAAAAACTTAAAGTAACATTAAATAATAAGATATATACTGGTAATCTTTGTCAGAGGTGGTAGACTGGTAGTTCATCCACTTGATATAACTGCAAGAAGTATATTAAATTTGATTCTTTGGATTTAGTCAAATTAACAATAAAGGTTAATTTCCTGTTCTTCAGGCCTATTAAACAGCTAATAATAAGTCGATTTTTAAAAGCAACTTTAGAACGGACTTAATTTTTGATATAATTACTCAATTATTACATTTTTTTATTTTTATTTGTTTATTTTAAATTATATATATTTTTAAAAATAATAATAATTAATATAACTATTTTTTATAATATTTATATTAATTGATATTTAATTTTAAATATTAAAAAAATAATTTAAAATATATAACTAATATTGAGAGTAATATATATTCTCTTAATATATTGAAAGTGACAAATAAAATTAAAAAAATTCTAATATAGTAAGTAAGTAAATGAATAAAGAGAATAATAATTATTATTTCAAAAATAACTTCTTTTATTAAAATAAATTTAAATGTATTAAAATATTACTTTTTGAAATAATTATTATTAATTAAATAATCATTCGAAAAATCAATCCAATTTAAACTTTTTCTTTTTATTTATTTATTATTCATTTGGGTGAAATAACTGTCACAACTACTGAAAATTAATTAAAATTACCTAATATTGTGAAGAAAATTTATTGCTCCCACCGTTCATATATTTAAGGTTTTTGCATACTAGCTACTTTTTAAGACAGATATTCAATTTTGTTATAAATACATTGTATCATGAATATTTATTTACTAGTTTTTGAACACGTATTTCTCATATGTATATTTATATTAAATAATTAAATATAAAGTTGTGATAAATATAAATTTAAAATGATTGAACTGGCGTTTTGGTAACCTTAGTTTACAAATCATGATTTGATGACGATTAAATATAAAGCGTGACAAGATCACCTAAAAAAACTAATTTTTTTTCAACATTTATGCAGAAAAGTGCAAGAATTACATAAAATACAAGTTACCATGATGGACATAAATATGAGCCATGCGCCAAGAGTAAATTTTATCTGCAGGTTTGAGGTTGCTTCTATCAAGTTTATGGAAATTTCATACAGATCCAAAATGCCAACAACAACAAAATAAGAAGGTAAATCAGAAAATATTTTAAAAACTACCAAAAGAAGAAGAAAGAATGCAACAACTTCATATTACATATTAAAAAATATAGAGTATGATCATGACACAAAGACATATATTTTTCATATTGAGTCTGATTAATGGTACAGATCTTCATTAGAGGATTGTGTATAAATACTATTGTAACCGGTAAAAGCTTAGAAGATAAAAATGTAGTATATAAAATAATAATTAAAAAAATATAAAAGTGTAACCTACAATAATTACTGGCAGGTGAAACAATCCTCCTCATTTACTCGGTTCAATGAATGAGTTTTGATGGTAAAATATTACTATTTAATGATATTTTATTATATTTTAATTTACTACAGCGCAAAATGGTAATCCAACTTTTAAGATGATGATGATAATAATAATAATAATAATAATAATAATAATTATTATTATTATTATTATTATTTATTTTATTTATTATTATTTATCCTTTATTTATTCATTTTAACTTTTCACTTTATGGCTTCCTATTTATATAGTAATAAATATATAAATATGATATGATATGATAAAATATTAATATTTAATTATGTATTAATTAAATTTTAATTTAGTGGAGGGGCAAAATGGTAATCTAACTTTCAACTTAGGGGCTTCTCATTTATATAATAATATGATATATCCGTCAATCAGATAAGTTGTAATTACATAAGTATATAATTGAATAAGTTTGCAGTCAGATAAGCTTGCAATTAGATAAAACTTGCAATCAGATAAGCTTGCAAGCAGCTTACCGCTTCCGTTCTTCTATAAATTGGAAGTTGATAATCTCTCCCTCCCCCAAATTTTTTAGCTATATCATTTGTTATTTTGAGATTTCATTATTATTTCATTACACAATATCAGTATGAGTCTCTGCATTGAGCGCTCATTTTGAAAAGATCTGAGAAAAAATAAAATTAAGTTTCTTGGCATTTCATTATTATTTCGTAACGCATTATCAGCACGAGTCTCTGCCTTGAACCCTCACTTTGAAAAGATCTTAGGAAAATTAAAATTAAAGTTTCTTTTCAAAAGATGTATTACTTATAAGTTGGAAGAATGATATTCCTTTGGTGATATTGTTTCTCTCAATATTCGTAAAATAAGAATGAAGTGAATATGATTCAATGACGATATAAGGTTAGTATTTGTGGATATTTATGTCTTTGCTAATAATGATTCCAATTTTATTTGTGAATCTGAGGGACGACTTATTGATTCACTTGGAAATTCATGCCTCAGAAGAACAATATTGAAAAAATATATTTGTTCTAGAAGAACAATATTATGAAAATATATAATGATATTAATTTGATATCCTTTAATGAGTAAGAATGAAACTTTGCAAAAAATATATGATCACTAGAATTGGTAATATTTTCATAGGCTTGTTATAATTACAGTTAAAAATATGATAAAGAAATTTTTTATGTTATATGCATACCTCGATTTGCTTCCAAAGTAGCAATATAATATTAAAAGAGGTTTTAAGCTAGCATGATTTGATATGATTAATAGCCTGATTGACCAAGTTTCTGGGAGGCCAAAAATATTTTTTTTCTAAAATAACACCAATTTTTAAAAAAATGAGGTGTTTGACCAAGCTTTTGAGAGAAAATAAGTACTTTTAGGGAGAAGCAAAAGTTGTCTTTCAGAAGCGCAAAAAAATAGCTTCTCCCCAAAAGCACTTATTTGAAAAATACACTTAGAAGCACTTTTTAAAAGTTTGGCCAAATACTAATTGTTGCTCAAAAGTACTTTTTAAATTTTTTGGCCAAACACAAACTACTTCTCACCAAAAGTACTTTTTTGATAAACACTTTTGATAAAAGCACTCCTCAAAATAAGCTGATTTGAGAAACTTGGCCAAACAAGACATATTTAGATGAGTATGGTTCATTCCTGAAAAATGAGAACTTTTGATAAATGTTACAAATATAGATCTAATACAGATCCAGTCCTTATGGTTAATCTGACTGAAGTAGTAAATCTGAAATTTACTCTCGAAAATATTAATTTTGAAATTTACGCCCAAAGTAATAAAATTGAAATTTACTCTCGAAGTAGTAAATACTCTAAAATTTATTCTTGAAGTGGTAAGAATCTGACATCTATTGCTAAAATAGCATAACATCGAAACTTTATTCGCGAAGTAGTAAAACTTTGAAATTTTCTCCCAAAGCAGAAATAATTTAAAAAATATCTGATAAATATCCTAAAGGAATGTCTTGTTGTATTTGACCAAAATAATGAGCTATTGATAAATATTGTATTTCAAGCAAATTTAAATAATCGGGTCTAATTCCCAAGGTGAATAAAATAAATACCACAACTTACTTTCTATGGGGATAAAATAATAAATAATATAAATGTTATTTTTGTAGGATGAAAGTGATTCTAATATATTTATTAAGTATCATTCTGAGACAAATATAATAGATCTTATTAAATATTTTTTATATTCTTGATTTTCTCAAAGAAAATAAAAATTTATATATCTTTTCCTGAAGGGTATAATTACTAATTGATTCCCACTTTGATACAAAATATTCAGATGTTAATTAACCTTCTAAATGAGATGTTTTAAATACTGAAGTTTAGAGCTTAATGTCTACTTTCGTTATTTATAACTTTACAATTATTTTTAAATATTTACTTACTTTTATTTATTTCATGATGCCAATAGTGTCTAAATTTGCTTTCATGATACCTGAAGTATCTAAGTAATATTTGATAATATAAATTAATTATCAAGGTCTCCAAAAGAGCCTAATTTGTCTACAAGAATCATGACACTAGTAGTGTCTTAATAATATTTTAGTATGAAAAATAAATTTAAAACTCTCAAAGAGTTTATTTATTATTATGTTCATTTATCCTATATTGTAATATACAAAGTTGTTATGATTAAAATATATATTATAGTAAATCTGAAGTTTACTAATAAAATGGTTAAAAATACAAAAGATTGGAAGATCAAATATCTCAAAGTTACAATAGGTAAGAAATATTTATATGAAAGCTTACCCGATCTGTACTATAAGTATAAGCATAATGAAATTACATGCTATAGTAAACCAGAAGTTTATTGATGTGAAATTTATGACATAGTAAATCTAAAGTGCACTAAAATAAATAACACATATCATGGTAAACCCGAAGTTTACTAGTATAGATGATTTATCAGTCGATAAGAGCATTTTGGCCATCCTGATATGATGTGCTAATTGAGTATTCAAAATATATTAAAGAACTAAAAGATTCTTCAAGAAATTTTTTATGTTGTTTGTTCTCATGATAAGTTAATTGTATCAGCTAATGTTGGGACTGGATCCCCTAAATTCTGAAAAATATAAAAGATGAATATGAGCCATTCACATGTCTTGTCTTGTGATATTTTAAATAGATGTATCTATAAGATGGTTAGGTGTATGTTTATTATCAAAATGTAGTTTGACATTCACTAAGCTCCTTTCTCAATATTAATTGATTTAAGAGCATAATTTTCAGATTGGGTAATCAAGACAATTCATCTTAATAATATTGGTTTACATCCAAACTGGTTTGATATTGAGTGCCTCCGATATATAGTTGAACTATTGAAGATGTAAATAAAGTTTCATGTATTGATCTGAGATATGATATATTACATACAATATATATGTAAATTATTGAATTTAGTACATTCCGATATATGTGAATTAAATGTATAATTAACTTGAGGTGGTAAAAGATATTTTTTACCACTATAAATGATTTTTCTAGATTCACTTTTATTTATTTACTTAGAACAAAAGATGAAGCTTTTAAAAAATTTAAAGAGTATAAATCTGTTGTAGAAAATTAAAAAAATTAGAGAAATTAAGATATTTCATAGTGATAGAGGAGGAAATATTTTCCTACTGAAAATTTAGTAATTCTTGTGAAGAGCATGATATAATACATTAGAAAAGTGCTTATTACACACAACAACAAAACTGTTTGACTGAAAGAAAAAATACGACTCTACTAGATATGGTTAATTCTATATTAATGAACTCATATTTGCCACCTATTTATGAGGTGAAGCATTATTAACAACATGTCACATATTAAAAAGAGTGTACTTCTAAAAGTATGAACTTTTCATCCTATGAACTTTGGAACAATAGAAATTCAATTGAAGTGTGGGATTGTATAACATATTATAAGATTTTCCGATCACCAAAGCTTTAAGTTGGGGAATAGAGGAATCAAAAGTAATTTTATGGGATACGCTCAAAATTCAAAAGCTTATAGACTCTTGGATCTAAATTTAATGCATTTGTAGAATCTATTCATGTTGAATTTATTGAAAATAAATTCATAAATTATTATGCTAATGAGTCATTTATTGAACCTATTTAAAACGGAATTGATGCATATGGGATGTCACATTTTGAAGTTATTACTAACAAAAAGAAAATGAACAATAAACAACTAGAACCTAGAAAGAGCAAAAGAATTAGAAAATAAAACATCTTAGTTCTGATTTTATTTCTTCACAAGCTATAGTTTTTTTTTTGTCGAACGAGATAGAATGTAACGACCCATATGTCGTTAAGAGGGGAACGAACTTAGAATACTCAAAAAAGGCTAGAGATGAATAGAAAACGTTTGCGAAATGAGCTAAGTATAAAACTGATAATTTCTGAGGAGCTATTGGTTCAGGGGACCGCTGCACAGTAGATTTTATGTTGTAGCGAGACCATGGTGACGGTCGGAGTCTGCCATAACGGACCAGAGGAATAACCACCGGATCCACTGTAGTGGCTTTCTGGCCACCGTAGTGGGTTCGCTGCAGCGGACGCCGAAAATCAAAAAGTAGATTTTAAGAGGGAGTTCAGGGGTTACATCCCATTTTATTCTAAGTTACGGAAATTCTGAAGCAGAGGCGATCTTCCCAAGAACTGAGTGATTTTTCTTCCCAAGGTAAGAGTTTTCTTTATATTCTTGTTATTTTGATTTTCCTAGCCCCATAGACTCAGGGGAGAGGGACCTTTAATGGTGAATTGCTAGCAAGAAAACCCTTATTGATAGAAGTTGGGATGAAAATCATAGGAAAGTTATGGGTGTTGATTCTGAGTTCAATAGATGGTAATGATCACTTTTCAAATGTGGTGTTTTAGTATAATCTAGTTTCTATGAGAATTAAAACCTAGAACGAGATGGTTACGATTATGGTAGATGGGGGAGGATGTGAATCCCCGAAACAATTGTATGATAGTAGATTATTGATTTTGTGTTACTTTCTTATCTATAGACTTCGAGCGTTCAGAGGCATTGAGGAAACATAAGACTCCAGCTGTGTAATTATCATTTGAAATCCTTCATATCGAGGTAGGTTATGGTTAGAGAAGTTAGATCCTACATAATGATCTGTATAATTATGTACGATGTGTTGCTTGAGTTTGTGAATTCTAATTATGGTGATGATTTGCCTATTAAAAATTAGTTGTTGAAAAAACTTGTTATGTTGATGTCACCAAACTGACATGAAATTGTGTTGAAAATTGTTAAGTATATTCCCTGATATTGCTATTGATTAAATGACGAATCGTTAAACTCTAGGAGTATGAGAGGTAGATTTTGACATCCTAAATGTTATGATGATAAACCTTCTATGATATGATAGCGTGAGAAAGAATAGGGATAATGAGAATATCTTAAGATGAGAGGCTCGTGCCCGAGGGGAGAATCCGGGTGAGCATATATATGTTGAGTGGCTAGTGTCCGAGGGGAGCATCCGGATGAGGATATGAGTGGGAGTTGGTATCATGCCGGTATAGTACATGAATTTCTAGAGTCCCTTGCAGGTCATGGCCAGAAGTGCAGAAATAAGACCCTCTAGCATGTATGTACATCGAGGTTGAGTGTTAAAGTGTTCATAGTGATATGACGGAGGCGTGTGGCCAAAATATCTCTATTTATTTTACTAGTTCTATTTTATGATGCGCTATAATTGTGTTGGAATTTGGAATGAATAAGTGTTATTTGGATGAACTGAAATTGAATTCATGTTTTGCGATTGTATTGTGGGAAAATTTTAGACTTGATGTCAATAGAGATAAATGAGAACTAGAATTTGAGCGTGCCAATATTTTTATGAACTATTGTATATCGTATGTGGCTATGTAGTAAATCGAGTGTAGAATGTAATGGATTTTGGGTTCCTGAATGAATTGGATGATGTGTGGTGTGGAAAAGAGTTGGTGAAATAATTTAAGTGCATCTAAGTCGAGCTACTGCCCAGGGCGGTACCACTGCAATGGGATATGCTCCGCTACAGCGAGACCGCGATAGTGGTCAAGCAATCGCCGTAGCGAAGAGCCTAATTTAGTGAGCAGGCCATTGCATCTTGAAACAGAGTTGAATTTCCTGAAATATGTAATGTATTTTTAAATGGTGTCCTGGACTGGTTTCATGTTGTTGTTTACATTTTTATATATATATTATTATGTACGGTCGGCGATGATGCCTACCAGTACTGCGTTTCATACTGACGCCACTTCTGCACTTCTTTTCTAAGTGAAAAAACCGACCTCGGATGCTGATAACAACCTCACCTCTAAGGCAGACACATACTGTGAAAGGTGAGCAACGCTGAATGGACTGTTCTACCCCTCCTTCGAAGATGTCTCTTCTCCGTACATTATAGCATTTCATTCTTTTTAATTTAAATATTCTAGGCTTATAGTTAGACGTTGAAGTGAAATGACTTTTAGATCTTGTGGTGTATTATTTGTTTTTGTTTAGAAGGTTATTATAGTTTTCGGATATTTCATTTCATTTTATTATAAGTGTTATTTCCTTCTGAATGATTAATGTCAGAATAGTTGTTGGGAATCATTAGTTCGCCCACTGGGGGTTAATATGGGTACCAATCATGGCCATTTGAGTCGTGACAAAGTTGGTATCATAGCCTTATCAATCTCATTGCACTAAGACGGGCTAGTAGAGTCTCGCGGATTGGTGTGGAGACATCTGTAACATATCTTCGAGAGGCTGCAGGAATTTAGAAAAAATCCTTGTTTCTTCCCTTTTGTGCGATTACTTGATTCCAATTGGTATTTGGTGACCCAAATTGGTATCTAACAACTCTTATTTCTTTCTCTCACATATGGTGAGAACACGTGCGGATGTGAACAGAGAAGCAGCACTTGAGCCGGCAACAGCAGCAGCGATAACAGCAGTCCGTGATAGAAGATGGGGACGGGGACGTAGGAAAAGGCCTGCCTCAGCCAGAGGAGGGGCTCACACTTCTGATCTTGTATGGGAGAGGTTATCATCTCCAGTACCTCCCACAGTGCAGGAAAAGGTGGCTATGGAAATGGAAGTTCCCACACAGGGAGAGGTTCTTGTCGCTCCAGCATCCTTCGAGGTTCTGGCTCAAGTCCTTAATCTCCTGAGTGGCCTTGTGGGTAATGGGGCAGTGCTAGCAACCCCTACAAGGCAGCAGTCAGGGATACAACATGAAATTGTAGTGGCTCCTCACATAGATGTCATGTCGGAGGTGGTCATGTTCCCGAGGCCGGTGGTTGGGCCTGTGATGACAGGGGAGGAGCATGACTTGTTTTGGAGGTTCAAAAAGATAAGCCTCCCACTTTTTATGGTACTGAGGTGGAGGACACCTATGAATTCATTATATATTGTCATGAGAGTCTCCATAAGATGGGGGCGGTGGAGAAGTACAGTGTGGAGTTTTTCACCTTCCAGCTGATGGGTGATGCAAAGTTTTGGTGGAGGGCATTCGTAGAATGCAGACCAGCAGGGTCACCACCATTGACCTGGACCCAGTTCTACTCTACATTTCTGGAGAAGTATGTACCCTCTACCTTGAGAGATAGGAGGAAAGATGAGTTCACCACCATCGAGCAGGGAAGCTCTTATGTTGCAGCCTATAAGTCCCGGATCCATTTACTATCCAGGTATTCTTTACCCTTACTGCCCACAATGGAAGAGGGGATCAGACGGTTTGTTAAAGGCCTGAATGTGAGTCTCTAGTTATCAACTCTTCAAATGGTCTCCTCAGGTAAAATCTTTCAGGAGGTAGTGGAATATGTGAAGAACATAGAGGTGGTGAAACAGGAAGGGTATGCAAAGAATGCCGAGAAGAAGTCTTAGAGTGTAGGATCCTACCTTGGCCCTGTTGCTAGGAATTCGGTACCTCAAATTTTCTCTGGGTGTCCATTTCAGTCGGCTATGCAGGTGTCAGTCGGAGCACTGTCAAGAAACACTCCCCTACCAGCAGGTGCAGTCGGGGGTACTCAGCTTGTCCGGTTAGACTTCAGGGCTTGTTCTATTTCTACTATTCCAACTCAGAGGCCAGTGATAGAGAAGGTATGCATGAGTATGGGGAGTGTGGCCACATTTGCCAATGGTGTATAAGGTTTGTCTATGGGGGGGCAGACCATTCATCACCCAGCTCCTTGAGCTTCGGCCCTTGCTAGAAGAGGAGGCAGTGCGTTTAGTAAAGATCGTCCACAGCTCGGATGAGGTAGTTATCCAGTCGTCAGAGGTGGTGCTTAGCCGAGTTGAGGGGGTGCTTAGGTGGGTAGGGGAGACATCCAGGAAGGTAGATAGGTGGCATAGCTCAATCGGGCGATTTGCAAGTAGGTAGCCAGACTCACTTTTATGCTTTTCCTGGTGAGCCCGAGGTAAAGGCTTCAGATGCTGTTATTATAGGTACGATTTTTGTGTCCAACAAAATGGCTATTGCGTTGTTTGATCAGAGTTCTACATTTTCCTATGTATCTGCTCATTTTGCATTGGGATTAGTTCTTATTTATGATGTGTTTGATACTCCTATCCATGTGTCTAGTCTTGTCAGGGATTCTGTGGTGGTGGATAGGGAGGTTTAGGATTTTATTATTGATTTCATGGGGTTTGACACTCTGGTAGACTTAGTGATCTTGGACATGGTTGATTTTGATGTGATTCTGGGAATGAGCTGATTATCTCCTTACCATGCCATTTTAGATTGTCATACTAAGACATCACTATATCGGGCCCAGGATCATCCAGGTTGGAGTGGAAAGGGAATTGTAGCCCTCCTCCTAAGCAACTCATTTCCTATATTTGTGCCCGTAAGTTAATAGAGCGGGGTTGTTCAGTGTATCTAGAACATGTCCGGGATACTAGTTCCGAGGGTCCTTCCATAGAGTCGGTCCCAGTAGTTTGCAAGTTATTAGAGGTGTTCCCTATAGATCTGTATGGCATGCCATCGGACTGTGATATTGATTTTTGCATAGATTTAGAGCCAAGGACTCGACCTATTTCTATTCCGCCATACTGAATGGAACCAGCTGAGTTGAGAGAACTCAAGGAACAGTTACAAGAGCTGCTTAGTAAGGGGTTTATTAGGCCAAGTGTCTCTTCATGGGGGTGCTCCGATCTTGTCTGGAAGAAGAAAAATAGTAGCATGCGGATGTGCATTGATTATGGTCAGTTGAACAAGGGAACTATTCAAAACAAGTACCCTCTTCCTCGAATAAATGATTTGTTTGATCAGTTACCGGGAGAAGCTGTATTTTCAAAGATTGACTTGAGGTCGGGTTATCACTAGCTGAAGATTCAGGCTGAGGATATTCCTAAAATAGCCTTTCAGACCAAGTATGGGAATTATGAGATTCTAGTCATGTCGTTCGGACTCACTAATGTCCCAATTGCGTTCATGTGCTTGATGAATGGTATCATCAAACCCTACTTAGATTTCTTTATGATTATTTTTATTGATGATATCTTGGTGTACTCTAAGACCAAGCAGGAGCATGGGAATCATCTGCGAATTGTGTTGGGGTTGTTGAAGGAGAAGTAGTTGTATGCTAAATTCACTAAGTGTGAGTTTTCGTTGGACTTGATATCTTTTCTAGGGCATGTGTATCTAAGGAGGGAATCAAAAATTGACCCACAGAAGGTGGAGGCGGTTAGAAACTAAGCTAGGCCAACTAACGTGATTGAGATTTGAAGTTTTGTGGGGCTGGACAGCTACTACCGCCAATTTATCAAAGGGTCTGCATCCATTTCCTTAGTACTAACCAGGTTGACTCTAAAGGATATACCTTTCCAGTGGTCAGAAGAATGTGAATCGAGTTTCTAGAAGCTCAAGACCCTGCTAACCACGACATCTATCCTGAAATTATCGATTGAAGCACATATTTTTGTTGTTTATTATGATGGCTCACGATCTGGGTTGGGTGCTGTGTTAATGCGGGAAGGCCAGGTCATTTCTTATGCCTCAAGACAGTTGAAGGTGCACAAGGAGAATTATCCTATGCATGAACTGGAACTAGCAACGATGGTGTTCGCTTTAAATATCCAGAGGCACTACCTACACGGGGCTCATTGCGAGGTATTCACAGATCATCGCAGCCTAAAATATGTGTTTTTCCAGAAGAATCTCAATTTGAGGTAAAGGAGGTGGACGAAATTTCTTACATACTATGATGTTACCATCCCATACCACCCAGGGAAGGCTAATATAGTGGGACATGTGTTGCGTTGGAAAGCAATAAGTATAGGCAATTTAGCTTATCTGGGAGCTACTCGATGACCGATGGCTAGGGACGTTCAGATACTGGCAAACAGTTTGATGAGGCTCTCTTTGATAGAAATAGGTGGGATACTAGCTAGCATGGAGGCTAAGTCATCACTGTTAGAGGAAATAAAAGCAAGGGAGTTTGAGGATGAGAAGTGTAACACCCTGAATAATTTGAGCAATAAAATCGTGCTTTTGAGGTAGGACTAAGAGTACCTAATAGGCAAAGAAGGAATTTTTATGAGTTATTTGAATCAAACTATGATCATATTAAAGATTGGACGTCGATCAAGTTGTAGAACAAAATTCAAAAAAGGTTATCGCGAAAATTTCCTTCTTGAGATTCCTTGAAATTTAGGTCAAATGTCTTGAGGCTTTTCTACTAATATATAAGGAGTTATGGGGTGTGCACCTATCAAATTAAATTTCTATGAGTCTAGTTTCTAACACATCAAACCATTTGTCAATCCAACTTCGAAGTAGAGAGATATTCACGTTTTCGCGAGATCGCGCAAGCAGGCACCTCACAAGGTCTTAAGGCGATGGAGGGCTATATAAAGCCTTTTGGTCGGTTCTAACACCCATAATTCTTTTTACAGAGTTTGGAGGTGGTGGAAAGCTCTCTCTAGAAGCTCCCCATAGGTTCTAAGCAATTTTGATGTTGATTGGAAGATGCAAATCAATTTTCGAGCATAGATTGTGAATACGTCGTGTGTCCTTGTATTGTGGTGGTGTTTTCATGCCTTTTGGTCTATTTCTCATCCTAGAAAGCTTGGTAAGCTTCTATTCTTCTTGATTCTTATATATAAAGTGTAGTAGTGAATTCATGGATCTTGGTAGATAGTTGTTACGGAGTTTCTATATTAGAATCCGTAGAAATCGTATTGATTAAGTTTCGATTGCATTGTTTTCTTATTGAACTTTTGTTGCTGCGTTTTGGAAGTAGTAAGGTCTCCCTAAGGAAGTATATTCATGGTGATGGTAGCTTGAAATTGGCCTATCTTGGGGCTCGCTAGAGTTGAGGTATGTTAAGGATTTCGACTCTCCTTTTTTGGCATGATTTTTCGTTGAATCGAACTCCCATTGTCGTCGTGCAAATTGATTGTTTGTGGTTGAAAATTTTGAGTTGTAAATCCTATTGTTTGGGGGAAATCTAGATTGTGATCTTTCCCTCATTAATTGAGGTCGTGTAATTGGACATTAAAATTGGTCGTTCGTGGTGAGTCGGAGGGGCGATAGAATGCGCCGAGTTTGGCTAGTGTTGTGAGGAGATTCATGAACCTTTTAGGATGAGTTGAGGGATATTTTGGATGTATATTTTGGGGCTGTTTTGATGTAGTTACATGCTATATGTGTGGATGATCTGGTGATTGGTGAAGAGGCAAGTTAGTAGGCCCCTAGTGACTTTGATAACACTCGGGTAGTCATGTTGACTATTGTGAAATTGAGGACAGGGCTGGTTAGGGTCGATGGAGGATTGTGTCATATATGATAGTTCTTTGATTGTTTATATGTACTGGGAATATATTTGGTAATTATGTGATCCTTAGTTTGGTTTGTGACACTTCGGTGGATGGTTAGATACGTAAGGTTAGTACTACGTGGTGGTAGTCGGTTGATGGGGCTTGAGAGCCTGCTGTTGGCTATTTTGAACACGTGTTTATATGTATTGTTTTTATTTATTAGGAATGCTTTTGATCATGATTGTGTGTGCTATTTGAGGCCTTGGGTCTCGTTGATACCCGACGCACGAGAGTGTTTCCGACCGAGGGGTTGAGCCAATGGGTGAATGACCTACGGGGTTGAGGATGATGTCCTCCGTAGTGTCGAGTTGATACATGATCCGAGAGTGGTCCGATATGTCTGAGCCTTCCTGGGATAGCGATTGGTTCTCCCAGATGGATTGAGCTCTGCTAACTGTGCGCAGCCGAGAGAGTGTCCGACAGTGCCTGATTGATGATGTTGACTAACTGGTGCTTACTTGTGATTTGTTTGGCATTATATTGTGGTTGTTGCTTGTGTTATTTGTTATCTGATAGCAGTGGATGCTAGATGTTGACTGGTGTTAGCTGAGGCCATTGAGAGGTCTAGAGGCGATGACAGGTAAGCTGGGTCACCTAGGTGCCATTGTATTGTTATTTACTTTTTGGACATGCCGGGCTTATGGGGGCTAGGTATGTTCTATTTGTATGTTTTTTTGTACTTGCCAGGCTTATGGGGCCAGGTAGGTTTTATGTGTTTACTTAAGTTCAGTTCTCCTTCTGCGATATTTGGTATATTTGTTGATCTCTAATATTTGGTATATCTGTTGCCTTTTATGCTCGGTACACTATTATACTTACGCCCTAGTCGGGGCACTGCATTCATGAATGTAGTGCCCCGACTAGTGCGTAAGTATAATAGTGTACTGAGAATGAAAGGCAACAGATATACCAAATATTAGAGATCAACAAATATACCAAATATGATGATGGGCTGTCAGATCAGGTTCTTAGTTGCTAAGTGGTTCCAGCTGAGTTGGTGCGCTCCAGGTCTTTCGGAGTCGCCAGGTGTTTGAGTTTAGGGTAGTTTGGAGCCCTGTCCCGATCATTTGATTACTAATGTATTCATAGAGGCTCATAGACATTGTTGTGGTTTTAGTATGTTGTTATAGGCCAGGTGGGCCATGTTGTATAGTTGTTCTTCCATTCTGTGGCCTCGACAACATATTGTATTTATTTTCTTGGTTGGTCAGGTGAGCCGGCTTCTGCTATAGTCTGTCATCTCATTCTGATTGTATAGTTGTTGTGTTGTTGAACCTCATCGGTTCTAGACTTTGTTCTATATTTTGGGCGTTGGGTATGCTCATATCAGGGGTGGCACCAGGTGCCAGTCACGCCTCCCCGAGTTTGGGGGTGTGACAAGATATTGGGTAAGATCCGAGATAAGGTTCTGCGGGGAGAAGCGAAGGAAACAGTGATAGATGATGAAGGAGTCCTAAGGATAAAGGGGCACATGTGTGTTCCCTGAGTTGGTGAACTAATTAAGAGTCTTCTGGCATAAACTCAAAACTCGAGGTAATCCATTTACCTTGGAGTCACCAAAATGTACCATGACCTGAAGCGACACTATTGGTGGGGCAGAATGAAGAGAGATATTATTGACTATGTCGCCTAATGTTTGAATTGTCAACAAGTGAAATATGAGCACCAGAAGCCTAGGAGAGTACTTCAGAGGATGCCTATTCCCAAGTGAAATGGGAGAGAATAGCTATGGATTTCGTAGTTGGTATTCCAAAGACTTTGGGAAAGTTTGAATCCATTTGGGTCATTATGGACAGATTGACCAAGTCTTTTAACTTTTTGCTTGTCCAAGTGACTCACAATGCCGAAAAGTTTTCCAAGATGTATGTAAAAGAAGTGATTAAGTTGCACGAGATGCTAGTGTCAATTGTGTCTGATCGGGGTACTCAATTTACCTCTCCTTTCTAGAGGACCTTGCAGGCAAAGTTAGGCACCAAGTTGGATTTTAGCATAGCCTTCTATCCTCATACAGACGGACAGTCAGAAAGAACCATCCAAGTGTTAGAAGACATGATCTGGGCCTGTGTTATAGATTTTGGGGGCCATTGGGATAAATTTCTACCCTTTGTAGAGTTTTCCTATAACAACAATTATCACTCGAGCATTGGCATGGCTCCATTTGAAGGTCTGTACCGGAGGAAATGCAGGTCTCCAATCGATTAGTTTGATGCATTTGAGGTGCGACCTTAGGGGTCCGATTTGCTAAAAGAGTCCTCAGAAAAAGTTTGGCTAGTCCAAGAGTGTCTGGTGGCGGCTCAAAGTAGATAAAAATAATACATCGATAAGAAGGTGCGACATATGGAGTTTATGGAGGGAGAACAAGTTTTGCTCAAAGTATCCTCCATGAAGGAGATGATGAGGTTCGGGAAAAAGGGCAAGCTTAGCCCGAGGTACATTGGACCATTTGAGATCCTCCGACGAGTAGGAGAAGTAGCTTATAAGATGGCTTTATGCCAGGGCTGTCTGGGGTACATCCATCATTCCATGTCTCAATACTGAAAAAGTATCATGGGGATGGATCGTATATTATCAAATGGGACTCTGTGCTGCTAGATGAGAACTTGTCCTATGAGGAAAAGCCGATGGTGATATTGGCTAGGGAGGTCCACAAGCTGATATCAAAGGAAATTACGATGGTAAAGGTACAGTGGAAAAATCATCCTATAGAGGAAGCAACTTGGGAGATTGAGGCTGATATGCGGATTAAATATCCTTAATTATTTGTGGAATTTGGTACGTTCTCTTTTTTGCATATATAGAGACCATTTGGGGACAAATGGTGTTTTAATTGGTATCTGATGTAATAACCCGTATGTCGTTATAAAGTGAACAGACTTAGAATACTCGAAAAAGGCTAGAGATGAATAGAAAATATTGTGAAATAAGCTAAGTGTAATACTGATGATTTCAATGAACTTCTATGAAATGGTTTCACGGGATTCAGCCAACTGTCTTGATCGTGGAATATCATTGAGAAATAGGAATCCAGGTTATCAAAGGACTTCCTGTGATTATTTCTAGTATGGAATGAGTCAATCATCCACTTTGGTATCTTATTGAATAAAAATGGTGTATTGTTCCTTCATTGATCAAGAATTCAATTTTTGGGAAGTATCATGATCATCCAATAAGAAGGGTTATTTTTGAGGAGCAACTAGTTCGGGGGACCACCGTAGTGGTAGATTTCCGCTGCAGCGAGACTGTGGTGATGGTCGAAGTACGTTGTAATGAACTGGAGGAATAACCACCGGATCCGCTGTAGCGGCTTTCTAGCCACCATAGCAGGTTCGCTACAGCGGATGATTGTAATCAGAAAGTGGGTATTAAGTGGGAGTTCAGGGGTTACGCCCCATTTATTCTAAGTTACGGAAATTCTAAACCAGAGGCGATCTTCCCAAGAACTGAGTGATTTCCCTTCCCAAGGTAAGAGTTTGCTTTGTATTCTTGTGATTTTGATTTCCCAAGCCCTATAGAGCTGGGGGGGGGGGGGCTTTAATGGTGAATTGCTACCAAGAAAACCCTTATTGATAGAAGTAGGGCTGAAATCATAGGGAAGTTATAGGTGTTGATTCTGAATTCAATATGGTAATGACTGCTTCCTGAATGTGGTGTTTCCATAGAATCTAGTTCCTATGGGAATTAAACCTAGAACGAGGTGGTTATGATTATGGGTAGATGGGGGACAATGTGAATCCCCGAAAATATTTTCTAGATAGTAGATTATTGAGTTGTGTTACTTTCTTGTCTATAGACTTTGAGTGTTCAGAGGCGTTGTGGAAAGGCAAGGCTCCAATCGTGTAATTATCATTCACAATCCTTCATATTGAGGTAGGTTATGGTTAGAGGAGTTAGACCCTACATAATGGTATGTACAATTATGTACGATGATATGTTGCTTGAGTTTGTGAATTCTAATTATAGTGATGATTGCCCTGTTTAAAATTAGCTGTTGAAATAACTTGTTATGTTGATATCACCAAACCGACATGAAATTGTGTTGAAAACTGTTAAGTATATTCCCTGATATTGCTATTGATTGAATGATTAATCGTTACACTCTGGGAGTATGAGAGGTAGATTGTGACCTCCTAAATGTTATGATGATAAACCCTCTATGATATGATGGCGTGAGAAAGAATACGGATAATGAGAATATCCTGAGATGAGAGGTTTGTACTCAAGGGGAGCATATATGTGTTGAATGACTTGTGTCCAAGGGAAGCATCTGGATGAGCATATGAGTGGGAGCGGATACCACGCCGTTACAGTACATGAATTTCTAGAGTCCCCTGTAGGTCATGGCATGAAGGGCAGAAATAAGACCCTCTAGCATGTGTGTACATCGAGGTTAAGTATTAAAGTGTTCATGTGATATGATGGAGGCGTGCTCCCTGCATATCTCTATTTATTTTACTTGTTCTATTTTATGATGTACTGTAATTGTGTTGGAATTTGAAATGAATAAGTGTTATTTGGCTGAACCGAAATTGAATTCATGTTTTGTGATTGTATTGTGGGAAAGTTTCAGACTTGATGTCAATAGAGATAAATGAGAACTAGAATTTGAGCGTGCCAATGTTGTTATGAACTATTGTATATCGTATGTGGCTATGTAGTAAATCGAGTGTGGAATGTAATGGCTTTTGGGTTCTAGAATGAATTGGATGATGTGTGGTGTGGAAAAGAGTTGGTGAAATAATTTAAGTGCAACTAAGTTGAGCTACTGCCTAGGGAGGTACCGCTGCAACGGGATATGCTCCGCTACAGCGAGACTGCGGCAGCGGTCAAGTGACCGCTGCAGCGAGTAGCCTAATCCAATGAGCAGGCCATTGCACCTTGAAACAAAGTTGAATTTCCTAAAATATGTAATGTATGTTTGAATGGTGTTTTGGACTGGTTTCAGTTGTCTTTTACATTTTTATATATATTATTATGTACGGTCGGTCGATGATGCCTAGCAGTATTGTGTTTCATTATGAAGTTACTCCGGCATTTCTTTTTTGAGTGTAGAAATCAACCCTAGAAGCTCATGCTGACCTCACCTCTAAGGCAGACACATACTTTGAAAGGTGGGCGATGCAAAATGGGTTGTTCTACTCCTTCTTCGAAAATGTCTCTCCTATGGACATTGCAACATTTTGTTCTTTTTAGTTTAAATATTCCTAGACTTGTATTTAGACGTTGAAGTGCAAAAAATTTAGGATGTTGAGGCATATTGTGTTTTTTTGGTTTAGAAGTTTATTATAGTTTTTAGATATTTCATTTCATTTTATTATAAATATTATTATCTTCTGAATGATTAATGTCGGGATAGTGGTTGGGAATCGTTAGTTCACCTATCGGGGGTTAGTGTGGGTGCCAATCACGATCATTTGGGTCATGACATAGAACAATTGTCTGTAACAACATACATATTTTATTTAGTGTGGAAGATGACCCAAAGACTTACCAGGAGGCTATGTAGAGATATTGCTTTTTAAAAAGAGGTCGTTAATGATAAAATAGACTTAATTATATCGAAAAAAACCTAGATTTTAGTTGATCTTCCTCCTAGATCAAAATCTATAGGTTGTAGTTTATTTTTAGAAGAAAGTATAATACATATGGTTCGGTTCACACTTTCAATGCAAGATTAGTTATTGAAGTTTTCACTCAAAAAGAATGTATTGATTATTTTGATACTTATACTTGCAGGAATATATGCAGCAGAAGCATACAGAATCACAAAACTTACATGAAAAACTATAGAACATAATTAAAATGTGATTAAGAACTAACCTCTAGAGGCCGAAGCACAGTTCGTCCAAAGTAGAGGTATCCAAGTATGCAGTCTTCTACTAAAATCAAACTATAACACCCTATATAATTTAAGTAATAAATTCATACTTTCGAGGTAGGACTAAGAGTACTTAATATGCTAAACAGGAAGTGTTATGAGTTGTTGAATCACTCTATGGTCGTATGTTAAGATTTGTCGTCAATCAAGTTGTAAAATAAAAGTCGGCAAAAGTTATTACAAATTTTCTTCTTAAATTCTTTGAAACTTGGCTCAAATGTCTCCGATATTTTCTCCCAATATATAAGGAATTAGGGGGCATGTGATAATGCTCAATACATCTCTCCTGGTTAAGGAAGGTAGCAGGATGGGTATCGAGGTCGAATCCCACAAAGAATTGAGAACGATACTCCAAAACTTATAAACTAACTCAAGATAGAATGCGTCATTATTTAACATTTGGAATGTAAAATTGGGAAATAAAGGAAAAGAAATATCGAATTAAAATTTATAACACGAGATTTGAGCAAGGGATTTGTTGTAACAGATGAGAAAGGGATAGGGATGTGCAATAGATGAAGTTCCAACTAGATTGATATTGATTCAATTTCCTTAAATTCAATTTCTAGCGTGGATCAAAATACATCCCCCTATCTTTCAACCACAAGGATGCTTTTGACTTGGGTTTTCTCAAACCCTAAGGTCACAATCAAATAATCATCCACAAAGCTTGAGGAAGGGTCAAACTATCTCAAGCCTCAACCCTTTAATGGAGTGAAGATGTGGGTTTTGACTATCTCTAGCTCAACCCTACACATCTACACTCCAAATCCTCACTGTTGTTTCCTCATCCAAATTCCACCCTTCTTTCTCAAGTTCAAGCAAGATAAGTAAACAAAAATAGTGTTTGCAACCACTAATTTTTTAATTAAAATTAAGAAAAAACAATAGATCCATGCTTATAGATTGAATTTAAGAACAATCTATTACTACCCAATCAGCTTTGAACTCCCATCCAGCATACACCCATAGCTAGCAATTTAGCGACTCATTAATGGAGATAGAGATATTATACCCATAGAGAAATCACCAACAATCATCATATTGATTAACTAAATTTAAGATTTCAAAAATCTGAAACAATGGTGTTCATAGCTCAAAATATTAAAGAAGAAGAAGAACAATGTACTCTACTCTTTATCTCTTTACTTCTCTCTACAATTCAATTATATTGTAAGATGTGTTATGACTTGGGTGTGTACAATTTGGGGTAAAATCTGCAGATTCTCCTTGCACAGCTTTTCACGTTTGCCCTTGGAAGCTTCTTAGGTACTTTTGTGCTTGAGTTGGACATTTTTGTGCTTGTCAGTGTGTTGGTCAGTTGCGCAGCACTTGCATTTCAGAGGTGCCCATACGCAAGCCACAGGTCCTTTGCAGGTCTTATCAGTGTTGCTTGAAGTCCTTCTATGGTTGTACCTGTGTTTTCTAGGTGCCAACCAGCACTTCACAGGTTTTTTTCTGCTCCATACCCAGTGCTAACTGCGTGGCACCTGCGCTTCGCAGGTGCCAATATGTGGCACACATGTTCTTCAATTCTAGCAGAGTGCTTTTTATTTGATTATTTTGTTTTCCTCATCTAAGTTCAACACCTGCACAATCAAAGAGAAAAGACATAAAACCTTGCTAATTTGTGTAAAAATAAAGCAATAGCTCATGCTTAACAATTTAATGAGTTGGTAAGCCTACAACCTATCAAATTAAAGGTCTATGAGTATAGTTTCCAACACATTAAATAATTCGTCAATATGACTTTAGAATAGAGAGATATTTGCATTTTCGCGAGATTGCACAAGCAGGCACGTCAAAGTGGGCCAAGTTGGTGGGGGATATATAAAGGCCCTTGGTCGATGGTTATATTCTCAAATACTTTTTCCAGATTTATGAGGCAGTGGAGAGCTCTTTCTCTATGATTTTTACATGGCTATGAAGTTGTGAGGCAGTGGAGAGCTCTTTCTCTATGATTTTTCCATGGCTATGGGGTGGGGGGTGGGGGTGGGGCTAGGAAACAACATCTAAACATATTTTCAAGCATAGATCGTGAATATATTGTGTGTGCTTGTGTGCTATTGGTGTTTTCGTATTTTCTTGGGATTGTTTCATGTTGAACTTTTTGTTAAGCCTCTACTTATGGTGTTTCTTAGTTAAATATGATGTTTATAGGTTCGTGGAGGTCGGTAGTTTTTTGTTTCGGAGTTTCTATCATTGAATCCGTAGAAATCATATCGATTAAGTTCTGATTGTATTGTTTTCTTCTTGAACTTTTGTAGCTGCGTCTTGGCAGTAGTAGGGGCTACTCTAAGGTTGTATATTCATCATGATGGTATCTTGAAATCAGCTTAGTTTAGGATTTGTTGGATTTGAGGTATGTTAAGGCTTTCCTTTTCCTCTTTCGATATGATTTTCATTGAATCCGAACACCCGTTGTTGTTGTGTAAGTTGCTTTTTTGGTGGCTGAAAAATCATCACACAATTCTTATTTGTGGGGATACTTTTTGGTTTTATTTCATATATAAATTATGGTCATGTATTCTGACGTTAGGTTGATCGATTGTCGTGAGTTGGTGGGGCGATAGAAATAGAACTTGTAGAGTTTAACATATTTTGTGACGTTGGTTATGACCTTACTTGTTTGAAATTGGGGCTATTTTGGAATGGTTATGGTTCATATTGTGGCTGGTTGTGTGGATTGAGATTGAGGGTGATCTAAAATTGATAGTATAGCGTGTATAGGCTCGATGGTCGTGACGATCGCATTGTTAGACTTGAGTCGATAATTGTGTGGATTTCGTTGATAGTATTGGTTTTGTTTTATTCCGTTATGGGTTATTTTGGATATATAATCTTGTTGTTGTGTTTGTAACTGTAATTGTGTGAACTGACTTTCCTAGAGGCTCAATGGTACCCATAACATTTGATATAGGGCGTATTTACGTATTTGTTAATCATATTTTACCCATGCTTAGCTATGTTTTGAGAACAAATATTGTGTGTTTTCTTGTTTTCTATGTGATTTATGTAAAAAAAGAGCTAATGCACATGATTAGATGTTTTCAGGTATTAAAGTAATGAATTTGGGCTTAATTGTGGCTAAAAAAGCAAGCAAGTATGACAAAATAGGGTTGACAAAATAAGTGTGATGGAAGTTGGCGTCGCACAGGCATAGCTGTGCTATGGACTGCACAAAGTACCGACATGGTTGGAGCACCAAGAGGCGCGATGCACTAGGCCCAGGGCGCTATGAGCAGCGCAACATACAATAGTGTGCCGGCAACCAAAAATTCCTATCCCAGTTCGACTAGGAACAGAAGTTGCAAAATCCAATTCTAATCCAAGAAGGAATGATGAAGGCTTAATCTACTACTTTATAAACCCCTTCTTAAACATGTTTTAGGCTACACTTTTGGATTAAAAACATTGTGAAACTTAGTGCAACTTAGTTGAATATTTGTTGGAGAATTCATCAAGTTCTTGTGATTCAATATAGCTTTGGAGATTTTGTTAAACAATTTCATATTATTGTAAGTATTTCATTATAATTTCTTCTACATCTTATATTATTGTTTTCATAAATATGAACGGCTAAATCTCTTAAGCTAGGATTGTGGAGACCATTATGAATTAACGAAAGTAGGAAAAAATAAAATATTGATTCTTGAATGGTGAATTGAGTTGATTATTATTCTCTTTATTTTAATACTTAATCGCCTGTATCTTCAACTTGCTCGACCAAAGAAGTTGAAGTAAGAAAAATAGAATAATAGTGGTAATTTGAGGCTACCAACCCTCATCTAATTAACTTGAGCTCTAATCGAGGATAGTTAAACCAAGACTCATGGTGAGGGTAAAATATACACACCTAAAGTCCTAGAGGATTTAGGTGAAATTTATCTATGTAAGTCGATAACTTAATCATCAGTCTTATATAAAATTCACCAGGATAGATCACTAATAAAATAAGCCTACTATGTTATGAAATCATGGGGAACACAATCCTAATTTTGTCTCAATAATTTGATAAACAACTCAATCATTGTTAGTATTATTTTCTTCTTTTTATTTTCAATCCCCTTCTGAAATATTGACTACAGGTTAATTTAATCATCGTTAATATATTATTTCTTTCCTATTCCCTATCGACCTCAACCTAGTTGGGTTACTATATTTGACAACGACCGCTTTGTACTTAATTGTGAAGTGTAATTTGGGCATGATCAGCTATAGAATTTGTCTAGCATAAGGGTCGAGCTCGAGACTTAGCCAATCATGGTGGCTGTGAAAGTCGGCTTCAAAATAGTTGGGCTTGTATTTGGCTAATGGATTGATGTTAGCCTGTGTTGGGACTGTACATGAGTGTGTATGACTGTGGAGTTACTCAGCACACTTGAGTCTTGTACAACTTATCCCGAAACTAGTGTATGGGCTATGGAGTTGCTTTAGCGCACAAGTGACTGTACGAAGAGTGTATGACTATCAAAGCTGCTCTGATGCACTTGATTGTACATGCTGTTAGACCTGTAAGACCGTGAGGCATGCGCCCGATAAGGTTAGATTGTGAATTGTAAATTATGGATTATTTTGTGTTGCTTTTTATTATTATGTGACTTGTGTCGCCTGTGTTGAATTTTTCTATTAGTTGTGGATTTAAAATATGAATTGATGTCAGTTGAAGTCATTGAATATAACGACCTGTCCGGTCATTATAGCACCTTGACGACATAGACGTGAGAAATTTAATGTTTTTGTAAATCTGGTTTATGTTCTCGAAATAAATGTTCATTGTATTGGTGGATTTAAAGGGGTTGAATTCAAATCAGGTGGGCCAGGTGTACGACCGCCGCAGCGGATATGTCACGACCCGAGTCTACACCCTGGACGCGACACGGTACTTGATACCACAAGTGACCCCAAGCTAACCCATGGCTTAACATCACACTAGTAAACTTAAATAGCATCGCAGAAGTTAGAAACATAACTGAATAAACCTTTTTTCTAAAATAAGAAACGTCTGATAAAATACTGAAACTTATATAACTAATGCAAACAAGTTGAACAATACCAAGTCTGAAAGCCAACTAAGAACTGACGAGCTGCTGGGACAAGCCCCTAGCTAACTCTAAAATCTGAGAACAAGAAACTGAAATAGAACTAAAACTTCGTCCTCGAAAAAAATGAGAGCTCACCAAGCTAAAGCTACTGAAATTGCCTGAGGAAGGGGAACTACTGCCGCTGCTGTGACTAAGAACCTACACATGTATCATAATACAATACAACATGAAAATACACAACAGTACTTTGAATGTGCCGAGTATGCGAGATGTTAGTAAAGTAATAAGAGTACATAACTGAGCTGAGGACATGAAATGACCAACTATAAATTGATGAGTACTGTGATATAACTGTAATAGTTTAAGTACAGACACTAAATGATGGTCATAAACATATCCTGAAATCTGAATAACTGAACTGAGCTGAACTGACAAGAGGTACTGTACTATACTATACTATACCGTGGGAGAAACTATAATCGACATATAGTCACGTGAGCTAAACTTTGGAGTCTGATGTATACACCCCATTGGAGAAGACCCACTATACCTTGCTAGGGTATAGTAGTTGTACTGGGTGATCACTGTCTGATGCCCATTCGGGATGAAACCTACGGTGGAAACTGAGTTCTGAAAACCTGCGTGTGCTGAACTCTGGCCAGCTTGGTGCTCCACTAGAAGTCCTAACTGTGACTGCTAGGATGATAGCTCGAAACTGGTTTCCCAATACTTATGTTAGGAGTACTTATCTGGAAGTACCCTGAGAGTCTAAAGGACCTGATAACTGGAAACTAGTGTTCTAAGACTGGTCAGAGCTGCTTTGTCTAAAAGCACCGTAACCGTTTAAGAAAAACCTGGTAACTGATAACTAATACTACGGAGTGCTACTGAACTCCTCAAGAATTGACTACAGTCAAACTGATCAGCTAACTTTATTGAAATGATACTGAAAATGCTAAGTATTGACTGAGACCGAACTAGCATTCTAACTGACTGTTAACTTACATGGCGGTAATAACTTGGAAATTGCAAGAATTTATAGTCAAGCAACACTTGTATCTACACAATTATGCAAGACTCAATTTACTGTATTAATAGAAACTAGAGCTAAAATCATATGATTTCATGGAAAGAGATACCAACGAGAAATATAGCAAACCACAACATTAAAAACTCATGGAAATTGTAACAAGATGGGAATCCATAGTTCAGTGACAAACAAACCCTAGCTTTGAACTTTGGAGTTGGAACTGATAAAATTCTCAGGAGAGTTTTGGGGAACAAGGGAAGAACAATTCCCTTGTTGAATTCCTACATAACTCATGGAAATTGTAACAAGATAGGAATCCATAATTTACTAACAAAAAAACCCTAGCTTTGAACTTCTAAGTTGGAACTGATAAAATTCTCAAGAGAGTTTGGGGAACAAGGGAAGAACAATTCCCTTGTTGAATTCCCACATACCTGGAGTAGAATTCCTGAGAATACTATCAACTAACCCTCCCTAAATCCCTCTGAAAATAACCCCAAATGACTTGGTTTAAGAGTTAAAAAGGTGAGAAGTTACAAAAATGTCCCTAGAAGAAAGACTGAAAAACTGCCCGTCGGGGTCCAACGGGTCACACAACGAGTCGTTGGTCCTGGGCCAAAAATGTCCGCCTACTGGAATTGTGAAATGGGAGGGGACAACGACTTGTTGGGCCAACCAATGGGTCGTTGGTTCCTCTCGTGGAGACTGGAGGAATTTTTGAACAGGAGCTTGGACTCCTACTAACGGGTGACACAACGCCTCGTTGGTCCGACCAATGGGTCGTTGTCACCACTTGTCCTAGCCACTGGAATTTCTGGGCTTGGATCACGGATGGGAACAATGACTCATTGTGTGGAACAACACGTCATTGTTTCCACTGGAAGGGATTTCTCACCTTGTCAGAGTTCCACCCCCCCGGCTCAACTAGATGGGCTGTTGGTCACTTTCATGACCCGTTACTGGGCTCGTTGGTTTTGGAAAGACAAACCACATGACTGACAACGACTCAGTCAATGGGTCGTTATAGTTGACGATGACTCGTTGTCTGAATCATTTTGAGAAAAAATTTTCTTGACTTTTTATATTGAGTCTGGGTTCTGGTCTATGAAATTTTTGGGGTGTTACAATATCTCCCTCTTGGGGATCTTTCGTCCTTGAATGAAGGCTAAGTAAGCTGAAAGACTGGGGAATGAGCTGCAAATTCCCAACTGAAACTGTAAACTATTTTTGAAGGAGTGACTGACTCCGGACTAATATAGGCATACTAACTGAGTTGATGCAACTAGGATTTATATTTAAAACATGAATAGCTCTAGTGAGTACGAAATTGAATAGAGTACTGAGGAGGGATTTAATACTTGGTGCTGAAGCTGAATTGGAAGAAAATAACTGAGGGTATTTAGCCATCATATCTTCTTCTACTTCCTATGTGGCTCTCTCAACTTGCTAGTTCCTCCACAAAATCTTTACTGAAGCGACCCCCTTGTTTCTAAGCTTACGAACCTGGCGGTCTAGGGTTTGAACTTGAACTTCTTCGTAAGAGAGCCTACCCCTTACACCAACACTCTATAGGGGCACTACTGAGGTCAGGTCACCGATGCATTTCTTCAATAAGGATACATGAAAGACTGAATGCAGTGATGCTAACTTTGCAGGTAATTCTAACTTATAGGCCACATTGCCAATGCGTCTTATGATTCTGTAAAGTCCCATATATTTCGGATTGAGTTTTTCTTTCTTTCCAAACCTCATCACCCCTTTCATAAGTGAAATCTTAAGATAAACCTAATCATCAACAACAAACTCTATCTCTCTTCTCCTTATATCTGCGTATGATTTCTGTCGGCTCTGTGCTATATTCAACCTTTCTATGATTAGCTACACTTTCTGCATAGCCTCATGAACTGAATTTGTCCCTATCAAGGTAGCTTCACCAACCTTAAACCACCCTATAGGAGACCTACATCTCCTACCATATAATTCCTTTAATGGGGCCATCTGAATACTTGAGTGGTAGCTATTGTTGTATGCAAACTCGATGAGAGGTAGGAGATCATCACAACTGCCCTTGAAATCAATCACACAAGCTCTTAACATGTTCTCTAGAGTGTAAAAAGTCTGCTTAGCTTGTCTATCTGTCTACAGGTGAAAAGCTGTACTGAGCTTGACCTGAGTGCCAAGTCCTTTTTGAAATGACTTCAGAATTGCGAAGTAAACTGAGTACCTCTATATTAGATGGTGGACAAGAGAACTCCATATAACCTGACTAGCTCCCTAATGTACAGTCTAGCATAATCCTCTGCTGAGTCGGTAGTCTTAATCGGTAGAAAATGTGCTGACTTAGTCATCCGATCTATTACCACCAAAATGGAATCATGTTGTCGGCGCGTATGAGGTAAACTTGTAATGAGGTCCATGTTCACCTCTTCCCACTTCCACGTGGGTATGCTAATATCCTAAGTTATACCCCCAGGTCTCTAATGTTCAACCTTAACCTGCTGGCAGTTAGAACACTTAGCTATAAATTCTATAATGTCCCTCTTTATGCCGTTCCACCAATAGATTTCTCGTAGGTCACGGTACATCTTAGTGGCACCTGGGTGACTAGAATAGCTGGGGATGTGTGCTTCTTCTAGTATTTGCTGTCTCAAGTCATCCACGTCTGGAACACACAGTCTGCCCCAGTAACGAAGCACACCCACCATCTCGCCCTTTGGAGAAAGCCTCAACTTCTTTTATTAGAACTGCTTCTTTCAGTTTAAGTAATACAAGGTTTTCATCCGACTTTAACTTGATCTCTACTACCATAGAGGATTCTGACCCACTCTGGATTACAACTCCACCCTTAACTGAATCAACTAACTGCACCCCCAATCTAGCTAACCTGTGGATATCTTTTTCCAGTTCCTTTTTGCCCTTTTCAACATGAGCAACTCCATCCTACTTAAGGAATCAGCCACTATATTGGCCTTGCCCGGGGGATATAACACACTTACACCATAGTCTTTTAATAACTCCAACCACTTTCTCTGACAGAGGTTCAAGTCCTTTTGACTGAACATGTATTGAAGGCTCTTGTGGTTAGTGAAAATATCCACATGAACCCTATAAAGGAAATGTCTCCATATCTTCAAAGCAAATACTACTGCCGCCAATTCAAGATCATGAGTCGGATAATTCTTCTCATGAACCTTGAGCTTTCTGGAGGCATAAGCTATCATCTTACCCCGCTGCATTAGGATACAACCGAGGCCAACTCGGTAAGTGATCTCGGGCAAAATAGCATGCCCGAGTGACGCTTGATAACTTAATTTAGTCTTGTTTAGCTAAGTAATTGTATACATTTTCATGTGATTTTATATAAATGTGAATATATGTGCTAACCAACATAATTAGTCCTTGTTATGTAGGTTTCAATGATTTTGAGGAACTAATTTATAAGTTGGTGAAGTAGCGGAATGGAGTCGGGAGCAGATGCGGCAGGCAGACAGCACCAGCGTGCCAGCAACGTGCCACGCCATGCCAGCTGCGCGGTAGGGATGTGCCAACGCACTGCCCAAGTAGCGTGACACGTTGCCAACGCGGTGACACTCGGCAGTTTTGGCTTCCTAAGGCAATTTCCAGAGAGCCTCCGCATTACCTCCGTGTCACGGAGGCAGTGCTCCACGATACACTCCATGACACGGAGCCGTTCCACAACAGGCTAAATTATGCACGTTTTCTGTTTACTATAAATAGGTCCCTTAGCTCCTAAAACCACTTTGTCACGATTTTATTCTGGTAAACTACGTAGGAGTGAAGGGAGAAGTGGGAGAACTCATCTAGGGTTTGGCAAATTCCCTTCTCATCTACCAAATTCATGTAAGTATGTTAGTTTAGTAGTAGTTAATTGTAGTTTTACGAACATGAATGGCAAGAACCCTTCCTCTAGGGTTGAAGCCATGAATTATGATTGTGATTTTATGAAATTGTTTTGGAATTAAGTTATTGATTGTTGTTTTCGTCTTGCATTCTAGATTGTTGGTTGTTTTTATGATTGATCACCATGAAAACATATAGGTTAGCTTGGGCAATTGCTTGAGAAAGAATTACCTAGGTCAGGACATGATAATGTAAGGAGCATGTTTGTATCTCACGATATAATTTCGTGTTAGGATAGAAATATACCTAACACCTTGCTTGATTGATAAAACGGGGGTTATTAAGAGACCAACCTAGGATTATCACATCACCACTCTAAGAAGTAGTTGTGAGGGTAAGTTGAGTTAAATGGTTAGATGCACGAAAGTCCCTAATCGTTTCCCCGTAAACCACAACATAATTAATTGCCCGCGAACTAGAAATTAGCATCCTCACTCACAATGATGCAGTGAGGCTAGTATGCCGTGTTTAGAGACTCGAAAGACCATGAACATGCAATTCTAATTATGTGAAACAACAATCGATAGTCTCATGCTTAACCCATTGCAATTTGTAGTATTGCATGATTATCTGGTTTTAACTCTATGTTGCTCCTAGAGTAAATTCAGGATATTTCGTTGACGAAAACAAACTTAATTAAATCTCCCTCGAAAACTTCTATAACCAACACTTGAGAAAGTTAAGATCTCACTTGAAATGGATAGTTAGAGGAATGGGTCTAGTCCCTGTGGGTTCGATATTCCAGTTCTTAAAAAGAGCCACTATATTACTTGCACGACCCGTACATTTGCGGACGCGCGAATAAGGAAACGTCAAGTTTTTGGCGCCGTTGCCGGGGACTCGGTGAAGTTTTGATAATTTATCTATTTTTTTGTGATCTTTGAAATTTCCTGAAGTGTTGAGAAACTTGGTCTTAGTCTGTTTATTTGCAGGTGACAGGTTGTCCTACCGAGCTGGCTAGAAATAGAGAGCTTGTGGAACCGTTGCTGGAACCTGAACGTCAAATCCTTTTGCGAAGGAGAGTAGCTCTAAAGCAAAAGCTGAAGAGACTTCAAGAAAATGTACAACAACAACCACCCGCGGGACACGCACAATTGTCATCAGAAGCAATGGCAGCAAGACCAGTTCGCAAAGTGGCAATCCCACTAGTGACGAATGTGACGTCTAGCATCCGTAAACCGGAGCCTGGAGGGCACTTTGAGCTTAAAAAGAACATGGTGCAGCTGTTACATTCTAGTGGTCAATTCACTGGGATGCACATGAGGACCCGCAGCAGCACCTACAGAGCTTTTTAGAGATTAGTGACACGTTTGTCCCCACCGGCATGTCCACAGATTATGTCCGACTGACCCTCTTCCCATTTTCACTGTTGGGAGAGGCAAAAAAGTGGATGAAGTCTGAGCCACCGAACTCCATAACTTCATGGAATGACTTGGCTAAGAAGTTCCTTATCAAATTCTTCCCTTCAGGAAAAACTGCAAAGTTGAGAAGTGAAATACTCAGTTTCAAGCAGAGGCCTGATGAGAACTTATATATGGCTTGGGAAAGATTCAAGTCACTGTTGAGAGACTGCCCCCATCATCAACAATCAAATGAAGTGCTGGCACATACCTTTGTAGAAAGTCTAGACCCACACACAAAAATATTACTAGACTCTGCATCGGGTGGGCAAGCCTTGGAGAAGATGTATGATGAGTTGTACACTTTGTTGAACAAAATTGCTCAAGGAAACCCAGAGTGGCACAGCGAGTCATCGAGGGGGGCATGAAAGAGATCAGGGTTGATAGAAGTATATGGTTTCAATGCCTTAGCAACACAGTTAGCTTCATTCCAACATCAAATGATGACTCAGTTCAATAAACTGAGTATGAATCAACACCAGGGCTAGGTTAATGCAGTTCAGCAAGCTCCGAGTTGGTGTGAAATTTGTGGTAATAAGGGGCACAATGCAGAATCTTGTGGAGCCAATCCGGAATCAGTCAATTTTGTTGGTAATGTGCATAGGAATCAGAATTTTGGAAACAACTCCAACAGAAATTGGCAGGGCCACCCGAATTTTTCTTGGGGTGGAAACCAAAAGCAGAATTATATGCAACCTCAACAACAACAATATCAGCAGAATATGCAGAATGATGGGCAATTGAGTAGCAACATTGAGGAAACACTGCAGAAAATTATGGAGACCCAGAATCAGTTAGTGAAAAATCAGGCGAGGATGGCAACAGACTTAATGAATCAGCAAGTAGCCACCCGCAATCTTGAAAAACAAGTGGGTCAGATAGCAGTTGCTCAAAACATGAGATTGCAAGGGGGATTACGAAGCGACACAGATCCTAACCCCCGGCTAATCAATGCCATCAGTCTGAGAAGCGGTAAGCAATTAGCTGATGCAGTGCCAAAAGAGCTGAGAAAGGAGGTGCAGCCGGAGTTGGTTAGACCAGGACCATCCATCAACATGGGAGATAATCAGAGTGCTGGGCAACAAAATGCGCAACCTTCATTGCAGCCAACACAAAGACCACCACCACCATTCCCTTAGAAATTCAGAAAGAGCAAGGATGAGGAATGCTTCAAGAAGTTCTTTGAGAGCTTCAAAGAACTTCACATAAATTTGCCTCTTATTGATGTCTTGCAGGGAATGCCCAAGTATGCTAAATACTTGAAGGACGTGATGGCAAACAAAGTTAGATTGGTGGATGTCCAGACTGTAGCACTGACTGAGGGGTGTAGTCACAGGGTATTGAGCAAAATGCCGAAGAAGCTCGAAGACCCAGGGAGTTTTACCCTCCCCACACAAATTGGTAAAGCTGAGGTGCTATGAGCTTTGTGTGATCTAGGGGCGACAGTTAATATAATGCCCCTATCCTTATTCAACACCATGGGGTTGGGAAAATCGAGGTCGACAAGGTTGATGCTACAGCTGGCTGACAAGTCGCGAGTGACACCTGATGGAATAATAGAGGACCTTCTCATCAAAGTAGGTAAGTTTATTATACCTGCTGATTTTATTGTCTTAGATTTTCAGGTTGATGACCAGGTACCCCTGATCTTGGGACGGCCATTCTTGGCCACCGGAGGAGCGGTGATTGACTTGAAAGCAGGGACCCTAAAAATGAGGGTTGAGGATGAAGATGAAATCTTCCGTGTTTACCAAGAAATAAACCCATCTGCACACTACAGAAACCTTTTTCAGGTTAGTGTGTTGGTAGAGGATGAGTGTGGGGTGGAGGATTCCACAGGTGCACGGCTAAAGGCAATGTCAAGTCTTCAGCCCAAGTCTGATAGAGGGCTTCAAATTGTGAAGAAGTTGGAGGAAGAGAGGAACAAAGTGGAGGCTGTTTCCTCTAAACAGCAAAAGAAAAGGAGATGGTTCTCGAAAGAGAACCCAGGTATGAGGATGTCCTAAAAAGGACAGTCCACGTCGTGCCACGACGTAAAATAAGGCGCTGCTTGGGAGGCAACCCAAGGGTACCTCAGGTACAAATTGTTTAATTTTGATTTTGTGTTGATTTTGTTGTTTTCATTATGTTTGTGTTTTTGGTGGAAAGTTAAGCACAGATGGAAGGGAAGTCTGAGTACCGAGAAGGAGGAAGCTAAGAAGCAGGAAATAGAAGAAGTGTGGGGTCAATCACCCACCTGTGAAAACTTGAAGAAAAGCATGCTGTTAGCTTGGCATAGAGGCTCAGGGAGTATTTCTCATCCTTTTAATTTTAATTTGATGCCATGAGGAAATAGCAGGATTAAAGTGTGGGGTGAGGAAAATTTCAAAATTTTGTGCTTAATGATTGCTGGTGAATGTAATGCTTGTGAGAAATAGTTGAAATATTTGAAAACTTTTTGTGAGTCAAGCATGACTTCATCACCCGTTGGTTTTTCTTTTCGGTTCTTTTCCCACGGGGGGGTCTTTAAACCGAAGAATTAAATTTTTTTTTCTTTGTCTGTATATAATGTTTTTAGTGATAGCTAGGGACTGTTTCCGACGATGGATGGATGACGACCGTCTTGAGGAAAATTAGTCGATAGGTTGTGGGTTTTTGAAACCATAACTAATTGATGGCTTGATGTTCTTGTTATGTGCTATACAAGATTATAAGATGCAAGGGTGGTTAGTGTTGAAGCATGCAAGTGTATAACTTTGTTTGAGACACTTAGGCTCTTGAATTTGACTTAATATGATTGAAGCTTAATTCTGAATTCTTGTGATTAGCCGAGTAAGAGTCTGCTGAATGTGTCCTAATTTGAGCATGTGCCATGAGTGTAAGGCTTTTGAGTATTCTGTGCTATTATGAATTGTCTAGAACTTGCCTGGTGTGTTTATAAAACAAAATGAGGGATGTGAATTGTAGGAGATGATTTAGGCATTTCTTTTAATGAACCAAATTTTTATCCCTCATTTTACCTACCTTGAAAAATTGATCCTAGTTAGCCCCATTGAGACTTGAGCCTATTCTTTGACAGCTGCAACATAAGATTAATCCATTTTCTTTCATTAGCCTTGAACTTGATCCAAAACTCCTAAGCGCTTAAGGGAAAAATATGAAAGAGTAAAGGAGTGAAAAGAAGGAAAAATGGAATGTGAAAGTTGAGAAAGGTCAAGGGTGCACTGGTGTGAAAACGACTGATTATTATATGGAGTAAGAAAACAAATTAATGAAAAATTATTTATAGAGCTCCTTACTAATAAGCTAAAAGTGCCTAAAGAAAGGGGGAACAGAAGAGGAAAAAGAAACCTTAAAGGAGAAAAAGGTGAAGTAAGAGAAGGGAATTTTGTAATGAGGGCGTGATGTATTAAAAGCACTTGGGAAAGTTAGTCACTATTTTTGGCCAGAATAGTACCTACTTGTCCCTTAGCTTACATTACAACCCATTAAGTCCTACTTGATCTTACATTCATACATCCTTAAATTAGTGGAATAAAACATTAAGGGCAAGCTTATAGGTCATTACATGATGCATGTGAATTCTTTGTGAGAGTGAGCATAATTCTATTCTTGTACCCACGCATGTTGTGATTTAAAAATTGTTTTTGCATGTGAAATTGGGTAACACTCTTTCCGTGAGGGCACATGTTGAATGAAGGATATAATTCATGTGGGATTTCTTAATCAGTTGATTTGCATGAGTTTGCTAAGATTGAGAGTGGATTCTTGAGGTTAAGAAGTCTTAACATAGTTGTACTTCATTTCGATGATCAAATCGTGCATGCTCTATTTTTAGCTTGTTATCTTACGTAATCATTATAGCCATAACTTGCATAATCCTGCTAAATGAGTTACGGGTGAGTCTCCATATGCATGATATTTAAAAGGTTGTTCGAGGACGAACAAGACTTTAAGTGTGGGGTTGTGAACTCGGGCAAAATAGCATGCCCGAGTGACGCTTGATAACTTAATTTAGTCTTGTTTAGCTAAGTAATTGTATACATTTTCATGTGATTTTATATAAATGTGAATATATGTGCTAACCAACATGATTAGTCCTTGTTTTGTAGGTTTCAATGATTTTGAGGAACTAATTTATAAGTTGGTGAAGTAGCGGAATGGAGTCGGGAGCAGATGCGGCAGGCAGACAGCACCAGCGCGCCAGGAACGTGCCACGCCGTGCCAGCTGCGCGACAGGGATGTGCCAACGCGCTGCCCAAGCAGCATGACACGCTGCCAACGTGGTGACACTCGGCAGTTTTGGCTTCCTGGGGCAATTTCCAGAGAGCCTCCGCGTTACCTCCGTGTCACGGATGTAGTGCTCCGCGATACACTCCGTGACACGGAGCCGTTCCACGATAGGCTAAATTATGCACGTTTTTCATTTACTATAAATAGGTCCCTTAGCTCCTAAAATCACTTTGTCACGATTTTATTCTGGTAAACTACCTAGGAGTGAAGGGAGAAGTGGGAGAACTCATCTAGGGTTTGGTAAATTCCCTTCTCATCTACCAAATTCATGTAAGTATGTTAGTTTAGTAGTAGCTAGTTGTAGTTTTATGAACATGAATGGCAAGAACCCTTCCTCTAGGGTTGAAGCCATGAATTATGATTGTGATTTTATGAAATTGTTTTGGAATTAAGTTATTGATTGTTGTTTTCGTCTTGCATTCTGGATTGTTGGTTGTTTTTATGATTGATCACCATGAAAACATATATGTTAGCTTGGGCAATTGAATTGCTTGAGAAAGAATTACCTAGGTCAGGACATAAGAATGTAAGGAGCATGTTTGTATCTCACGATATAATTTCGTGTTAGGAGAGGAATATACCTAACACCTTGCTTGGTTGATAAAACGGGGGTTATTAAGAGACCAACCTAGGATTATTACATCACCACTCGAAGAAGTAGTTGTGAGGGTAAGTTGAGTATTATACGCACGAAAGTCCCTAATTGTTTCCCCGTAAACCACAACATAATTAATTGCCCGCGAGCTAGAAATTAGCATCCTCACTCACAATGATGCAGTGAGGCTAGTTTGCCGTGTTTAGAGGCTCGAAAGACCATGAACATACAATTCTAATTATGTGAAACAACAGTCGATAGTTTCATGCTTAACCCATTGCAATTTGTAGTATCGCATTATTATCTAGTTTTAACTCTATGTTGCTCCTAGAGTAAATTCAGGATATTTCATTGACCAAAACAAACTTAATTAAATCTCCCTCAAAAACTTCTATAACCAACACTTGAGAAGGTTAAGATCACACTTGAAATGGATAGTTAGAGGAATGGGTCCAGTCCCTGTGGGTTTGACATTCCGGTTCTTAAAAAGAGCCACTATATTACTTGCACGATCCGTACACTTGCGGACGCACGAATAAGGGAACGTCAGTAAGCATCACAATAAACTATGAAACTATCTGTTCCTTCTGGCAAGGTCAAAATCGGAGCTATAGTAAGTCGAGTCTTCAAATCTTGGAAACTCTTCTCACATGAATCTGACCACTTAAACTTGACCTTTTTCTGAGTCAGTTTAGTCAGAGGGGATGCAATGGAGAAAACCTCTCTACAAACTATCGGTAGTAACCAACTAAACACAGGAAACTCCTGATATATGTTGGAGAAGTGGGTCCAGCCAATCTTTTACTACTGATATCTTTTGAGGATCTACCTGTATACTCTCACCCAAGACCATATGACCGATAATGCTCAAACTCACACTCCTAACAAAGTATCAAGTGGACGTTGTCAACAAAGAACCCAACAAAGAGGTTGGGGTCGAACCCATAGGAAATATGGTAAGAAAAAGATTAATGCCGTATTTAAGCTTTTTGGAGGGTTATCTCTAAATTGGGGGGTTTATAGAGAAAAAATTGTAAAACAAGTGTAAAACCAAGTGTTGTAAATCAAAAATTGCTATAAACTAGGGTAAGTGTTCCCCATGGGTTCATGACTACTTTGGGTTTATGCTCGTGATCGATCCCAATGCTTACTTGTAGAATTGATAACTAGGGTTTATCCAAACGACTGGTTGGTCCCTATTGGATGTCTGATCTTGAGCAAATTTATATGCCCAAGTGATACTTAAAGATGTCATTTTAGCCTTGTTTATCTAGCAATGTTTATACATTCACATGTGATTGTTAATAAAATGTGAATTTATACTAACCAACATGATTAGCATTGTTTTGCAGGTAAAATGTAATTTTGGGAAGCTGAAATGCGTGTTGGGAGAGATCGGGGTTGGACTCGGATGTTAGCAAAGGACAAGGCATTGGAAGGCACAAAATAAAAAGGCTTCGGGATGGAGCCGTGTCACGCTGCCATCGCGGAGGCCTTCTGCCTGGATAGGAAATTTTTGGCCAAATTCCAATGAGGGTGCGCGTTGGGTCCGTGGCACGGTGGCCTAGCTCCGCATTGCACGCCGTGCCACGTTGGGCCTTATTACCTGGGCACCCAGTTTCCAGTAAGGGTCTGTGTCAGTGGCGTATCACGGAGGCAGTGCTCCGCGATGCACTCCGTGACACGTTGCTTGTTATTCCGGGAAAAATTCCCACTAGTATAAATAGAACACTTAGGTTCATTTTTAATTATTCTGACTTGGTGGAGCAAGAACGTGGGTTACAGACAGTTGAGGGGACGAAATTATCAGGGTTTTTCTCTATCTCCTCCTTCTTTAATTCAATTGCTTGTATGTTTAACACTCATTTAACGATGTTTAATCCATAAATGAGTGGCTAATTCCTCTTCTTGCTGAGGTTAAGAACAATTGTATTGAAATGTGATTGTTGATTAAGTTGGTTTTTCATCTTTTCTTCCATGGTTGTTCTATTGATTCTTGTTCTTACTGCATTAATGTGTGGCCTATGTTAATGTATATCTAAAAAGTCCGGTTTCACTCGAGAGAGCAAGAAATTGGAAAGTTGTGAATCAATAGGATATGATCTTTTCTTGGTTTGGGAAAATTGAGAATTGATTTATCTTCAAGATAGAAATATACCAGACGGTCGTATTAGTCAATTAAGGAACCGATTTTGTATGGCTAGAACATGAATTGCGTTTTATCACAGAAATGTAGGTGGACGGTTCACGATTCTTAAGTTGGGTTAAATACGAGAGTTTTAATCCATTGGCAATAGTTCTTGACTAGCAACTGGAGGAAAAGTTAACCAAATTATATCGATAATTTATTTCCTTACATGTTCGTTTAACCTCAGCATGCTCACATTCATAGTTCAGACTCAAATTATATAATCTTTGCAGACTTAGCATAAAATTAGAAATCAAAATATATCAAACTCTTAGTTGCACTGTTGTCTTCATTTTTAGAATCAATATAGTAGCACTTAAGTAATTTGTTACCTCATCCCAGTCCCTGTGGGATCGATACTTGGCTTATTTGAGCCACTTTACTACTTGTTCGACCATGTGCACTTGCGTGTAGTTATATACCCATATAACAAACAACCGAACAAGTTTTTGGCGCCATTGCCGGGGACTGGAAATTGGTGAATTTTTCTTAAGTTTTAATTTACTATATTTTTATTTTCTTAGTGTTGACAACTTGGTCTTAGCCTGTATTTTGTAGATTTAATCTCTGTTGAACACTGGCAAGAGACAAGGAGCTGGTGGACTCATATTTAGAGCCTGAAAGATTATTTCATCGTCAGCGGAGAGAAGCTCTAGAAAGAAAGCTGCAGTTGCTCAGACAAACAATCATGGAGAAACAACAGAATCCACCAGTAGTATGGGCAATGTTAGTGCCCAAGGATGTAGCAGCTCGGCCGGTTCGCGAGGTGGCAATCCCACATGCTAACAATGTCACATCTAGCATTCGCAAACCTGAGCCAGGAGGGAGGTTCGAGCTCAAGCAAAACATGGTGCAATTGCTGCACACCAGCGGGCAGTTCACAGGTCTCCCTCATGAGGATCCACAGCAGCATCTCCAAAATTTTTTGGAGATAAGTGACACTTACATCCCCGCTGGAGTGTCATCAGATTATGTCAGGCTTACATTGTTCCCATTTTCACTATTGGGAGAAGCCAAGAGGTGGTTAAAAGCTGAGCCACCAAATTCTATTACTACTTGGGATGATCTTGCAAGGGAATTCTTGATACGATTTTTTCCCTCCGGTAAAACAGCAAGACTTAGAAGTCAAATTCTAAGTTTCAAACAGAGAGAGGGAGAGAATCTATATCAGGCTTGGGAGAGATTCAAGTCCATGTTACAGGATTGTCCTCATCATCATCAATCTAATGATGTGCTGGTGCACACTTTTATAGAGGGTTTGGAACCCCATACAAAAATATTGCTAGACTCAACAGCTAGGGGACAAGTGCTGGAGAAAACTTATGAGGAGCTGTATACCTTGTTGAACCGTATTTCGCAGGGCAATCCGGAGTGGAATGCTGATTCATCAAGAGGAGGGACAAGGAAAGCAGCAGGAGTTCTAGAAGTGGATGGTTTTACAGCTATTTCTGCACAGATAGCTGCTCTACAGAATCAACTCAACACCCACTTCAGTAACATGAAAATGAACCAGCCTCAAGCCCCAGTGAATGCAGTGCAGCAGATTTGGTGTGAAGTGTGCGGGAGCAGTGAGCACTCAGCTGAGTGTTGTGGAGCAAATCCTGACTCGGTGAACTTTGTGGGAAATGTACAGAGGAACAACCACCAACAGTATGGCAACAGCTACAATTCCAACTGGAGGAATCACCCAAATTTCTCTTGGGGTAGCAACAACCATCAGGGGCAAATTTCAAGTCAGGGGGCGCAGAGGAATCAAGGAGGGCAGCAGAACTATCAGGCACAATATAGAAACAAAAATGCACCTCCTCCACCACCATCACCCAATATTGAGGAGATGTTCAAGACGATGATAGCTAACCAAGCTCAATTATAGGCTGACTATGTGAAATTGGCAGCCGAGGTGAAAAAAAACCAGTTAGCTACTAAGGCAGTTGAATATCAATTTGGGCAATTTGCTAGAGCCCAAAACACCAGACCTAGAGGAGGACTTACGAGCGACATGGATCCCAACCCCAAGCAAGTGAATGCGGTGACCACAAGGAGTGGTTTGCAGCTTAAAGAGGTGGAACCAGAAAGACCACCTCAACAATCGCGAGCATCAGAAGTTGAGAGGGAGCAAAGTGATGAGAGGGGGAAGAAAAAGGAAGCTGAATCAGAAAGACCACCACCCCCGTTCCCTAAAAAATTAAAGAAACACAAGGAGGAGACGTGTTTCAAGAAATTCATGGAGGTGCTGAAACAGGTACATATTAACTTACCTCTTGTTGATGTTTTGCAGGGAGTGCCTAAATATGCAAAGTACATAAAGGACATCGTGGCAAACAAAAGTCGGTTGACTGAATATGCTACGGTGGCTCTCACAGAGAAGTGCACTTCCCGGATACAAAACCGACTGCCCACAAAGCTCAAAGATCCTGGGAGCTTTACTATACAAATTACTATTGGGCAGAGTATCCGAGCTCGTGGATTATGTGATTTGGGAGCGAGCATTAATTTGATGTCGTCATCGGTATTCAAAAAACTCGGTCTAGGGAGTCCTAGACCCACAACAGTGATCTTGCAATTAGCGGATCGGTCCTTAGCCAGACCTGATGGCATTGTGGAGGACGTTCTGGTGCAAGTTGGCTCCCTGATCTTCCCGGTAGATTTCATCGTGCTGGATTTTGAGCCAGACGCGAAAGTCCCATTTATTTTGGGACGTCCTTTCTTGGCGACCGGGAAAGCACTGATTGACGTAGCTGCAGGACAGCTAAACATGCGAGGACACGACAAGGTGGAAGTGTTTGATGTATACAAGGCCACCAAGCTCCCGACTGTGTATGAGGAACTCTCGGTGATCAATGTGATTGATCAAGTTGATGATGCGCAGATAGTTGAATCACGAGAGTTAATGGGAAAACCACTGGAGCAATGTAAGCACTACTGGGGTGAGGACGGTAGTTGAGAAAAAACGTCCGTCACCCTAGAAGACAATTGAGCTGAATGACGTCGAGCTGCGACGGTAAGCCAGGCGCTGCACTGGAGGCAACCCGTGAAATTTTTCTTTGTAAATTGTGAATAGGTTTCTTTTTCTTTTTCATGATTAACAACAAAATTTTTAGTTTTATTTTTGTTTTTATTTTTATTTTGAGTGAAACCTATAATTCTAACTAATTTCTTGCCGTAAGATGAATTTCAGGTTGAATGGAGGATAAATGTGCAAGAGATTGCAAAGGAAAATTCAAGGTATGAAAATCAATAAAAAGTGGCAAAACAGTGAACTAGGGCGATAGCTCCGTGTCACAGAGGAGGACCTCCGCGTTACCCTCCGTGACACGTTGAGGTGTAAATCTGGAATTTGAAAAACAATTCCAGAATGCCCTCGCGATAGCTCCATGTCACGGAGGGCATGCTCCGCGTTACCCTCCGTGACACGTTGATGTTTATATCGCGACGGGTCACACCGGGTTGCCGGGTGACCCGCGCGATTTTCCCCCTTTTTAACCCCGATTCTCCCTCTTTTTCCCTCATTTCTCACACACTCCGCGACCAACCTCCCAAAAACCCATCCCCCCTCGACATGACACAGACTTAGGACAAGAATTTCATCGAGTTTTCATAAATTCTTCGAATTTAAGGTATGTTCTTCAACTCTATTTCAATTCTTGTCGAATTTTTTCGATATTGAACTTGTGATATGAGCTAAACTTGCCCTAAGTAGAAATTGAGCTTAAATTCTATTAAATTATTGTTGATTGATGTTCGAAGTATCATTGTGATTACTTGAACGCGATAATGACATAGTTTAATCGAATTTGTGATAAAATCATAGCTAGGGCTTGCCTTTGAGTTTGAAATGGAAAAATTTATTTGAACTAGTGAAATTCATGTTGGGTTGCACATGTTGAGTGAGATGAGTCGATTGTGCTAACTGTTACTATGCTCAAAAAATCGACGGATTCTCGGGTTAGGGTAATATCGGAAATTGCAAGAATTGGTTAAGTTGTAAAGGATCACGTAGTTAATTTTTTCTTTTTTTTCTTTTGTTTTGTTTCTCCTTGCTAAGTGCTATGAGATAAAATGTTATCGATGGTAATGGTTGTGGTTAGCTGTACGAAGTCTGAGTAGTACATAGAATATATACCGTCGAATTCTTCGAATGCACTAAGCATGTTTGTTATATTTTGTTGTTTGTTTGTGTAAATAAGTATGATCTTGCCGTAATGTTGTAATTTTAGCTAAGGACTGAGTGTGGGGTAGCCTAGCTTAACCCAACCTTAGTCGAAGCTAATATTCATTGGCTTAACATTGAACTTGTCTGTTTGGGTTGACAGGAACAATGGCAAGTAGGCAAGACAAGGGAAAAGGCGCATCAACATCTGGCGCCGGCAGAAAAAGAATCAGATTGGGCACAGCGGTCCCAGCAGCACTAGTGATTCCACGCGGCCAATGCCGCCAATACGGAACCAGGTGGGTGATAGAAGAGGGGAAGAAGTGGTATGCAAAGCACAAGGAGAGCAAGTACTTCCCCGAGGAACACATAGCACGGGAATTGTTGGCATAGGAGTTCCCTAGGATCGTCCACAGGATCGAGGCAGCTGGGCTCCACTTCATCTTTGAAGAGCCCAAGGAATGCAACTGGCACTTGATTCGGGAATTCTATGCCAATTGGAACCCGACTCTCAGAAGTCACACCATCAAAATAAGAGGGCAAATAGTCACCTTTGAGCCCCACCACCTCAATGCTATCCTAGGGGCGTGGGACACAGACGCCCACGTGCTTCGACAGCTGAACATCACTCCACCATATGCGGACATCAGACGCACTTTGTGTGGAACCCGATCGATGGCTAGATGGAGCAGACACAAGGAGAGGGGCTACCATCAGACTTTGCCCTACTCACAGATGAACAGGGAAGCCAGAATATGGCTTAAGATCGTGTGTTCCTTCCTAATCCCGGGGGTACATATGACGGATGTAAACCGGGATCGTGTATGCCTGGTGTATGCCCTGATGAAAGGGCTGGAGATCAATGTGGGGCCGGTGATTATCTCCGCCATGAAGAGAGCCCGGTTGCATCAGGGGCACAAATACGAATTTGGTGGACTACTCACCACATTCCTGAGGGGCCTGGATGTCGAGGAAGAGGCCCTTGACTACATCCCGCAGATGGAGTGGCGGGCCTTAGATGTCACCAAAACTAAGGCACCCGACACCACCCACGGGCCTGGTCTTACACTTGCCGAGCGACATGCTCGAGATGATCAGTACATGGCTCACATGTACGGGATGCAGATGCTCCAGCTGAGGATAGGCGGGAGGCCGGCAACAGAGGAGGAGCTAAGGCAGCTCGAGCTAGACTACCCTTTTGGCGAAAATGCCAGGGCTCTATGCCGAGTGGGGCCAGCTTTTATGGGCCACCCTAAATCCCTAATTCCACTTTATTACTAGAAGTACTGTGACTGCTAGGCTGATAGCTCAAAACTGGTGTCCAAAGAATTATGTCAGGAGTACTAATCTGTAAGTACCCTGAGAGTCTAAAGGACCTAATAACTGGAAACTAGTGTTCTAAGACTAGCTAGAGCTGCTTTGTCTAAAAGTGTCGTAACCATCTAAGAACAAACTGATAACTGGTAACTGATACTACGGAATGTTACAAAACTCCTCAAGAACTGACTACAGCCAAACTTATTTGCTGACTTTACTGAATGATACTGAAAAGGCTACATACTGATTTTAGACCAAACTAGCATTCTAATTGACTATTAACTCACATGGCGGTAATAACATGGAAATTGCAAGAATTTATACAGTCAAGCAACACTTGTATCTATACAATTATACAAGAATCAATTTACTGTATTCATATAAAATGGAGCTAAAATCATATAATTTCATGGAAAGAGATATTAAAAATAAATATAGCTAACCACAACATTCAACACTCATGGAAATTATAACAAGAAGGGAATCCATAATTTATTGACAAACAAACCCTAACTTTGAACTTCGGGGTGGGAACTGATAAAATTCTTAGGAGAGTTTTGGGGAACAAGGGAAGAACTATTCCCTTGTTGAATTCCCACATACCTGGAGTATAATCCCTAAGAAAAATTTAGAGAAATCTGTGAAGAATACTGAACCCTTGTTCTTTCTCTAAGCTTCTTGACTGAGTTTTCTACTTTCCGACTTTGAGAGAATGAGAGGAATGAGAGAAAACTATCGACTAACCCCACCCTAAATCCCTCTGAATATAACCCTAAATGACATGATTTAAGAGTTAAAAAGGTGGGAAGTTACGATGTCCCTGGAAGAAAGACTGGAAAACTGCTCGTCGGGGTCCAACGGTTCATATAACGAGTCATTGGTGGAAACCATGAATCGTCGGGACCAGTCGTTGGTCCTGGGCCAAAAATGTCTGCCTATTGGAATTGGGCAATGGGAGGGGACTACGACTTGTTAGGTGAACCGACGGGTTGTTGGTTCCTCTTATGGACATTGGAGGGATTTTTGAATAGGAGCTTGGACTCCTACTAATGGGCGACACAACAACTCATTGGTCCGACCAATGGGTCTTTGTCACCACTCGTCCTAGTCACAAGAATTTCTGGGCTTGGCTCACGGATGGGAACGATGACTCATTGTGTGGAACAACGGGTCGTTATTGACACTCATTGCCATTGGAAGAGATTTCTTACCTTCTCAGACTTCCCCCCACAGCTCAACAGGATGGGCTTTGGTCACCTCCATGACCTGTTACTAGGCTTGTTGATTCTGGAAAGACAAACCACAGGACTGACAATTACTCAGTCAATGGGTCATTATAGCTGACGATGACTCGTTGTCTAAATCGTTCTGAGATAAAACTTTCCTAGTTTTTCATGTTGGGTCTTGGTTCTGGTCTACAAAACTTTTGGGGTGTTACAGGATAGATCTCCGTCGTAGAGGGACCGCCGCAATGATAAAAGTACCTACCGCAGCGGACGATGCAGATCGAAACTCCATGATCAGCGTAAGTTTAAAAATCAGTTCCTATTTGAATATGAATAGTCATTAAAATTGGCCTAAAATGGATTTTCTAAGGGGTAAAAGGGTGGTTATAGAAGGTCAAGGATTCTACCATCCTCCCCGATGATTCTCTACAAGAACACCAAGACTTGAGGTAAGAATGCAGCCCCGTGATTTTCTTTACAAAATCTTAGCATCCAAGTAGGTTATGGCTTACCTTCATGTAAGATTATAAATACTGAATCATATATATGTGTGTACTATTAATGTACAATTGATGTGGGTAGAGGGATCATAAAATATGATGACGTGATAAACGATTGTAGTGAAGTAACTAATAAAATTGGAGGATTAATTCTAGGTATGAGAACATAGGAAGAAGTGAAACCTAGATGATAACTAATACTAGGGGTGTATTCTTGATGTGATTTCCTTGATAAAATATCATCGAGTTGATGTTCTGATAACATGTTTTGATGATACATGATGATAATTGCTCGTGATTGTAAATGTGGTGGCGTGATCTTAATGGTATAATCTTGGGTGAATGATTGTAATATAACAGATAAAGGGAAGATGGGAGGAGATTAGACGTAGTGGGGCTATAGGAGTTTAATATTGTAATTTAATCATTATGAACTAAAAATGTAAGACTAGTAGTATAACTGAATTAGTTTAAAAGAATTTGAGGTAAGGAAATAATGGATAATTGTGAGACACCGTAGTAGTAGGGTGGAGTAATTAAAATAGGACGGTGTTGAAATGATTATTATGCATGGATCCGAGTAAGTGGTCTTGAAATTGGGATTGACATGAAACATATTTGATCTAAATTTGAAAGAACCCGTTTATGTGATAGACCCTTAGGTGAGAGGGCAGGAAAGGTTGAACCCAACAAATTGTAAAAGTTACCTTGTGTGTTTTATTACTGTGATAGATGATGCGAGATTTGGCTAATTGATACATAACTAAAAAGATGGCAGATTACGATTACGACGATTTAGTCCATATGTAATGATGTATATCGGTATGGATGGGCAATATGGCTAATTGGTCTTATGGAAATGATTGTGTGGAAGACTGTAATGAATTTTTTATGTTGTTTGAAAAAATTGTTTATGTTGTTTGAATTCATTCTAAATTGATTTATCTGTGAATGTTATTTCTGAAACTGCGAGTGAAGTTGTGGAAATAGAAGTATACTAATAATCTATCCTATGTGGTGACTGATTGAGATCATGGTGATAAATGTTGATAACGAATTGGGTAATACATCCTTGCCCATAGATGAGAAGCTCGTGTTCGGAATGAGTATTTGGATGAGCAGAAATGTGATTGATTGTGGTACATATTGATACTTGGAGATGAGTGTGCATGCTCGAGGTGACCATCCGAGCGAGCGGTTATGTTATGAGTGGCTCATGTCCGAGGTGAGCATTTGGACGAGCAGATGAGTGGGAGTGAGCACTACGCCAGCACAGTACATATATTTCTAGAGTCCCCTAGAGGTCATGATCAAAAAGAGAAATATAAGACTCTTTGACATGTGTGTATAATAATATTTTGTGTGAGTGTGTGCGGTGATGTGATAGAGGCATGTTCCCTGTACATTACCAATGGTATGATTGTGACAGAGATTAGTATAGGTATGTTACGATACACATATGACTGTGTTACGAAGATCAGTATAGGTATGTTATGATATACATATGACTGTGTAGTATAAATTAGTACAGGTATGTAACAATATATATATACGACTGTGTGACAAAGTTCAGTAACAGGTATAATATCATTATCTGTACAGACATCCGATATGATGAAATTAATGATAACATATCTATTTATCGTGTGTTCAACGTGCTTATGAGCTATTGTAATATTGTGTCATACTTATATTGTAAGCCTTGGTGTTTGGTGAACTTGTTATAAATGAGTTAATGTTCGTATTCAAAATGGTCTGTTAATGTAATATATGTGTTGTTTCGAGGTTGATCCTCACTATGGAAATAAAAGAAATAATTGTAATAAGATTAAAACAAAAATATGTATAAATTACTCGAGTGTAGATTGATACAACTTTTGAGTAATGTAAGACCTTATTTATTTAATGTAGTACTAGAAAGTAGAGGATGCTAGTGAAGTCGAGCTACTACCTACCGCAGTACCACTGCAGCGGTGGGATCCCCGCTGCGGCAGCAGTCAAGTTACCACTGCATCATGACTCAGTCAGAACGCAGTCCAGTCCTAGGGGCTAAGCTCGGTAGTGGAAGAGGGATGTTTGATAAATAAATTAGGGTAATTAGGGTTTAAGTGACTTGATGGATTAATTTTGAAGTTGTGTGTTAAAAATTGAGTTATAAATTGCATATTAATCTTATATTGTTGCATGAACTAATGTAGTTGGCCAATGATGCCTAGTAGTATGTGTGGTGTATTGATACTACCTCTATGCCTTTTTGGGTGTAGGTTGTGGCAGGTTTGAAGTTTTATAACTAACATGGCGTATTCAACATTAGCTTTTTCTGTTCTTTGCGGGTGAAACTGTGTCTTTTTATTTGTTGGTATTCTGTTTAGAGATCTTGTACTTATCTAGACTATATCTTTGGAAAGAGTCTATTTTGGGAATCTTCTTATGATTTTTTATGTTGAGTTAATTGAATGGAATTATAAATTGATATCTTTGTTGGAATAGAGATCCGTTATATGTTATTGACTCTGTTATCATATTAAAAATGGTATTTTAATAAGGGGTTCTCTTGTTGAACTAGGTTCAACCAGGTGCCTGCACGACCTGCCCATTTGGGTGGTGACGTTCAAGGGTCTAGAGTTGAGTCAGGCAAGACAGTTGGATTGATCCCATGTAGTGTAGGTAATGACAGGTGAATCGTACCATCCAGGTTCCATTTGTTTGTTATTTTGAACTTTCCAGGCCTATGGGAGCCAAGTAGGTTCTGTTCACTTTATTTGATTTCTTGAGTATGTTTCTATTTGTATCTTCTTGCATATCTATTGATTTATACTTTTTATCTTACTGTCATTTCCGCCTTACATACTCGGTATATTTTGTACAGATGCCCTAGTTGGAGTGCTGCATTCAGCCTCCAGGTGTTGATCGATAGGTAGATTAAGACGTTGGTCATTGAGTGGACTTCCATCTAAGTCAATAAGCTATAAGTATTCTAGAGTTTCTAGTTATTTAAAGTTATGAGTAGTTTGGGGCCCTATCGCAATCATTTAATTACTTGTATTCATAAAGGCTCGTAGACCTATGTTGTAGTTGTAGTATCGACCTATTACATATCTATTGGTTGGTTTGTGAGCCAGCTTCCATTATAGTCTGTTTTACTCTAATTTAGATTGTTGTGGTGATGCCAAACCTCATCGAATTTGGCCCATTGAAATTAGATTATTGCAAGACTCGCCCGGTCAAGTGCGGCATCGGGTGCCGGTCATGCCTCCCGAATTTAGGGTGTGACACAGACTAATATTTCAATGAAGACTTGTGTGGAAAAGTTAGTTTTTGCTTCAAAACAAAGTACCTTCATTAGTGAAAACTCTCTTCCTTATATCCATATTTTTCAATCGAAAGAGGGAAACATGAGGGAGTAGTTTTCTCCAACAAAAAGATTTGCACATTTGAAAGAATTATCCCATTAAAAAATATGTCCCAAAATTATTCTTGAAGTCTAGTAAAAAAACAAAATGTGTAGATTTTACTTGTTCTAGAATATTCTTTTTATTTTCTAAAAAATTCATTAATCAATCTGGTATAGTGGGGACCATGATCTTGGGCATAATTGCATGCCCAAGTGATACTTTATTACTTAATTTGGACTTGTTTATCTACTTTTATGTGTACATTCTCATGTGATTTTTATGTAAATGTGGATTTATACTAACCAACATGATTAGTTATTGTTTTAGCAGTTAGAATGAATTTTGGAAACTAATCTACAAGTTGGTGAAGTGGAGGAATGGACTCGGAAGCAAAACTCGAAAGTCGGCAAGAAAATGCTAAAAAATTGATGCTCCGCGATAGAGGCCGTGTCACGCCACCATCGCGGAGCCATTATTCCTGGAGTGAAATTTGAGCTGAATTCCAGTGAAGGTGCGCGACAAGTCCGTGGCACGGAGCTGATGCTCCGCGATACCCTCCGTGCCACGCTGAGGATAATAATCCGGCATTCAAGTTCCAGTGAGGATCCGCGATAGGGCCGTGGCATGGAGCTGATGCTCCGCGATATCCTCCGTGCCATGTTGCCAGTTTATTCCGGGAAATTTCTCACTTGTATAAATAGCACACTTAGGTTTTATTTTAATATATCTAACATTTCATGCTAGAACGTGGGTATCAAGCAGTTGAGCTGAAGAAGTTCATGGGTTAATTCTCTTCCTTTTTCTCTTAAATTTCATTTTCTTGTATGATTTCTACTTGTTTGAAGATGTTTAATCATCAAATGAGTGGCTAATTCACCTTTGGCTGAGGTTGAGGATGATTGCAGTAGTATTTAATTGGTGTTATTTCAGTTTTTGTCTTCTCTACAATGGTTGTTCTACTGATTCTTGTTTTCACTACATTAATGCTTGGCCATTTTTAATGTACATCCTAGAATTCCAGTTTTATTTCCAAAAGAAAGATTAATTGGATAGATGTGAATTGGTAGGATATGTTCTTGTCTTGGTTGAGAAATTAAGAGAAGATTAACGTTCAGAATAGAAATATATCTGTAATGTCATATTTGGTCATCTATGGAATTTGTTGTGTACTACTAGAATATGAGGTTTTTGCATCACAAAAATGTGTAATGTAAGTCTCATGATTCTTTAATTGGAGAGGAGTTCGAAAGACCCAATCCATTGGTTAATAATTCCTGACTAACAACCGAAGAGAAGTGTTGACTGCAATTTAATCAATAAATTACATATCTGCATGTTTTTCCTTAACCTTAATTTGTTCTTGCTATTGTTCCGATTATAATTTACAATCTTTTTACTTAAAGTTACATTAACTAGTATTCTTGAAAAATCACCATTTGTTTTGTTTGTCTGCTTGTATAAAGAAGTGCGTATACTAAACACTTAAAGAAAAATTACTGCCACATTACAGTCCATGTGGGTTCGATACCTGGCTTGAAATAAAGCCACTTTATTACTTGTACGACCACGTGCACTTGCGTGTAATTGGGAGTGAATAAGTTTTTGGCGCCGTTGCTGGAGACTGGCAATTGGTGACTTAACTTTTCTTAGTGTTAGTTTACGAGTTCGATACAAGTATTGACAACTTGATCTTAGCAATTTCTCTTGTAGGTACTAAGTTGTTTCTGAACAATGGGAAGAGATAAGGAGTTGGTGGATGCATTTTTAGAGCCAGAGAGACAATTTCATCTACAGAAGAGGGAAGCTCTAGAAAAGAAGTTGCAGTTATTAAGGAGAGCAATTCTGGAGCAACAATAGTAACCACCGATTGTAAGGGCTGTTTTAGTGCCCGAAGAGATGGTAGCAAGACCAGTCCGCGAGGTGGCAATCCCACATGCGAACAATGTAACATCCAACATTCACAGGCCAGAACCAGCAGGGAGGTTTGAACTTAAGAAAAATATGGTGCAGTTATTGCACACCTGCGGGCAATTTACAGGTCTCCCTCATGAAGATCCACAACAGCATCTCCAAAACTTCTTGGAGATAAGTGACACATATATACCCGTTGGAGTATCATCTGATTATGTGAGGCTTACACTATTCCCATTCTCACTGTTGGGGGAAGCCAAGAGGTGGTTGAAGGCTGAACCGCCAAATTCTATTACTACTTGGGATGACCTAGCGAGGAAGTTTTTGATACGATTCTTTCCATCAGGGAAGACAGCCAGGCTTAGAAGTTAGATTCTAAGTTTCAAACAGAGAGAGGGTGAGAATTTGTATCAGGCTTAGGAGAGGTTCAAGCCAATGCTAAGAGATTGTCCTCACCATCACCAGTCTAATGATGTGTTGGTGCATACATTCATTGAGGGCTTGGAACCGCATACAAAGATTTTGTTAGATTCAGTAGTCGGGGGGCAGGCATTGGAAAAGACCTACGAAGAGCTTTACACCTTATTGAACCGTATTTCACAAGGTAATCCAGAATGGAATGCGGATACAATTTGAGGGGGAGCAAGGAAAGCCGCAGGGGTCTTTGAGGTGGATGGATTCACAACTATCGTTGCACAGATAACTGCTTTGCAAAATCAACTTACCACTCATTTCAGCAGTATGACATTGAGCCAGGCACAAAGCCCAGTCAATGCAATTCATCAGGTGTGGTGTGAAGTCTGTGGAAGTAGTGAACACTCAGCTGAGTATTGTGGTGCCAATCCAGATTCGGTAAATTTTGTTGGAAACGCCCAGAGGAGCAGTAATCAGCAGTATGGCAACAGTTACAACCCAAATTGGAGGAATCATTCGATTTTTTCATGGGGGAGTAATAGTCATCAGGGACAGAGTTCAAATCAGGGCGTGCACAGAAATCAAGGGGGTCATCACAATTTTTAGCCGCAGTTCAGAGGAAATAATGCACCTCCTCAGTCCAGCAACATCGAGGATATGCTTAAAACCATAATAGCTAACCAGGCACAGATGTAGGCTGATCAGGTAAAATTGACAGCTGATATGAAAAATCAACAGTTAGCTACAAAGGCATTGGAGTATCAGTTGGGATAGTTAGCTGGAGCCCAAAATACTAGACCGAGGGGAGGATTACCAAGTGATACAGACCCAAATCCTAAGCAGGTGAATGTAGTTTCTACCAGGAATGGAAAGCAACTCGGGGAGGTGGAACCCGAAAGGCCACCTCAGAAATCTGGAGCAACAGAAAAGGATGAAGGAAACGATGATGTAAGGGGGAAGGAAAAGGTAGCAGTGATGGAAAGACCACCGCCCCTGTTTCCTTAAACATTGAAAAAGCACAAGGAGAAAGCATGCTTCAAGAAGTTCATGGAAGTGTTGAAGAAGGTACATATTAATCTTCCTTTAGTTGATGTGTTGCAGGGAGTGCCAAAATATGCTAAGTACATCAAAGACATTGTAGAAAACAAGAGCAAACTGACAGAGTATGCTACAGTGCACTTACTGAGGAGTTCACCTCCCGTATACAGAATCAATTTCCGACAAAGCTCAAGGATCCTGGGAGCTTCACTATTTAGAGTACAATTGGGCAGTCTATTCGAGCTCGTGGTTTGTGTGATTTGGGAGCAAGTATAAATTTGATGCCAACATCAGTATTCATGAAGCTGGGGCTGGGCAGTCTTAGACCCACTACTGTGATCTTGCAGCTAGCTGACCGTTCATTAGCCAGACCTGATAGAATTGTGGAGGATGTGCTAGTGCAAGTAGGCTCCCTCATTTTCCCGGTGGATTTTATAATTCTTGATTTTGAGCCAGATGTGGAAGTCCCATTTATTTTGGGACGTCCCTTTTTAGCAACCGGGTGAGCCTTAATTGATGTAGCTGCTGGGAAGCTAACCATGATAGCTCATGATAAGGTAGAGGTCTTTGATGTCTACAAGGCCATGAAGCTACCAACAATATATGAAGAGTTATCAGCAATCAGTGTTTTGAATCAGGAGTCGACCCTTCAGATTATTGAGTCACAGGATCCCTTGGAGAGAGCCTTGGTGGGACGTGATCATTTTGGGGACAATGCGACATATGAGATGGTGCAGACTTTGAATGAGCCAAAATGGTTCTTCAGGAAGCAAGATTTTGAACCATTGCAGAGGTCATTGGAACCATCCCCAAAGCCATCAATAGAGGAGGCACCTAAATTGGAGTTAAAGACATTGCCTCCACATCTGCAATATGTATTCTTGGGTGAAGATGACACCTTACCAGTCATCATTTCAGCATAACTGACAGATGCACAAGTGAAAGATGCATTGGTGGTCCTTAAGAGGCGAAAGAGAGCAATGAGATGGCAGATGTCGGACATTAAGGGGATTAGTCCAGCTTTCTACATGCACAGGATATTTATGGAAGAGGGATCCAAGCCGACTGTCCAACATCAGTGGAGATTGAACCCAGTGATGAAGGATGTAGTCAGAAAGGAAGTGATCAAGTGGCTGGATGCAGGAGTGGTATATCCTATCTCAGACAGCAAATGAGTTAGCCCAGTTCAATGCATTCCAAAGAAAGGGGGGATGACAGTGGTTACAAATGAGAAGAATGAGCTGATTCCCACATGCACAGTCACGGGCTGCCGAATTTGCATGGATTATAGGAAGCTCCATGAGGCCACTCGGAAAGATCATTATCCGATTCATTCATTGATCAGATGTTGGATAGGCTGGCAGGGCAGGAATATTATTGCTTTCTGGATGGTTACTCTAGCTATAATCAAATAGCCATAGCACCAGAAGATCAGGAAAAGACCACGTTTACATGTCCTTATGGGACATATGCTTTCAGGCGGATGCCATTTGGTCTATGCAATGCACCAGCCACATTTCAGCGATGCATGATGGTGATATTACATGATATGGTGGAAGACTATGTCGAGGTATTTATGGATGACTTATTCTATTTTTGGTAACTCGTTTTCCATGTGTTTGAAGAATCTTGACAGGGGGTTAGCTAGATGTGAAGACTCAAACCTGGTGCTCAACTGGGAAAAGTGTCACTTTTTAGTCAAGGAGGGTATTGTCCTTGGCCATAAGGTGTCATGCAGAGGTTTGGAGGTTGATCGGGCAAAGATAGAGGTGATTGAAAAGATACCACCGCCAGTATCAGTTAAGGGTGTTTGCAGCTTCTTAGGACATGCTGGGTTTTACAGACGGTTTATTCAAGACTTCTCTAAAATTTCTAGATCGTTATGCTGGTTGTTAGAAAAAGAGGTGAAGTTTGAATTTGACAAGGAGTGTGTAGAAGCATTTGAGGAGCTGAAAAAGAAGCTGGTGGAAGCTCCTATTCTCATTGCTCCTGATTGGGAATATCCTTTTGAGTTAATGTGTGATGCAAGTGATGTGGCTGTAGGAGCGGTATTGGGGAAGCGAAGGAATAAGATTTTTTATTCCATCTACTATGCAAGCAAAACACTTGACGCTGCACAAGTAAATTATACAGTCACTGAGAAGGAGATGCTGACTCTAGTGTTTGCATTTGACAAGTTTAGATCCTATCTGGTGGGGTCGAAAGTGGTGGTACACACTGATCATGCGGCAATTTAGTACTTATTTGGCAAGAAAGATGCGAAGCCCAGGCTAATCCGGTGGATGTTATTGCTGCAAGAGTTTGATCTGGAGATTCGAGACAGGAAGGGAAGTGAAAATCAGGTTTCAGATCACCTATCATGGCTAGAGAACCGTTCACATATGAAGGAAGGTGAGCGCATCAGAGAAGAGTTCCCCGATGAACAACTCCTGGCAATAAAGGAAGCTGAACTCCCTTGGTATGTAGATATTGTGAACTTGTTACTGAGTGGAGTATACCCACCTGAGGCAACGGCTCAACAAAGGAAGAAGCTGAGGCATGAGTCCCAGTAATACATGTCGGATGAGTCGTATCTATTCAAGCAAGGACCAGATCAAGTGATGAGGTGAAGCATTCCAGAAAGTCAGACGACAGAGGTGCTGAGGAGTTTTCATTCATCGCCATATGGAGGTCATCATGGAGGAGAGCGTACTGCTCACAAAGTGCTGCAATCTGGTTTCTTTTGGCCACACTGTTCAAAGATGTTGTAGCTTATGTCAAAGTATGTGATAGATGTCAAAGAACAGGAACAATCGGCAGAAGACAGGAAATGCCATTGCATCACATATTGGAAGTTGAGGTGTTTGATGTGTGGGGGATAGATTTTATGGGCACATTTTCACCATCATTTGGCAATCGATACATCTTGGTGGCAGTGGACTACGTGTCTAAGTGGGTTAAGGCAGTAGCTTTTCCCAGGAACGACAACAAGGTGGTGACTAGATTTGTGAAGAAGCAGATTTTCACCAGGTTTCGTACGCCACGAGCAATTATCAGTGATGGAGGGGCACATTTTGTGAATGCAGGGTTCAGGAATTTGCTAGCGAAATACGGGGTTTGGCATAAAGTGGCTACAACATATCATCCCCAAACTAGCGGGCAAGTAGAGGTGTCAAACAGGGAAATTAAATAGATTTTGGAGAAAACGGTGAACGCACAACGCTTGGATTGGGCAAGGAAATTGGATGATGCGTTGTGGGCGTATTGAACTGCATATAAGACATCCATTGGGACTTCACCATACAGATTGGTTTATGGGAAGGCATGTCATCTACCCGTGGAGCTGGAACATCGGGCTTATTGGGCTGTGCGGAAGCTGAACATGGATCCTGAGCTTGCAGGAAAGAGGAGATTGATGCAGCTGAGTGAGTTGGACGAGTTTTGATGGAACGCATATGAAAGTGCAAAATGCTACAAAGAAAAAATGAAAAGGTGGCACGACAAGCACATGGTGCATCGAATCTTTGAGCCGGGACAAAAGGTGTTGCTATTCAACTCTAGGTTGAAACTCTTCCCATGGAAATTGCGCTCCAAGTGGTCAGGGCCATTTGAAGTAGCAAGGATGACCCCACACGGGGCAGTTGAATTGTGGCAAGAGGATAAAAGTGCCACATTTTTGGTGAATGGACAAAGGTGTAAGCACTACTGGGGTGAAGACGTTAATCGAGAGAAGACATCTATCACCTTAGTAGATGAATGAGGATGACAAGTGTCGAGCCGGCGACAGTAAACCAGGCGCTGCACGGGAGGCAACCCGTGGATATAATGTACTAGACTAGTTAGGAACAAATTCAAAAAAAGAAAAAAAAGAAAAAAGAAAAAAAAGGCTGGCACTAGGTGGGAGGCAACCCACGATTTTCTAACAAGTTGTTGTTGTTTGATGATTTTCAGGAAATATGGAGGGCAAAAATACAAAATCGCAAGTGGAAAAATAAAGGAAAAAAAGTGAAAATTGGGGCAAGAGACAGTGAGCCTACGCGTTGTCTCCGTGTCACGGAGGCTGACCTCCACGTTACCCTCCGTGACACGTTGAGGCAAATTTCAGGTATGTTAAAATTTCCAGTGAGCCTCCACGTCAGCTCCATTTCACGGAGCTTACCCTCCGTGTTGGCCTTCGTGACACGTTGAGGCCAATTTTGCGTTGGGTCAGTTCGGGGCAGCGAGTTGACCCTCGTGGAATCCTTCTTTTTAACCCCCAAAATTACATTTTCCCCTCATTTTCTTCATCCCTCCACGACAACACTCCCAATCCCCCTTCTCCCTCAATGTGACACGCCCCTAACATAAAAAAAAATTCAATTCCTTCTTCAAAAACATCACATACCAGGTATGTTCTTGCATTTCTATTCATTCTTCTGAAAATTTTGTATCATGAACATATTGTATGTTTAATTTCTACCCTAAGTTCATATAAAGTGTTGTAATCAATTGGGTTATGGATGAATGTGGCTTGTATGATCGTTTTGATTGGATGAACTCATTGATTACATGATCTTTGTTAAAAATCTTACATTGTTGATAACTAGGGTTGAGACTTGAGTTGAGAAGAAGAAGAAGAGGGTAGAAATGGAGATATTTTGGGCTGTGCCTGTTGTTTGAGTTGAAAAATGTTGTGATTAAAGTTAGATTATGTTATGGTTGAAGATTGATTTTTGGGGATGAAAGTAGGAAAAATCCTATAGGTTTGTGTGCACAAACTTAAGAATTGCTCATGATTTTGTAAAGGGATAGATGGATGAACTTTAATAATGCATTGTATGAAGTCTGAGTAGTACAATGAAACTGTTCCATCGACTTTTATTAATGCACTGAATCTTTTGGGAAATAAGAGCTGCAAATATGTGGTTGTTCTTATCGAATTGTATTGATTACGGCGAACTACTAAGTGTGGGGTGATCCATTTAAACCCAGCCTTAGTAGTAGCCAAATATACCATGAATGACATTTGAAATATATTCTTTTGATGGATAGGACAAATGTGTGGAAGGCAAGACAAGGGGAAAGGCGCATCCACATCTGGCGCCAGCAGAAAAAGACTGAGAATTGGGGCAGTAGTGCCAGCAGCACCACCTGTTCCAAGGGGGCAACATAGACAATATGGAACACGATGGGTTTCAGATGAGGGAAAGAAATGGTACTCCAAACACAAGGAAATCAAGTATTTTCCAAAGGAACAAATAGCATGGGAACCACTAGCTCAAGAATTCCCGAGAATCATACATAAGATAAACACTGTTGGGTTAAACTTCATCTTTGAAGAACCTAAAGAGTGCAATATCCACCTCATAAGGGAATTCTACTCTAATTGGAACCCCACCGTGCGCAGCCACACAGTCAAGATCAGAGGACAGGTGGTTACTTTTGAATGACAGCATCTTAATGCCATCTTGGGGACGTGGGACACAGACGCACATGTCCTACGCCAACTAAATATCACTCCACCATATGTAGATATCAGACGCACATTATGTGGAGCAAGATCAATAGCTAGGTGGAGTCGTCACAAGGAAAGAGGATATCAGCAGACGTTGCCATACTCCCAAATGAACAAAGAAGCGAGGATCTGGTTGAAGATAGTGTGTACTTGCCTGATCCTGGGAGTACACATGACTGATGTCACCCGGGACAGAGTTTGTTTGGTGTATGCATTGATGAAAGGACTGGAGATAAATGTTGGAGCGGTGATTATTTCCACCATGAAGAGAGCTAGACTTCATCAAGGGCATCGGTATGGTTTTGGTGGTCTTCAAACAGCTTTCCTCAGGGCCATGGTATTGAAGAAGAGGCCCTGGATTACATTCCGCAAATTGATCGTCGTGCTTTGGACGTCACTAAGACCAAAGAACCCGATACCACATTTGGGCCGGTGCTTACACTAGCCGAGCGACATGCTCGGGATGACTAATACATGGCCAGAATGTATGGAATGCAGATGCTGCAACTGCGGAGTGGTGGAAGTCCCGCTACAGAGGATGAATTGTGGCAGCTCGAGATGGATTATCCATTTAATGAGCATGGCCGAGCTTTATGCAAAACTAGGCCTGCATTTGTAGAACCAGTTGATGACGACGTCCCTACTGATCAGGAAACGCGCCGGGATGACTCAGACATTGAGTCAGAGGAGGACGGTGGAGAAGATTCTGATCTTGGAGATGAGTCACTGGCACCTGATGAAGAGATTGAACATTTTGATTGATCAGGGAGTTACACCACCCAAACTTTGTTTTTAATTGTAGATATGCGAACACTAGGGAAAGTGTTCCAACTAAGTGTGGGGTAGGAGTAGTTAGGTGCTGGTGTAATAAGGCTGTGCTGTGCTTGTGCTTCTGTGGCTGTTTAATGTGTGACATTGTGTTTCATGTTATGTTGTTGATGATTTTTTGTGTTGGTGCTGGTGATGTAATAAAGTGTTAAGGAGTTATTTGTGTAATTATTTGTGTAAGTTATTTTCTATTTTTATTTTTCTATTTTTTTGATTTGGGTTTCTTGATTTTTGTTTTCGGTGCTTTTTCTGAGAATAGTCCCTTTGAACCGAAGTCTTAGATAGAGACTGTTCCCTTTGATGGATGGATGATGACTGTCTTAAGGGAAGTTTAGTCAGTAGGTTTAGATTCTTTTTGAACACATAGCTAATTAATGGTTCGACATTCTTGTTATGTGCTATACTGTAAGATGCAAGTGTGATTAGGATGGAAGCATGCAAGTGTTCTAAACATGTTGAGACACCTAGGCTCTAGAATTCGACTCGATGTGATTAAGGCTTAATTTTGAATTCTTGTAATTAACTGAGTTAAAAGTCTGTGAATATGTCTTAAATTGAGCATGTGCAGTGAGTGTGAGTTTTTCTAATATTCCATGCCACTGTGAAGTGTCTAGAACTTTCCTGGTGTGTATATAAAACAAAATGAAGGATGTGGATTGTAGGAGAGGATGTAGGCATTTCTTTGAATGAACCTAAATTTTATCCCTTATCTTTCCTACCTTGAATGTTAAATCCTAGTTAGCCCCATTGAGCCTTAAGCCTATTCTTTGATAGTTACAACATAAGCTTAATCCTTTTCTTTCATTAGCCATGAATTTGATCCAAAACTCCTAAGCACTTAAGTGAAAAATTCCAAAGAGTGAAGGAGTGAGAAGCGTGAAACAGAAGGAAAAGTAGAAGTTGTGAAAGTTGAGAAAAGGACAAAGGTGCACTTGTTTGAAAATGATTGATTATTAGTAGAGAGTAAGAAAGTAAATGAAAAATTTGCTTAAATACGCTTTACTAGTAAGCTGAGTGTTCCTAAAGAAATGGGAACAAAAAGAGAAAATTCAAGAGTGAGAAGAATGAGGAATAAGTATAGAGGAGATGTCTTTAATGAATGTGGATGTATTAAAAGCGCTTGGGGGAAGATAGTCACTATTACTGGCCAGAATAGTACCTACCCGTCCCTTAGCTGACATTACAACCCATTAAGTTCTACTTGATCTTACATTCATACATCCTTAAATTAGTGGAGTAAATACTAAGGGCAAGCTTATGGTTCACCACATGATGCATGTGAATTCTTTGAGAGAGTGAGCGTAATTTTATTCATATGCCCATACCTGTTGTGCTTTGAAAATTCTTTTCAAGTAAAAATGGGGTAACTCTCCTGTGTTGTGAGCGCACATGTTTAATGAGAGATAACATTCATGTGGATTTCTTGATCGGTTGATTTGCATGAGTTTGCTAAGATTGAGAGTCTATTCTTGAGGTTAGGAAGTCTTAACATAGTTGTAATTCATTTCAATGATTAAATCTTGCATGCCCTATTTTTAACTTGCTATCTTAAATAATCCTTATAGCCATACCTTGAATTGTCGTGCAAAAATAGCTATGCGTGAGTCTTCAATTACATGAGATGTGAAAGGGTTGTTTGAGGACGAACAAGGCTTTAAGTGTGGGGTAGGTGATCTTGGGCATAATTTCATGCCCAAGTGATACTTTATTACTTAATTTGGACTTGTTTATCTACTTTTATGTGTACATTCTCATGTGATTTTTATGTAAATGTAGATTTATACTAACCAACATGATTAGTTATTATTTTTGCAGTTAGAATGAATTTTGGAAACTAATCTACAAGTTGGTGAAGTGGAGGAATGGACTCGGAAGCAAAAATCGAAAGTCGGCAAGAAAATGCTAAAAATTTGATGCTCCACAATAGAGGCCGTGTCACGCCACCATCGCAGAGGCATTCTGCCTAGAGTGAAATTTGAGCTGGATTCCAGTGAAGGTGCACGACAAGTCCGTGGCACGGAGCTGATGCTCTGCGATACCCTCCGTGCCACGCTGAGGATAATAATCCGGCATCCAAGTTCTAGTGAGGCTCCGCGACAGGGCCGTGGCACGGAGCTGATGCTCCGCGATACCCTCCGTGCCACGTTGCTAGTTTATTCCGAGAAATTTCTCACTTGTATAAATAGAACACTTAGGTTTTATTTTAATATATCTAACATTTCATGCTAGAACGTGGGTATCAAGCAGTTGAGCTAAAGAAGTTCTTGGGTTAATTCTCTTCCTTTTTCTCTTAAATTTCATTTGCTTGTATGATTTCTACTTGTTTGAAGATGTTTAATAATCAAATGAGTGGCTAATTCACCTTTGGCTGAGGTTGAGGATGATTGCAGTAGTATGTAATTGATGTTATTTCAGTTTTTATCTTCTCTACAACGGTTGTCCTACTGATTCTTATTTTCACTACATTACTGCTTGGCCATTGTTAATGTACATCCTAGAATTCCAGTTTTATTTCCGAAAGGAAGATTAATTGGATAGATGTGAATTGGTAGGATATGTTCTTGTCTTGGTTGAGAAATTAAGAGAAGATTAACGTTCAGAATAGAAATATATCTGTAATGTCATATTTGGTCATCTATGGAATTTGTTGTGTACTACTAGAATATGAGGTTTTTGCATCACAAAAATGTGTAATGTAAGTCTCATGATTCTTTAATTGGAGAGGAGTTCGAAAGACCCAATCCATTGGTTAATAATTCCTGACTAACAACCGAAGAGAAGTGTTGACTGCAATTTAATCAATAAATTACATATCTGCATGTTTTTCCTTAACCTTAATTTGTTCTTGCTATTGTTCCGATTATAATTTACAATCTTTTTACTTAAAGTTACATTAACTAGTATTCTTGAAAAATCACCATTTGTTTTGTTTGTCTGCTTGTATAAAGAAGTGCGTATACTAAACACTTAAAGAAAAATTACTGCCACATTACAGTCCATGTGGGTTCGATACCTGGCTTGAAATAAAGCCACTTTATTACTTGTACGACCACGTGCACTTGCATGTAATTGGGAGTGAATAAGTTTTTGGCGCCGTTGCTGGAGACTGGCAATTGGTGACTTAACTTTTCTTAGTGTTAGTTTACGAGTTCGATACAAGTATTGACAACTTGATCTTAGCAATTTCTCTTGTAGGTACTAAGTTGTTTCTGAACAATGGGAAGAGATAAGGAGTTGGTGGATGCATTTTTAGAGCCAGAGAGACAATTTCATCTACAGAAGAGGGAAGCTCTAGAAAAGAAGTTGCAGTTATTAAGGAGAGCAATTCTGGAGCAACAATAGTAACCACCGATTGTAAGGGCTGTTTTAGTGCCCGAAGAGATGGTAGCAAGACCAGTCCGCGAGGTGGCAATCCCACATGCGAACAATGTAACATCCAACATTCACAGGCCAGAACCAGCAGGGAGGTTCGAACTTAAGAAAAATATGGTGCAGTTATTGCACACCTGCGGGCAATTTACAGGTCTCCCTCATGAAGATCCACAACAGCATCTCCAAAACTTCTTGGAGATAAGTGACACATATATACCCGTTGGAGTATCATCTGATTATGTGAGGCTTACACTATTCCCATTCTCACTGTTGGGGGAAGCCAAGAGGTGGTTGAAGGCTGAACCGCCAAATTCTATTACTACTTGGGATGACCTAGCGAGGAAGTTTTTGATACGATTCTTTCCATCAGGGAAGACAGCCAGGCTTAGAAGTTAGATTCTAAGTTTCAAACAGAGAGAGGGTGAGAATTTGTATCAGGCTTAGGAGAGGTTCAAGCCAATGCTAAGAGATTGTCCTCACCATCACCAGTCTAATGATGTGTTGGTGCATACATTCATTGAGGGCTTGGAACCGCATACAAAGATTTTGTTAGATTCAGTAGTCGGGGGGCAGGCATTGGAAAAGACCTACGAAGAGCTTTACACCTTATTGAACCGTATTTCACAAGGTAATCCAGAATGGAATGCGGATACAATTTGAGGGGGAGCAAGGAAAGCCGCAGGGGTCTTTGAGGTGGATGGATTCACAACTATCGTTGCACAGATAACTGCTTTGCAAAATCAACTTACCACTCATTTCAGCAGTATGACATTGAGCCAGGCACAAAGCCCAGTCAATGCAATTCATCAGGTGTGGTGTGAAGTCTGTGGAAGTAGTGAACACTCAGCTGAGTATTGTGGTGCCAATCCAGATTCGGTAAATTTTGTTGGAAACGCCCAGAGGAGCAGTAATCAGCAGTATGGCAACAGTTACAACCCAAATTGGAGGAATCATTCGATTTTTTCATGGGGGAGTAATAGTCATCAGGGACAGAGTTCAAATCAGGGCGTGCACAGAAATCAAGGGGGTCATCACAATTTTTAGCCGCAGTTCAGAGGAAATAATGCACCTCCTCAGTCCAGCAACATCGAGGATATGCTTAAAACCATAATAGCTAACCAGGCACAGATGTAGGCTGATCAGGTAAAATTGACAGCTGATATGAAAAATCAACAGTTAGCTACAAAGGCATTGGAGTATCAGTTGGGATAGTTAGCTGGAGCCCAAAATACTAGACCGAGGGGAGGATTACCAAGTGATACAGACCCAAATCCTAAGCAGGTGAATGTAGTTTCTACCAGGAATGGAAAGCAACTCGGGGAGGTGGAACCCGAAAGGCCACCTCAGAAATCTGGAGCAACAGAAAAGGATGAAGGAAACGATGATGTAAGGGGGAAGGAAAAGGTAGCAGTGATGGAAAGACCACCGCCCCTGTTTCCTTAAACATTGAAAAAGCACAAGGAGAAAGCATGCTTCAAGAAGTTCATGGAAGTGTTGAAGAAGGTACATATTAATCTTCCTTTAGTTGATGTGTTGCAGGGAGTGCCAAAATATGCTAAGTACATCAAAGACATTGTAGAAAACAAGAGCAAACTGACAGAGTATGCTACAGTTGCACTTACTGAGGAGTTCACCTCCCGTATACAGAATCAATTGCCGACAAAGCTCAAGGATCCTGGGAGCTTCACTATTTAGAGTACAATTGGGCAGTCTATTCGAGCTCGTGGTTTGTGTGATTTGGGAGCAAGTATAAATTTGATGCCAACATCAGTATTCATGAAGCTGGGGCTGGGCAGTCTTAGACCCACTACTGTGATCTTGCAGCTAGCTGACCGTTCATTAGCCAGACCTGATAGAATTGTGGAGGATGTGCTAGTGCAAGTAGGCTCCCTCATTTTCCCGGTGGATTTTATAATTCTTGATTTTGAGCCAGATGTGGAAGTCCCATTTATTTTGGGACGTCCCTTTTTAGCAACCGGGTGAGCCTTAATTGATGTAGCTGCTGGGAAGCTAACCATGATAGCTCATGATAAGGTAGAGGTCTTTGATGTCTACAAGGCCATGAAGCTACCAACAATATATGAAGAGTTATCAGCAATCAGTGTTTTGAATCAGGAGTCGACCCTTCAGATTATTGAGTCACAGGATCCCTTGGAGAGAGCCTTGGTGGGACGTGATCATTTTGGGGACAATGCGACATATGAGATGGTGCAGACTTTGAATGAGCCAAAATGGTTCTTCAGGAAGCAAGATTTTGAACCATTGCAGAGGTCATTGGAACCATCCCCAAAGCCATCAATAGAGGAGGCACCTAAATTGGAGTTAAAGACATTGCCTCCACATCTGCAATATGTATTCTTGGGTGAAGATGACACCTTACCAGTCATCATTTCAGCATAACTGACAGATGCACAAGTGAAAGATGCATTGGTGGTCCTTAAGAGGCGAAAGAGAGCAATGAGATGGCAGATGTCGGACATTAAGGGGATTAGTCCAGCTTTCTACATGCACAGGATATTTATTGAAGAGGGATCCAAGCCGACTGTCCAACATCAGTGGAGATTGAACCCAGTGATGAAGGATGTAGTCAGAAAGGAAGTGATCAAGTGGCTGGATGCAGGAGTGGTATATCCTATCTCAGACAGCAAATGAGTTAGCCCAGTTCAATGCATTCCAAAGAAAGGGGGGATGACAGTGGTTACAAATGAGAAGAATGAGCTGATTCCCACATGCACAGTCACGGGCTGCCGAATTTGCATGGATTATAGGAAGCTCCATGAGGCCACTCGGAAAGATCATTATCCGATTCATTCATTGATCAGATATTGGATAGGCTGGCAGGGCAGGAATATTATTGCTTTCTGGATGGTTACTCTAGCTATAATCAAATAGCCATAGCACCAGAAGATCAGGAAAAGACCACGTTTACATGTCCTTATGGGACATATGCTTTCAGGCGGATGCCATTTGGTCTATGCAATGCACCAGCCACATTTCAGCGATGCATGATGGTGATATTACATGATATGGTGGAAGACTATGTCGAGGTATTTATGGATGACTTATTCTATTTTTGGTAACTCGTTTGCCATGTGTTTGAAGAATCTTGACAGGGGGTTAGCTAGATGTGAAGACTCAAACCTGGTGCTCAACTGGGAAAAGTGTCACTTTTTAGTCAAGGAGGGTATTGTCCTTGGCCATAAGGTGTCATGCAGAGGTTTGGAGGTTGATCGGGCAAAGATAGAGGTGATTGAAAAGATACCACCGCCAGTATCAGTTAAGGGTGTTTGCAGCTTCTTAGGACATGCTGGGTTTTACAGACGGTTTATTCAAGACTTCTCTAAAATTTCTAGATCGTTATGCTGGTTGTTAGAAAAAGAGGTGAAGTTTGAATTTGACAAGGAGTGTGTAGAAGCATTTGAGGAGCTGAAAAAGAAGCTGGTGGAAGCTCCTATTCTCATTGCTCCTGATTGGGAATATCCTTTTGAGTTAATGTGTGATGCAAGTGATGTGGCTGTAGGAGCGGTATTGGGGAAGCGAAGGAATAAGATTTTTTATTCCATCTACTATGCAAGCAAAACACTTGACGCTGCACAAGTAAATTATACAGTCACTGAGAAGGAGATGCTGGCTCTAGTGTTTGCATTTGACAAGTTTAGATCCTATCTGGTGGGGTCGAAAGTGGTGGTACACACTGATCATGCGGCAATTTAGTACTTATTTGGCAAGAAAGATGCGAAGCCCAGGCTAATCCGGTGGATGTTATTGCTGCAAGAGTTTGATCTGGAGATTCGAGACAGGAAGGGAAGTGAAAATCAGGTTTCAGATCACCTATCATGGCTAGAGAACCGTTCACATATGAAGGAAGGTGAGCGCATCAGAGAAGAGTTCCCCGATGAACAACTCCTGGCAATAAAGGAAGCTGAACTCCCTTGGTATGCAGATATTGTGAACTTGTTACTGAGTGGAGTATACCCACCTCAGGCAACGACTCAACAAAGGAAGAAGCTGAGGCATGAGTCCCAGTAATACATGTGGGATGAGTCGTATCTATTCAAGCAAGGACCAGATCAAGTGATGAGGTGAAGCATTCCAGAAAGTCAGACAACAGAGGTGCTGAGGAGTTTTCATTCATCGCCATATGGAGGTCATCATGGAGGAGAGCGTACTGCTCACAAAGTGCTGCAATCTGGTTTCTTTTGGCCACACTGTTCAAAGATGTTGTAGCTTATGTCAAAGTATGTGATAGATGTCAAAGAACAGGAACAATCGGCAGAAGACAGGAAATGCCATTGCATCACATATTGGAAGTTGAGGTGTTTGATGTGTGGGGGATAGATTTTATGGGCACATTTTCACCATCATTTGGCAATCGATACATCTTGGTGGCAGTGGACTACGTGTCTAAGTGGGTTAAGGCAGTAGCTTTTCCCAGGAATGACAACAAGGTGGTGACTAGATTTGTGAAGAAGCAGATTTTCACCAGGTTTCGTACGCCACGAGCAATTATCAGTGATGGAGGGGCACATTTTGTGAATGCAGGGTTCAGGAATTTGCTAGCGAAATACGGGGTTTGGCATAAAGTGGCTACAACATATCATCCCCAAACTAGCGGGCAAGTAGAGGTGTCAAACAGGGAAATTAAATAGATTTTGGAGAAAACGGTGAACGCACAACGCTTGGATTGGGCAAGCAAATTGGATGATGCGTTGTGGGCGTATTGAACTGCATATAAGACATCCATTGGGACTTCACCATACAGATTGGTTTATGGGAAGGCATGTCATCTACCCGTGGAGCTGGAACATCGGGCTTATTGGGCTGTGCGGAAGCTGAACATGGATCCTGAGCTTGCAGGAAAGAGGAGATTGATGCAGCTGAGTGAGTTGGACGAGTTTTGATGGAACGCATATGAAAGTGCAAAATGCTACAAAGAAAAAATGAAAAGGTGGCACGACAAGCACATGGTGCATCGAATCTTTGAGCCGGGACAAAAGGTGTTGCTATTCAACTCTAGGTTGAAACTCTTCCCATGGAAATTGCGCTCCAAGTGGTCAGGGCCATTTGAAGTAGCAAGGATGACCCCACACGGGGCAGTTGAATTGTGGCAAGAGGATAAAAGTGCCACATTTTTGGTGAATGGACAAAGGTGTAAGCACTACTAGGGTGAAGACGTTAATCGAGAGAAGACATCTATCACCTTAGTAGATGAATGAGGATGACAAGTGTCGAGCCGGCGACAGTAAACCAGGCGCTGCACGGGAGGCAACCCGTGGATATAATGTACTAGACTAGTTAGGAACAAATTCAAAAAAAGAAAAAAAAGAAAAAAGAAAAAAAAGGCTGGCACTAGGTGGGAGGCAACCCACGATTTTCTAACAAGTTGTTGTTGTTTGATGATTTTCAGGAAATATGGAGGGCAAAAATACAAAATCGCAAGTGGAAAAATAAAGGAAAAAAAGTGAAAATTGGGGCAAGAGACAGTGAGCCTACGCGTTATCTCCGTGTCACGGAGGCTGACCTCCACGTTACCCTCCATGACACGTGGAGGCAAATTTCAGGTATGTTAAAATTTCCAGTGAGCCTCCACGTCAGCTCCATTTCACGGAGCTTACCCTCCGTGTTGGCCTTCGTGACACGTTGAGGCCAATTTTGCGTCGGGTCAGTTCGGGGCAGCGAGTTGACCCTCGTGGAATCCTTCTTTTTAACCCCCAAAATTACATTTTCCCCTCATTTTCTTCATCCCTCCACGACAACACTCCCAATCCCCCTTCTCCCTCAATGTGACACGCCCCTAACATAAAAAAAAATTCAATTCCTTCTTCAAAAACATCACATACCAGGTATGTTCTTGCATTTCTATTCATTCTTCTGAAAATTTTGTATCATGAACATATTGTATGTTTAATTTCTACCCTAAGTTCATATAAAGTGTTGTAATCAATTGGGTTATGGATGAATGTGGCTTGTATGATCGTTTTGATTGGATGAACTCATTGATTACATGATCTTTGTTAAAAATCTTACATTGTTGATAACTAGGGTTGAGACTTGAGTTGAGAAGAAGAAGAAGAGGGTAGAAATGGAGATATTTTGGGCTGTGCCTGTTGTTTGAGTTGAAAAATGTTGTGATTAAAGTTAGATTATGTTATGGTTGAAGATTGATTTTTGGGGATGAAAGTAGGAAAAATCCTATAGGTTTGTGTGCACAAACTTAAGAATTGCTCATGATTTTGTAAAGGGATAGATGGATGAACTTTAATAATGCATTGTATAAAGTCTGAGTAGTACAATGAAACTGTTCCATCGACTTTTATTAATGCACTGAATCTTTTGGGAAATAAGAGCTGCAAATATGTGGTTGTTCTTATCGAATTGTATTGATTACGGCGAACAACTAAGTGTGGGGTGATCCATTTAAACCCAGCCTTAGTTGTAGCCAAATATACCATGAATGACATTTGAAATATATTCTTTTGATGGATAGGACAAATGTGTGGAAGGCAAGACAAGGGGAAAGGCGCATCCACATCTGGCGCCAGCAGAAAAAGACTGAGAATTGGGGCAGTAGTGCCAGCAGCACCACCTGTTCCAAGGGGGCAACATAGACAATATGGAACACGATGGGTTTCAGATGAGGGAAAGAAATGGTACTCCAAACACAAGGAAATCAAGTATTTTCCAAAGGAACAAATAGCATGGGAACCACTAGCTCAAGAATTCCCGAGAATCATACATAAGATAAACACTGTTGGGTTAAACTTCATCTTTGAAGAACCTAAAGAGTGCAATATCCACCTCATAAGGGAATTCTACTCTAATTGGAACCCCACCGTGCGCAGCCACACAGTCAAGATCAGAGGACAGGTGGTTACTTTTGAATGACAGCATCTTAATGCCATCTTGGGGACGTGGGACACAGACGCACATGTCCTACGCCAACTAAATATCACTCCACCATATGTAGATATCAGACGCACATTATGTGGAGCAAGATCAACAGCTAGGTGGAGTCGTCACAAGGAAAGAGGATATCAGCAGACATTGCCATACTCCCAAATGAACAAAGAAGCGAGGATCTGGTTGAAGATAGTGTGTACTTGCCTGATCCTGGGAGTACACATGACTGATGTCACCCGGGACAGAGTTTGTTTGGTGTATGCATTGATGAAAGGACTGGAGATAAATGTTGGAGCGGTGATTATTTCCACCATGAAGAGAGCTAGACTTCATCAAGGGCATCGGTATGGTTTTGGTGGTCTTCAAACAACTTTCCTCAGGGCCATGGTATTGAAGAAGAGGCCCTGGATTACATTCCGCAAATTGATCGTCGTGCTTTGGACGTCACTAAGACCAAAGAACCCGATACCACATTTGGGCCGGTGCTTACACTAGCCGAGCGACATGCTCGGGATGACTAATACATGGCCAGAATGTATGGAATGCAGATGCTGCAACTGCGGAGTGGTGGAAGTACCGCTACAGAGGATGAATTGTGGCAGCTCGAGATGGATTATCCATTTAATGAGCATGGCCGAGCTTTATGCAAAACTAGGCCTGCATTTGTAGAACCAGTTGATGACGACGTCCCTACTGATCAGGAAACGCGCCGGGATGACTCAGACATTGAGTCAGAGGAGGACGGTGGAGAAGATTCTGATCTTGGAGATGAGTCACTGGCACCTGATGAAGAGATTGAACATTTTGATTGATCAGGGAGTTACACCACCCAAACTTTGTTTTTAATTGTAGATATGCGAACACTAGGGACAGTGTTCCAACTAAGTGTGGGGTGGGAGTAGTTAGGTGCTGGTGTAATAAGGCTGTGCTGTGCTTGTGCTTCTGTGGCTGTTTAATGTGTGACATTGTGTTTCATGTTATGTTGTTGATGATTTTTTGTGTTGGTGCTGGTGATGTAATAAAGTGTTAAGGAGTTATTTGTGCAAGTTATTTTCCATTTTTATTTTTCTATTTTTTTGATTTGGGTTTCTTGATTTTTGTTTTCGGTGCTTTTTCTGAGAATAGTCCCTTTGAACCGAAGTCTTAGATAGAGACTGTTCCCTTTGATGGATGGATGATGACTGTCTTAAGGGAAGTTTAGTCAGTAGGTTTAGATTCTTTTTGAACACATAGCTAATTAATGGTTCGACATTCTTGTTATGTGCTATACTGTAAGATGCAAGTGTGATTAGGATGGAAGCATGCAAGTGTTGTAAACATGTTGAGACACCTAGGCTCTAGAATTCGACTCGATGTGATTAAGGCTTAATTTTGAATTCTTGCAATTAACTGAGTTAAAAGTCTGTGAATATGTCTTAAATTGAGCATGTGCAGTGAGTGTGAGTTTTTCTAATATTCCATGCCACTGTGAAGTGTCTAGAACTTTCCTGGTGTGTATATAAAACAAAATGAAGGATGTGGATTGTAGGAGAGGATGTAGGCATTTCTTTGAATGAACCTAAATTTTATCCCTTATCTTTCCTACCTTGAATGTTAAATCCTAGTTAGCCCCATTGAGCCTTAAGCCTATTCTTTGATAGTTACAACATAAGCTTAATCCTTTTCTTTCATTAGCCGTGAATTTGATCCAAAACTCCTAAGCACTTAAGTGAAAAATTCCAAAGAGTGAAGGAGTGAGAAGCGTGAAACAGAAGGAAAAGTAGAAGTTGTGAAAGTTGAGAAAAGGACAAAGGTGCACTTGTTTGAAAATGATTGATTATTAGTAGAGAGTAAGAAAGTAAATGAAAAATTTGCTTAAATACGCTTTACTAGTAAGCTGAGTGTTCCTAAAGAAATGGGAACAAAAAGAGAAAATTCAAGAGTGAGAAGAATGAGGAATAAGTATAGAGGAGATGTCTTTAATGAATGTGGATGTATTAAAAGCGCTTGGGGGAAGATAGTCACTATTACTGGCCAGAATAGTACCTACCCGTCCCTTAGCTGACATTACAACCCATTAAGTTCTACTTGATCTTACATTCATACATCCTTAAATTAGTGGAGTAAATACTAAGGGCAAGCTTATGGTTCACCACATGATGCATGTGAATTCTTTGAGAGAGTGAGCGTAATTTTATTCATATGCCCATACCTGTTGTGCTTTGAAAATTCTTTTCAAGTAAAAATGGGGTAACTCTCCTGTGTTGTGAGCGCACATGTTTAATGAGAGATAACATTCATGTGGATTTCTTGATCGGTTGATTTGCATGAGTTTGCTAAGATTGAGAGTCTATTCTTGAGGTTAGGAAGTCTTAACATAGTTGTAATTCATTTCAATGATTAAATCTTGCATGCCCTATTTTTAACTTGCTATCTTAAATAATCCTTATAGCCATACCTTGAATTGTCGTGCAAAAATAGCTATGCGTGAGTCTTCAATTACATGAGATGTGAAAGGGTTGTTTGAGGACGAACAAGGCTTTAAGTGTGGGGTAGGTGATCTTGGGCATAATTTCATGCCCAAGTGATACTTTATTACTTAATTTGGACTTGTTTATCTACTTTTATGTGTACATTCTCATGTGATTTTTATGTAAATGTAGATTTATACTAACCAACATGATTAGTTATTATTTTTGCAGTTAGAATGAATTTTGGAAACTAATCTACAAGTTGGTGAAGTGGAGGAATGGACTCGGAAGCAAAAATCGAAAGTCGGCAAGAAAATGCTAAAAATTTGATGCTCCACAATAGAGGCCGTGTCACGCCACCATCGCAGAGGCATTCTGCCTAGAGTGAAATTTGAGCTGGATTCCAGTGAAGGTGCGCGACAAGTCCGTGGCACGGAGCTGATGCTCTGCGATACCCTCCGTGCCACGCTGAGGATAATAATCCGGCATCCAAGTTCTAGTGAGGCTCCGCGACAGGGCCGTGGCACGGAGCTGATGCTCCGCGATACCCTCCGTGCCACGTTGCTAGTTTATTCCGAGAAATTTCTCACTTGTATAAATAGAACACTTAGGTTTTATTTTAATATATCTAACATTTCATGCTAGAACGTGGGTATCAAGCAGTTGAGCTAAAGAAGTTCTTGGGTTAATTCTCTTCCTTTTTCTCTTAAATTTCATTTGCTTGTATGATTTCTACTTGTTTGAAGATGTTTAATAATCAAATGAGTGGCTAATTCACCTTTGGCTGAGGTTGAGGATGATTGCAGTAGTATGTAATTGATGTTATTTCAGTTTTTATCTTCTCTACAACGGTTGTCCTACTGATTCTTATTTTCACTACATTACTGCTTGGCCATTGTTAATGTACATCCTAGAATTCCAGTTTTATTTCCGAAAGGAAGATTAATTGGATAGATGTGAATTGGTAGGATATGTTCTTGTCTTGGTTGAGAAATTAAGAGAAGATTAACGTTCAGAATAGAAATATATCTGTAATGTCATATTTGGTCATTTATGGAATTTTTTGTGTATTACTAGAATATGAGGTTTTTGGATCACAAAAATGTGTAATGTAAGTCTCATGATTCTTTAATTGGAGAGGAGTTCGAAAGACCCAATCTATTGGTTAATAGTTCCTGACTAACAACCGAAGAGAAGTGTTGTCTGCAATTTAATCAATAAATTACATATCTGCATGTTTTGCCTTAACCTTAACTTGTTCGTGCTATTGTTCCGATTATAATTTACAATCTTTTTACTTAAAGTTACATTAACTAGTATTCTTGAAAAATCACCATTTATTTTGTTTGTCTGCTTGTATAAAGAAGTGCATATACTAAACACTTAAAGAAAAATTACTGCCACATTACAGTCCCTGTGGGTTCGATACCTGATTTGAAATAAATTCACTTTATTACTTGTACGACCACGTGCACTTGCGTGTAATTGGGAGTGAACAGACCACATATTTAATAATAGAGGCTTTAAATTATGGTATTAATTCGTAAATAAACGAATTAATCCTACCATAATAAATTACATATTATTTCACTAAAAATCCATAATTGCACTCCTTGGTTTAATTTCAAAATCAAACATTAAATCTTATTTAACTCCTCATATTAGAATTACCAAAGACAATCAATTTAAATTAAATGTCTAAAAATTTAATTCATTGATTAATTTTATTCTTTATTATTATACTTAACTTATTCCATGCAATGAATATAAAATTCAGCTGTAGAGTTTTCTCATGAAAACTTATAAGCAATCATAAAGGGGCATCATTAATCTGAAGGTCGAGATATGAGTTCTATCAACTATTTATTATTTTACAAATGTGATTTGTTATTATCCAATCTATCATGAATGTATTGACCCACAATTGTATCTCACCTTCTGACGTATCAAGATAATAAAATAAATTACATTGATCATAACAACTATATCAAGATTAATAATTATAAGTACATTTAATGATTTAGAGAAGTTATTTTATAAATATTCAGAACATAAACAAGCATCTCTACTTGGTCCATTCAATACACATGAAAAGTGTACTAGCATAAGAAGTTGAAATTTGACCACTCCCACAATCAAGATCAAGTTATATTTCATCTTGTGCGACAATCATCAAGATGTTTGTCGAATTTCATCTTTAATTGTAAACATAAATTTAAAACTTATAAGGACCGAAAATTTTAATTTTTCATGGATGAGCTAAATAACTCCATACACTTAATCTTCTACTATATAAGTAAAGGACACACATTATAGCATATTCATCTATTCAAAAGGGATTTTATTAAATTGATTGAATAAAATAAACAATCTTTACATAGGATGAAAACATAATACTATAGCTTAAATCACACGGTTAATAGTATATCCTAGCAATCTTCCACTTAGACTTATAATCATGCATTAACAACTCTAATGCCCATACCTTCTATATGCTTATCAAAAGCCTTCTGTCTTAAGCTCCTTGTAAATGGGTCCGTCAAATTATTCTTCGACCTAATCTTCAACTCTCATATCACCCCTTTGATTTATCTCCTGCATCAAGTGATATTTTCTCCAAACATGTTTGCTTTTTTTTTTTGGTTCTTTCGAGTTTGCAATCGCACTACTATTATCATAATAAAGTGTGAGGGGTGCTTGAACTGAAGAAACTACTCCAAGCTCTTTCAGAAAATTTTCGAGCCAAACAACCTCCTTAGCCACCTCAAAGGCATCTACAGATTTGGCCTCCATGGTGGAATCAATAATACATAATTTCTTGATACTCCTCCAACCTATGGCTCTTTCACGACCCGAGTCTATACCTTGGATGAGACACAGAACTTGGAATCACAAGTAACCCCAACCCAACCCATGGTCTATCATAACACCGATAATCTGAGTAATCATAGTGGAAGATTAAGTACAAAACCATTTAAGGAAAGCTGAATAATAAAAGTTTACATATCTAAAACAACATAACTAAAAGTCTGAGTCTATGTCTAAAAGACATCTACAACTGATGAGTTGTTGGGACAAACCCCTAGCTAACTCTATAGTCTAACTGAATGAAAATAACTAAAGAAAATAACCATCGTCCTCGAAAGATGAGGACTCACCACTAGTACAGCTGATATCACCTAAAAAATATCTACTAGAGGTGTTGAGGCTGAGAACCTGTGCCTATATCATAATATGATACAAAATAGAAGGTATGCATTAGTACTTTTAATGTACTGAGTAAGTGGGAGAAAATATAACACAAATAATAAATAACTGAACTACAATGACATGCAATATCCAACTGAAATACTAAAACTTAGCAAACTGAAATATAACTGAAATAGTCAAAATGACCCTGTCTGATGGTCATAAACATGCCCTGAATCTGAAATACTGATCCTAGCTAACTGTATTAAACTGAACTGAACTAAGTAAACTGAAACTATTTTGAGTTGAGCTAAACTAAAACTGTACTGACTAGTGGGAGTGGCTATAACCGACATATAACCACATGAGCTAGACGTGGAGTCCGATGTATACACCCCATCGGTAGGACCCAATATACCTTTCTAGGGTATAGAGGCATGAATTGGGTGATCACAAGTCTAGGGCAATAGGGACACTAAAATAACCTACGGTGGCAACGTAGTTCTGAAAACCTGGGTGCGCTAGAACCCCGATCCGCTTGGTGCTAAGTCCTACTCCCACTGGATAGTCCTAGACTGACTACTTAGCTGATAGCTCGAAATTGGGGTTCAAGACTAAGTCAGAAATACCTATCTAGAAGTACCCTGAGAGTCTTATTGGATCGGCTTCTATAAATGATGTTCTAAGATTGGCAGAGCTACTTATCTGGAAGCGTTATAACCATTTAAAGAATAAACTGAAATTGAAGATGGGGGAGCTAAGACTGGTCAGAGCTTCTTATCTGGAAATGTCATAATTGTCTAAAGAACCACTAATGTCTGATATTTGATATCTGAGTCTAGTAACTGATAATTGGGAGGCACCACTGTCACCTCAAGAAAATAGACTATAGTCAACTGATAATTTTGAATAATACTGAGTACACTAATATTCTGACTAAAGCTGGACTAGCATGCAATTTATTGAGATTTCAACTAGTTTTAACAATATGGAAATCCCAACACTGATAAAATCAAGCACAGGAAACAACCAATCCAATATGCAAGATTCTAATTTACTGAACTGAGAAGCTAGGGCTAAATCATTCTAGGAGATGCTAACTTCCACAAAATTTCTAGTAATTGGGAAAAATATAGTAGATAATATCATGAATAATATTCCACTTGAAGTTTATAGAATTCTATCTGAAACCCTTCTACATTTTGAAACCACAAGGCTATAACTGATAGAAAATTTAAAAGGGTTTTGGGGACACAAGGGAAGAATAATTCCCTTGTTGAATTACCACATACACGGTGATGAATTTCCAGAGATAATCCCCTAAGAATCTGAGAAGAAGCTGACTGCCCTAGTTCTTGCTCTGAGAGTTTCTGAGAGAAATCTTACTAACTGATTTTCTGAGGGATTGATAGGGGTGAAGTAATCGTCAATTATACCTCTAAATTCCCTGATAATAAACTAAAATTATGTAGTTTAGGGATTAAAAAGGTGAGAAATTACTAAAATATCTTTGGGAGAAAATCTGGAAAAACTACCGACAGGGACCAATGGGCTTCAGAACGGGTCGTTGGTCGAAATGACGACCCGTTGGATCCAGCCGCGGGTCCTGGGTCCAAAAATTGAGCTCATTGGAATGGGACCACGGGAGGATACCACGACTCGTTGGGCTAACCAACGGGCCATTGGTACCTCTCGTTGTCGCTGGTAGGGAAAATTGGCCCTAAGACAATGGGCAACACAACGAATCATTGGTAGGATGAATGGGTCGTGGCACCGACTTGTGGTCAACACTATTAGGAACTAGGACCTGGCTGCAGGTGGTAGCAATAACTCATTGGTAAGAACCATGAGCCGTTTGTTCCACTCGTTGCTTTTGGGAAAAGTCAGGTAGGTTTCTGAACTTGGAATCCAATATACGACATTACGGCTCGTTACTTCTTCCAACGAGTTGTCCTATGCCTCGTTGGTTCCCCTGAAGGAAAGTCTGATGAGCTGACAATGACTCAGACAATGGCCCATTAGAGGTGACCACGATCCGTTGTTTGGGTCATTCTACAATAAATGTTTCTGGTTTCTCTTGGTTTTTCTTGCTAGGTCTGAGCTTGGTCTAGGAAAGTTTCTAGGTGTTACAATATCTCCCCCTTGGGATCATTCATCCTTGAATGAAGGCTAAAACTGCTGGAAAACTAGGAAAATAGTTGCAATTCCTAGACTGAGACTATGAACTAGTTTCTGAAGGAGTAACTGACTCTGAACTGACTTAACCATGATAACAAGTTGATGCAACTAGAATGCACACTGAAAATCTGAATAGAGCTGATGAGTACGAGAACTAAACAGAGTATTGAGGAGGAATTTAGTACCTGATGCTAAAACTAAACTAGAAGGGAATAAGTGAGGGTATATGGCCATCATGTCTGCTTTTGCCTCCCATGTGGCTCCCTCAACTAGTTGGTTCCTCCACAAGACTTTCACCGAAGCGACTTTCTTGTTTCTCAGCTTACGAACCTGATTGTTAAGGATCTGAACTGGGACCTCTTCGTAAGAGAGACTATCTTTCACTCCCATACTGTCTAGTGGCACAACTAAAGTTGGATCACCGATGCACTTCTTCAATAGTAACACATGGAAGACTGGGTGCACAGATGCTAACTCTTGAGGTAATTCTAACTCATATACCACACCGCTAATTCGCTTCAGAATTCTGTAGGGTCCCACATATCTCGGATTGAGTTTCCCTTTCTTCCCAAACCTCATCACCACCTTCATGGGTGAAATTTTCAGATAAACCCAATCATCTACAGTAAATTCTAAATCTCTCCACCTCACATTAGCATAGGATTTCTAACGGCTTTGCATTGTTTTCAACCTCTCCCTGATAAGTTTCACCTTTTGCATAATTTCATGAACTGAGTCTGGCCCTATCAGGGTATCTTCACCAAACTTAAACCACCCTATAGGAGACCTACACCTCCTACCACATAATGCCTCAAACGGGGCCATCTGGATACTGGAGTGATAACTGTTGTTGTACGAAAACTCAATGATAAACAGGTGATCATCCCAACTGCCCTTGAAATCAATCACACAAGCTCTCAGCATATCTTCCAAAGTCTGGATAGTCCACTTAGCTTGTCCATTGGTCTGCGGGTGAAAAGTCGTGCTGAGCTTGACCTGGGTACCGAGTCCTTTCTGAAATGACTTTAAAAATACGAGGTGAACTGGGTACCTCTATCTGAAATTATGGACAAGGGAACCCCGTACAATCTGACCAACTCCTGGGTATTTAGCCTAGCATAATACTCAGCTGAGTCTGTAGTTTTAGTTGGGAGGAAATGTGCTGACTTGGTCATCCAGTCTACTATCACCCAGATTGAGTTATGTTGCCGACAAGTATGAGGTAGACTAGTAATAAAGTCCATATTTACTTTTTCCCACTTCCATGTGGGTATGCTAATATCTTTAGCCATACCTCCTAGTCTCCAATGTTCCACCTTAACTTGCTGGCAGTTCGGCTACTTAGCCACAAATTCTGCTACGTCTCTTTTCATGCCATTCCACAAATAAATATCCCTAAGATCATGGTACATCTTAGTGGCACCTGGGTGGATAGAATATCTTGAACTATGTGCTTCAACCAGTATCTGCTGTCTCAAGTCACCCACACTCGGTACACATAGTCCATCCTGGTAACGGAGTACACCATCTCCCCCTTTGGAGAAAGTGTCTACTTCTTTTCTGAGAACTGCTTCTTTTAGCTTAAGTAGTGTGGGATCTTCATCCTGCCTTGACTTAACTTAAACGACTAACGAGGAATCTGATCCACTCTACACTACTACTCCACCCTCAGTTGAATCAACCAACTGCACTCCCAACCGAGCTAACCTGTGAATATCCTTTGGCAGTTCTTTTCTTCTCTCATCAACATGAGTCACGCTCCCCATAGACATCCTGCTTAGGTCATCAGCCACCACATTGGCTTTTCCCGGGTGGTACAACACACTCATGTCGTAATCCTTTAATAGCTCCAACCACCTTCTCAGGCGAAGATTTAAATCTTTCTGACTAAACACATACTAAAGGCTCTTGTGATCGGTTAAAACATCCACGTGATCCCCAGTAAAGGTAATGCCTCCATATTTTCAATGCGAACACCGCTGCTGCCAACTCAAGGTCATGAGTCGGATAGTTCTTTTCATGAACCTTGAGTTGTCTGGAGGCATAATCTATCACCTTACCCCACTGCATCAGAATGCAATCCAATCCAACTCTAGAAGTGTCACAATACACTATGAACCCATCTGTTCCTTTTGGTAAGGTTAAAACTGGAGCGGTAGTGAGTCGAGTCTTCAACTCCTGGAAACTCTTATCACACGCATCTGACCACAAAAATTTCATCTTTTTCTGAGTCAACCTAGTCAGAGAAGATGCAATAGAAGAAAAACCTTCCACAAAACGTCGGTACTATCGGTTAGACCCAAGAAGCTTTTGATTTTGGTTGGGGAACTAGGTCTTGGCCAGTCTTTCAACGCTGCTATATTTTGAGGATCTACTTGAATACCATCACCTGAGACCACATCACCAAGGAAAGTTACAGACTTCAACTAGAATTTACATTTGTTGAACTGAGCGAACAACTAGCGGTCTCTGAGCGTCTGTAGCACTATCATCAAATGGTTAGCATGTTCTTCCTCGCTTCTGGAGTATAACAGAATGTCATCAATAAAAACAATGACGAACATGTCTAGATACGACTTGAAAATCCTGTTCATCAAGTCCATGAAAGCTGCGGGGGCATTGGTTAGTCTAAAGGACATAAGCACGAATTCATAGTGACCATACCTAGTTTTGAAAGCTATTTTCGGTATGTCACATTCTTTGACTCTTAGCTCATGATACCCCGACCTGAGATCTACCTTGGAGAAACAACTGGCTCCCTGAAGCTGATCGAACAAGTCGTCAATCCAGGGTAGGGGATACCTATTCTTAATTGTGACCTTATTCAACTAATGGTAATCGATACACATTCTGAGAGTACCATTTTTCTTTCGCACGAATAATACTGGAGCACCCCATGGAGAGATGCTGGGCTTGATGAAACCTTTATTAAGGAGGTATTTTAGCTGATCCTTCAACTCCTTAAGCTTAGCTGGATCCATTTTGTAAGAAGGGATGGAGATGGGATAAGTGTCTAGAAGAAGGTCTATGCTGAAGTCTATTTCCTTCTCAGGAGGGACTCGGGGATGATATTTGGAAAACACGTCAGGGAATTTGCTGACAACTGGAATTGACTGGATAGTTGGGGTCTAAAAGATGGAATCTTTAACCCAAACTAGATGATAGATACATCCTTTAGAAATAAGCTTTCATGCCTTAAGGTTGGAAATAAACCGACCCTTAGGCATTGAACTACTGCCCATCCACTCTAAAACTGGCTCATTTGGGAACTGAAATCTGACAACTCTAGTTCGGCAGTCGACTGAGGCATAAATGGAGTGTAACCAATCCATGCCAAGAATGAGGTCGAAATCAACCATGTCTAACTCTACGAGATCAGCTAGAATGACATTACTCAAGATTGAGATTGGGCAGTTTCTATACACCCGGTTGTGGCTCTAACTGACTCACCAACTGGGGTAGAGATTGAGAATGGTTCTGAGAGGACTTCTGGAATGATATCAAACTTGACAACTACATAAGGAGTCACAAATGATAGTGTGGCTCCTAGATCTAGTAGGGCATACACATCTAGATGGAAAAGACGTAACATACCCGTGACCACATCAGGTGACCTCTCCTGATCCTGACGAGAGGACAAAGCATAAAAATGGTTTTGGCGCTGATTGCCATCCATCCTGAAGTGTTGGCCTGTTGAGCTGGTCGGCCGACTGGAGCTACTGAAGTGGTAGACTGTGATCTCCCCCATCCTGCTGATGGGTATTCTCTGAGCCGGTGACCTACCTGTCCATACCTAGAGCAACCCTCTCTGCCTTGAAGGCATTCCCCTGGATGGTTCTTGCCACACTTAGGGCAAGCTAGGTAGAGGTTGTTGGCGTTGTGACTCTGGGACTGTGATCTAGATGCTCCACCCTTTTCATCTTTGTAGGACCAGAAAGTAGGGGAGCTGGTTGAAGTGGGTGTTGGAGCCCTCTGCTACTGCTGCTACTACTGTGGGCGGCTACTACCACCAGACCTCTAGTGGCAATAATATGATTAGCCAGTCCTAGACCTCTTATTCTCCTGTTCCATTTCTTTCAGCTTTTCTACCTCAATCTGCTAGGCATGAACAATGAGGTTGGAGAGGTCAATGTCTTTGATGAGCATCGTAGTTCTACACTCTTTAAGGACCAAGTTAGACACTCCATTAATGAACTTAAGCATGTGAGCCTTGGCTCAACTACCATTTCCGGAGCATATTTTGACAACCGCGTGAACTCCAGTGCATATTCTTCCACCGACCTATTGCCCTGCTTCAAATTCATGAATTTTGTCACCTTAGCCTCCCTTAACTCTTGGGGGAATAATCTATCTAGGAAGGCTATTGTGAAATCCTCCCACTCCACCAGTTCAGCTCCCGCTGGTCTCCCTTCTTTCCACTAATCGTACCAGATCTGGACTACCCCTTTTAACTGGTAGGTAGCCAGGTCAGTACTCTCACCGGAGCTAACACCCATAATTTGGGTGATCTTTTGTACTTCATCCACGAAATCCTGTGGGTTCTCTCCCATATTGTATCCATGGAAGGCTAGAGGGTCATCCAGGTGAAGTCCCAAACCCAGGCAGCTGCTGCAGATCCATATGTGTTAACCGAAACAACCTGCTGGTTCGCCTGGTTTGTGGCTGTCTATACCAGCAGCTGGATTACCGCTCTAAACTCCGCTAAGGACACTTGGTCGTCCTGAGGGGTTACTGGAGCTGGTGGGGCAGGTCAGTTAGCATTGCCGGCCCTTCTTCTGTTTTCGCATCTTGGAGGCATGATTTCACTGAAATGAAATATAGCACAAGTTAGGAGAACATTTCTGGAATTGAACTTCAATGCACGATAAAGAGTATGAACAAAAGGGAGTTTTCCTAATAACGTCTCGTAGCCTCCCCATCATAAGTGTGGCACACTTCACACCCATGAAAAGGACTCTACTCGACGTGGCTTTCAGACATCCTAGGATACTCTAAACCTAGTGGTCTAATACTAGTTTGCCATGACCCGAGTCTATACCCTAGAAGAGACACGATACTTGGAGTCACAAGTAACCCCAAGCCAACCCATGGTTTATCATAACAATGGTAATTTGAGTAATAATAGCGGAAGCTTAAGTTACAAAACCATTTAAGGAAAGAGGAATAGTAAAAGTTTACACATCTAAAAACATAACTGAAATTCTGAGTCTATGTATGAAAGCCACCTACAACTGATGAGTTGCTGGGACAAGCCCCCAGCTAACTCTATAGTCTAAATGAATTAAAATAACTGTAGAAAATAACCATCGTCCTCGAAAAATGAGGACTCATCACTAGTACAACTGATAACACCTGAAAAAGATCTACTAGCAGTGTTGAGGCTGAGAACCTGCAGCTGTATCATAATATGATACAACATAGAAAGTATGTGTAAGTACTTTTAATGTACTGAGTAAGTGGGAGAAAATATAACATAAAGAATAAATAATTGAACTATAAACATGCAAAACCAACTAAAATATTAAAACTGAGCAAACTGAAATATAACTGAAATGGTCAAAATGACCCTGTCTGATGGTTATAGACATGCCCTGAATCTGAGATACTGCTCCGAGCTAACTGTACTGAACTGAACTAAATTGAGTAAACTGAAACTATTCTGAGTTGAGCTAAACTGAAACTGTACTGACCAGTAGGAGTGGTTATAACCGACATATAACCGCGTTAGCTAGACGTGCAGTCCGATGTATACACCCCATCAATAGGACCCAATATACCTTGCAAAGGTATAGAAGCATGAACTGGGTGATCACAAGTATGGGGCCATAGGGACAATAAAATAACCTATGGGGGAAACGTAGTTATGGGAACTAATAACGTCCAAAATATACTCCTCATAGGAAGGGTATACACGGTTGAAGTATAAAAAAAGTAACTGGACAGGTGTTGGGGCCGAATCCCACAAGGACTAGTGAGTTATATTTACAAGTGTCGGTTGAGAAGTTGAAGTTAGCTTGAACAACTTAGAATTAATATAAAAACAACTAAATTGGGCGGAGATTGGAATTTGTTGTAGATTATAACTGCTAATTTAATTGCCTATAATAGCAAAATCACCAAGGTTGTTGACAAGAATGTGAAAGACTAGAGGTGTGGTGTAGATGATATACTAACTAGATAGGGACATGATATACTGGCAAAATCACCAAGGTTGTTGACAAGAATGTGAAAGACTAGAGGTATGGTTTAGATGATATACTAACTATAACCGACATATAACCACGTGAACTAGACGTGGAGTCCGATGCATACACCCCATTGGTAGGACCCAATATACCTTGCCAGGGTATAGAGGAATGAACTAGGTGATCACAAGTCTGGGGCCATAAAGACAATAAAATAACCTATGGGGGCAATGTAGTTTTGGGAACTGATAACGTCCAAAATATACCCCTCATAGAAAGGGTATACATGGTCGAAGTATCAAAATAAGTAACTCGACGGGTGTCGAGGCCGAATCCCACAAGGACTAGTGAGTGATATTTACAAGTGTTGGTTGAGAAGTTGAAGTTAGCTTGAACCACTTAGAATTAATATAAAAACAAATAAATTGGGCGGAGATTGGAATTTGTAGTAGATTATAATTGCTAATTTGATTGCCTATAATAGCAAAATCACCAAGGTTGTTGACAAGAATGTGAAAGACTGAAGGTGTGGTGTAGATGATATACTAACTAGATAGGGGCATGATATACTGGCAAAATCACCAAGGTTGTTGACAAGAATGTAAAAGACTAGAGGTGTGGTTTAGATGATATACTAACTATAACCGACATATAACCACGTGAACTAGACGTGGAGTACAATGCATACACCCCATCGGTAGGACCCAATATACCTTGCCAGGGTATAGAGGAATGAACTGGGTGATCACAAGTCTGGGGCCATAGAGACAATAAAATAACCTATGGGGGCAATGTAGTTCTGGGAACTGATAACACCCAAAGTATACTCCTCATTGGAAGGGTATACATGGTCAAAGTATCAAAACAAGTAACTCGACGGGTGTCGGGGCGGAATCCCACAAGGACTAGTGAGTGATATTTACAAGTGTTAGTTGAGAAGTTGAAGTTAGCTTGAACCACTTAGAATTAATATAAAAACAAATAAATTGGGAGGAGATTGGAATTATAGTAGATTATAATTGCTAATTTGGTTGCCTATAATAGCAAAATTACCAAAGTTGTTGACAAGAATGTGAAATACTAAAGGTGTGGTGTAGATGATATACTAACTAGATAGGGACATGATAGGTCATCTCATAAGTTCAATTAGTGAAAATAATCTTGAGGAAATGGGTAATTATGGCTTTTCAGCTCTATAAATACCTATTTCTAGAGTTTTATCAAACCCCTAGCAACTATTAGCTCAACCCGATCAGAATTGAATTAGAAGCTGCACTAATTTCTAGCTATTAGCTACTAATTAGGAGTGAGAATGCAATTTTAGTTATTTCTAGCCCAATTTGACAATCTCTCATCCAGACCCACTATTAAATTTTCTTTCAATACTTAATTATTCTTTTACAAGCAACAATCAAGTAAGAACAAATAGATCCACATCATAATCAATGGATCTCCCATTATAAATTGAAGAGAATCTAACAGATTTACACTCATTTAAACAATATATAGATGACTCTAGCATACCCACTCTAATTAACTACTCATCATCACACACCTCTATTAATGATTTAGCCACTCATAATTAAGAAATTCAAAAGCACATTCAACAATTTGCTCATTGAATTAAATAACAAGAGTAGTAAAATCAAGTTCACAAATAGTCTCCAATAATGGTTGTACCTTACTATTAAGAAGAAGAAGAAGAGAATAGTAATTTGTAAATTTTACCAATCAAATTCTCCTTTTCTCTGCCAAAGGAATGTTCTAAAGTTAAGAAAGGAAAAAGATGATATTGTATGCTCTACTATGATATGCTTAGTACACAGTCCTTCCTCTAGAATTCATATCCAAGAAAATAGGGCATCTTCTCTTTTTTTTTTTCGTGATGGACAATTTTGCCCCTGAGCAGCATTCTAGAATCGGTGGGACGACCGACGATTCGCCAGTTGCAATTCAAGGACCTTCTGCTTCATTATCTGCTACTTCAATCCATTCCAGTAGTCAATGGTCGTTCTATCGGTGATTTGCCGATCTCTATCCTTGCTCTGTCGATCTATTTTTCCTTTCAATCCAGCAAGTCAGGTGCCATTCGGTGGTTGAACCGGTGAGTCTCTATTGGCAATCCGCATTTTGGCAATGGGTTATTTCCTAGAGGCAGTGGGAATAGGCTCTTGACCAGCGTTTTGCCAGTCTTCTTCGGTGGAACGTCGAATTTCAACCCACTTCCTTCTTTTTGCTCCATTTCTTACTCTTTTCTTCACATTAGGCATCTGTACACAAAAAAATCAAAAATGGCATAAAATCCACATAAACAACTCAAAAACTAAGCAAAACTCAGGCTTAAGAGCCTAATGAGTTGGTGAATTTACCAACTCATCAAATCCCCAAACTTGAACCGTTTCTTGTCCTCAAGTAATGTAATTCTTAGAAGTAGGAAAACATGCCACTCCTCACAAGTTTAAACATCATTAACCACCTGTCTATGACAACCCAAAAATGCTCACCAATCTCACTGAAAACGAGAAGAGAATTCCCCTAAAATAACCAAAACAATGAAGATATTTCAAAAGGCTACCACCTTTCATAAACATGGCTCACAAGAGGATTCATTTTGTAAGACAAGGGCATTTGTTATCCATGAAATACACATAACATCTTAAGGCATAATCAGTGCACATTCAAAACTTGCCTTAGAGTTTACATTTCTCCTGCCCTATCCAGACATTAACTCTAAATGCACTTATGTCCTCAAAAAGGGATGATGCCACTCACAAAAAGGAGAATCCCTATTCTTTCGTCATGTAATCATTAAATACACTCAAGGGATTTTTTGGAAGAGATAATCACACTCACTCTCCCAAAGGAAATATTCATGCACACAACTTGACCCATAGGCTTGCCCTTTATGTAATTCGCCACTAATGTAGAGTGCCTGCACTTAGAATCATTTAGGGCTTGCAGATTATGATGTAGTCTTGGGTTAAGGGTAGGATGAAAATTGGATTGTAGTGACAAGATCCTCCCTAATGCCTTTTGTGAACATACCTCCCATCAACTCCTTCCAATCACTTCTCTTTATTTCTCTTCTTTCATCGATTCTGACTTTCATTTCTCAATGACCCTCCTTATAACCTCTTTGGCTCTCATAATTCAACTTATCTATGCAGGAGGAAGCACCAGTCCACAAGAATTATTTTTTTCTTTTCAATTTATCATTTTATGCATTTTGACACAATGTGGTGCTACCTTAACTGAAGTTCTCATGTTCCTCTTGCACACTCCCAAACTTGGGTTTTTGCCTCATTTCTCATTTTTTTCCTTGTCACTCCCTTTTTTTAGGCTTGAAGCCTCATTTTATCATTATCTTATCACTGGCACTTAGGGAGGATGGGTGCCAAAGAGAGGTATTAAGAATGGTATTAAGGCTTGTAATGTGGTTGACAAAGAAGGGTCTAAGGCTCAACGTTGGCTAACAAAGATCAATGTTCAAGAAGGGTATATGGGTGAAGTGGCTAAATAGCCGAAAGCCTAAAATAATGTTCTAAGTGCAACTACATCTAGGATTTCTCCTCGAGTCACACTTAGGGAAAGTTCTAGACAAGAAGTCATGCATGAGACTTATAAAAAATTCCTCACCACACAAGGCATCACCCTTAAAGGGTCCACAAGAGTCATTTTCATCACAAGATTCCAAGTAAGGACATCAAAGAAGGCAACCTCATAAGGAAAGATGAGAATTTACAAAGTATGACAAAGAGTGCTATGCTCTAGCTTCAAACATCTGCTCATTATGTTTCATTTTCATGCCCTCATTTTAAAATTTCATTTCAAATTTTTTTCTGGTGGTGCCTTTTAAAACAACTTCATCAAAAGGCTAAAAAGCAATCCGATTCTACAACAGAAAGGAAAAGAAAAGCGAAAAACATGTTTCCCGGGAAAGAATCGTGGTATGAAAAAAAACCCTTGGAGTTTATTTACTATCCTACTATTTACAAAGGAGAACAAGCAAAGGACTTGGGTCCTGAGGGAGTAAATAATTCAAGACAAGGACCCCACTATTATTTTGCGAATTTCATGACATACATCTCTCTTCCCCCTACTTAAAACCAGACATTGCCCCCAATGTAGCAAAAATAAAAGATAATAAGGTGAAGGAGGCTTCCTGATTGAATTAGTGGTTGGGTTGAGACTTCCAAGTATTTGAGGCTGCATCAAATTGCCACAAAGCTATTTCTTCGGCAGTTGGTCGTAGTGGATCATGTGGGAGTTCCACTGGTTTCCTGGGTTCTGGCATCACCCATCTGTCCGGCAGAGTTCAAAGGTCAGGATAAGAAGTTGTTGCCACTCCGCTAGGTGCCCAAGATGGATCTACATCATACATTGAGAGGATTAGAAGGGGTGGGGGTAGGATATGATATAATTCCTCATCTAATACTATTTCTAATGTGCTGTCATAACCCACCCACCAATCGTCCGGTGGACTTTTGGGTGCCTCAAGCTACACGGGCACCGCTGCAGGTTCAGAAGGGTTTGAGTTTCTGGTAGAAGGAGGTTTATCGAGAGCAAACACCTCTCTTCTTAAGGAAATCACCTCTCTCTTAAGGAACTCAACTGTGGAGCATAGGCTCTTCAACTTATGCTTAGCAGGTCGCATGGCTTTCTTGATGGCAGTTTGTATCATAGATGGGATAGCCTTAGCTAGATTCACAAGCTAGCTCTCATGTACTTGGGCCCTTTCTGCTATTTTGAGCAACTTTGGAGGTTTTGGGGTGGGGACTACAACTGGATGGAATTGAGCAGTCGATGTGGTAGAAGACGCTGAAGGCAGTGGTGAAGTCTTGCTTGTGGTACACTTTGCTCGCTTCATAGTTGGAGCATATTTGTCAGTTTTAGTAGCTAATGTAATCATACCTTCGGCCCGAACTGTCCTATCCAATTGTTGGAACAAAGGACATACAACCCGCACACATAACATACTCATGAGGCTGGGAAATGGAAACATTGAGGCCTGCTGCTTGGCTCTTTATTTGAATTGATCGAAAATGAGCTCCCCTACATTGATGTGCACATGATCTATGATGCATGCTACAAGAATAGAAACTTCAATTGGGACTTCTGTTGTATTCTGAGAAGACATTAGCCGTGAACAAACCAAATCTAACCACATGCGGGCCTCAAACTTCAAGTCATGATGATGAATTAGACCTCTAGAGATGGCCCATTATGGTTGGCCAAGTGCAATCATGTTGGCTACCCATTGGAACTGATTCCCAGTATCTTCCACCTTCTTACGGAACATCGAGTGTGATTAGATTGGCTCCACCCAATAAAGTGAATTGATTGCCTCGAAAGTTATGGGTACCTCAAGCCTCCACATCCAAACCGATGGCCGGCATGGTAATGTATTTGTGCGGTCTTTATTCTTGACGAGTTGTTGCCTGGCCCTGTATGAAGCATAGAATTCGTAAACCAATTCTAGAAAATATGGGTCAAAAGGTATGGTGAATGTGTCACACCCCGCCTTGGGGGGTATGACTGGCACCTGGTGCCCTACTAGGACCTGAACTGCTAGACTACTGAGCCTGAGCACATCTGGTGCCTGGCTTGCTCTAACTAAGATTTCTAGAAACAAAGGGCTATATAACGACTGTAAACACAGCCTCCGGCCAACTGGGCCTATAACCACCTGTACCTGTAACAACAACTAACCAGAAACATATCAACATAAGGGAGCCTATGCGGGCCGACAAGGCCACCATGCTGTCTAGTTATCTGTAACTCAACAACGGAATACTGAATAACTACGTGACCGGCAAGGTCACCACTACTGAATGGATAAGGCCTCACACGACCAACATAAACTGAAATGCTAAACAACTATAGCAAACTGCACGGCCTCACACGACCGGCTCAACTGACCACAGAGAAATATATACGGACTGCAAGCCTCTAAGAATACTGATAAGATGGTCGGGACAGGGCCCCAGCCTACCCGTACTGTACAACAAAAGGAAATGATATAAACCTTTGAAATATCAAGCTTCGGATGACAGGAGCTGATGACTCTGCCCTGGCTAGGATCACGAGGGATCGCCTCCTCGTCTATGAGTACCTGCAGGCAAGTAATGCAGCGCCCCACTGGGCGTCAGTACCACTGGTACCGAGTATGCAAGCAACTAAAATAATACAACTGAATACAGATAACATAACTAACAAGTCTGTGAGCAGAATTTAACTGAATCTAAAGAGCTGATAGGAACTAAATCATATCTTTCTGCACTGATAGATGGGAGCGTGTCCGTAGTAACGGCGGCCTGCTGTCTATTAACTAGTATATATATATATAACACATAAATACATATACATTTAGCAAGCAATAGCCAATACCAACCCCCATAAGCCGGATGGCGCCAAGCAAGCAAACAATCTATATACCCCTACCCGGGTCAAAACCAGCCAAAAATTAGTCACTCCACTCATCTGCTCACTTTGGAGCTCCTCTACCGGCCCCCTGGCTCTCCGGCTCGAGCTATAGCCTCCGATATAAGCAACCATGTCTGGGTCTGGAGGACTCCTGTGTAGACAGTAACAGATAGGGTCTGGATCCCCAGACACAAACTCAACGGGGCTATCTGAAATCGGAGCTACACCTATAATAACTGAATGTACAGACAGTAACAGATAGGGTCTGGTTCCCTGGACACAAAACTCAACAGGGTTATCTGAAACCGGAGCTTCACCTTTAATGCTAATCAGACTGCTATGGGGAAAGCTTCATCCCATCTTCGTCCAAGCTGGGGACGGCATGCCACCCCTCGGAGTGATGTAAAATCCACCCGCTCAGTGGGCGACACGATTACTAACCCAGGGGCGGCGAGGATTCTCAATAAGGTGCCCTCACGCCACATCAAGTCTCAACAAACAAATAGCACATATAAATAGCAAGCATGTATAACTGAAAAAGACTATCTGAAATCTGATTTCTTATTGTGATCTATTTCTATACTGAACTGATTCTTTACTGATTATACTGATTCTGAAATCTTTATTTAACAGCTTGGCTAATCTGTTTCCAGGATACTATCTGTCTGAATGGCTAATCTGTAGCCATAAAACTATCTGTCTATCTGATTTTACTTTATTAGCCTTTATTCTGAAAATCTGTATCTTTTATTCTACAACAAGCTTGCTAATCATATAATAAGCTATATTGGATCTGGAATGGTAACTCGCCCATTGACGCATGCTTTACTAACTTTCGGACTGAATACGATACGACAACACAACTCAAAATCTATTAGACTCGCTTAATTCTCAACATTCAACTCCGAGAGTTTCAAATACGGAGTTTACTATGATTTACCAAGCTAAGGCTTACTAACTTGCCGAAGAATAACTTCACATACCTTAACCTCGAGTTATCCGACTGTCGGATGAGGCTCGGTCAGTATTCCAGCTAAATCTCCCCAACTGCATTCATAAGCACGTCAATTAGTACTAAATACAACACTATTCTGAAGGACGACGTCACTTTCGATATAATATAGCCTAAACTTAGGCTTATCGAAAGACGGTCGAAAACTTGCTATTTTCCAGAGGTCCAGGAGGGAGAAGTATTCACTTCACAGCTAGGAGCACATAGACACTAGTTTGGAGCAATTCTACTTACCTTAGTCCGGTAGCTCGACGATTCGTCGGCCGTATTTCGCGAAACAAAATCCATAGGAATGCTCCCTGCTGCTAAATACCTCGGTATCCGAAGTTAATTTGAGTTTAGACTACGTTTGGCAGCGTAATCGAACGATTATATATTAACCTTCTTCGTCCCTCTCTGTTTTCTACGTTTCTCTGGAAATTTTCAATGATTTAAATGAACTTAAACCGAAGTGGAGATTTATATACTTGGGCCTGGACAGGCCCAACGTGTCACGGAGCCAACGCGGAGGCTCCACCTCCATGGCACGTTGCCATCGCGAAGGGGCTTTGCCCCGGCTCCTTTCACGATGGTTCGACCAGTTTCTTGTCTGGTCTTTTCCCGACCCTTTCTCTAGCACGTATGGCTTTCAAATATGCTTAACCAACGCACGAATAGGCCATCTAGGTGCCCGGAATCTTTCGGCGTATAACATTCTCCCCCCCTTAAGAACATTCATCCTCGAATGTAAACTTCTAACTAGAGGACTTCTCGACTTACTACTTAGGAAAATTTCGGCAGAGTTTCCCCTGTAATATGGACTATTTCAAAACCTGATACACAGAAAAGTCCAATACATGTACTTGCACACAATACTTTAGGATTCACTGGATAGCTAAACATCAATCTTTCTCATTTATATATACACAACCACAAGGTACTGCATAAGTAATAATACGGACATACCTGTTGCCTGACTAGGCCTGGAATAAGTGAGGATATCTAGCTTTCATACCTTTCTCAGCCTCCCACGTCATCTCCTCTTAGTTCCTATTACGCCATAATACCTTGACAGACGCAATATCCTTAGTTCTCAACCTACAAATTTGTCTGTCTAAGATGGCTACTGGAACCTCTTCATAGGCCAGTTCCTTTGTAACCTGCATATATCCTGGACTGGGACTGCTCTGGACGGGTCTCCTATGCATTTCCTCAGCATAGATACATGAAAGACTGGATGAACAGATTCCAATTCTGGAGGCAAGTTCAACTCATATGCTACTCGGCCTATCCTTCAACGAATCTGATAAGGCCCAACAAACCTCGGGCTGAGCTTACCTTTCTTGCCAAATCTCATCACCCCTTTCATTGGGGATACTTTCAAAAATAACCAGTCATTCACATCAAACTCCAGGTCTCTGCGCCGCACATCTGCATATGATTTCTGGCGGCTCTGTGCAGTCAGTAAGCATTCTCAGATAAGCTTTACCTTTTCCTCTGACTGCTGAACAATGTCTGGCCCAACCAACGCTGATTCTCCTATTTCGAACCAGCCAAACAGCGATCTGCATTTTCGCCCGTATAAAGCCTCAAAAGGTGCCATCTGGATGGCTGAGTGATAGCTGTTATTATAAGCAAATTCAGTTAACAGAAAATGCTCATCCCAGCTACCACCGAAATCTAACACACACGCTCGCAACATATCTTCGAGCGTCTGAATTGTGCGTTCAGCCTGTCCATCTTTCTAAGGGTGGAATGCTGTGCTCAAATTAATCTGCATTTCCAGACCCCTCTGAAATGATTGCCAAAATCTAGCCGTAAACTGTGCTCCTCTGTCTGAAATAATGGATACTGGTACTCCATGCAATCTGACTATTTCTCGGATATATAACTCCGCATAATCTTCGGCCGAGAAGGTAGTTCTTACCGGCAGGAAATGAGCTGATTTTGTCAATCTATCAACTATCACCCATATAGAGTCATGTCTGTGTCTGGTACGGGGTAATCCTGCTACAAAATCCATATTCACGGCTTCCCATTTCCAGAGAGGCACAGCTATGTCCTGAGTTAACCCGCCTGGTTTTTGATGTTCTGCTTTCACCTGTTGGCAGTTAGGACACTATGCTACAAATTCGGCAATTTCTCTTTTCATTCCTGGCCACCAATAATTCTCCTTGATATCATGGTACATTTTTGTCGCACCAGGGTGGAGAGAATAACGGGCGTAATGTACCTCATTCATAATCTGCTGGTGCAGGATTGAAACATCTGGAACACAGAGGCGGCCTCTACATAACAACACTTCTTCCTCAGTTATCTGAAAATCTGGCACTTTACCTTGCTGGATTCTGTCTTTGAGCTGGATCAGGTCAGGATCCTCATATTGCCGCTCTTTCACTTCCACAACTAATGATGACACGGTGGTGTTCTAAATTACTGCTCTACTGTCCTCTGTTTCTGCTACACGAACGGCTAGGCTAGCTAACTGATGTACCTCTCTGACCAACTCCTGCCGCTTGGGCTGCAAATATGCCAAACTTCCCATGGATTTACAGCTAAGAGCATCCTCTACTACGTTGGCTTTCCCCGGGTGGTACAGAATATTCACGTCATAATCCTTTAATAGCTCCAACCAGCGACGTTGCCGCAGATTCAACTCCCTCTAAGTGAAGATATACAGTAGGCTCTTGTGATCTGTAAATATATCAACATGGACGCCATACAGGTAATGTCTCCACATTTTCAAGGCGTGGATCACTGCGGCTAACTCCAGGTCATGGGTAGGGTAATTCTTTTTGTGTTTCCTCAGCTGTCTAGAAGCATATGCAATCACTTTACCATGCTGCATCAACACACAACCTAACCCAACGCCTGATGCGTCACAATACACCGAATAACCTTCTGTACCTCCGGCAATGCTAACACTGGGGCGGAGGTTAATCTGTCTTTTAACTCCTGGAAGCTCTGCTCGCATGCCTCTGTCCACTGAAACTTTGCTTCTTTCTGTGTCAGTTTGGTCAGAGGTGCCGCTATAGTAGAGAATCCCTCGACAAATCTCCTGTAATATCCCGCTAATCCCAGAAAGCTACAGACTTCGGTCGGAGTGGTAGGCCTAGGCCATGATTTGACTGCTTCTATTTTCTTCTTGTCAACCTGTATACCAGCATCCGACACAATATGCCCTAGGAAGGCTACTGAGTTAAGCCAGAATTCACACTTGGAAAACTTAGCATATAATTGGCGATCCCTGAGGATCTGGAGTACTATCCGTAAATGAGTCCGGTGATCTGCTTCAGAGTGAGAATACACCAGAATATCATCAATAAACACTATCACGAACAGGTCCAGGTATGGTTTGAAAATACTATTCATCAGGTCCATGAATACTGTTGGGGCATTCGTCAACCCAAAGGACATAACTAGGAATTCAAAGTGTCCATATCGGGTCCTGACGCCGTTTTGGGAATATCTCTTTCACGAACTCGAACCTGGTGATATTCGGACCGCAAGTCAATCTTGGAAAAGTATCTGGCCCCTTGTAGCTGATCAAACAAATCATCTATTCTGGGAAGCGGATACTTATTCTTTACTGTAACTTTGTTCAACTGCTGATAATCTATGCACATACGGAGCGAGCCATCTTTCTTTCTCACAAATAGAATTGGCGCACCCCATGGTGAAGTACTCGGCCTGATGAAACCTTTATCTAGCAAATCTTTCAACTGCTTCTTCAACTCTCTGAGTTCTGCAGGAGCCATACGGTAAGGAGGAATTGATATAGGCTGAGTGCCTGGTAATAAATCAATAGTGAAATCTATTTCCCTCTCTGGGGGAATACCAGGTAACTCATCTGAAAACACATCAGGGAACTCGTTCACCACCAGAATAGACTGGAGTGTCGGAGATTCTGCCCGAACATCCTGAACTCTGACTAGGTGGTAAATACATCCCTTAGTTATTAATTTCCTCGCCTGAAAGAGGGAAATAAACCTACCTTTTGGAGCAGCTGTGCTGCCTTTCCACTCTCGCACTGCCTCCCCTGGAAAGTGGAATCGGACCGTCTTGGTCTAACATTCTACATTGGTATAGCACGGCACTAGCCAATCCATACCCATTATGGCATCGAAGTCTATCATTTCTAGCTCTACCAGATCTACTATAGTCTGGCGGTCAGCAACCTCCACTATACACCCTCGGTAAATTCTGCTAGCTATAATAGAGTCACGATTGGCGTGGATACTGAAAAGGGCTGTTGTAATAATTCTGGTGAAATATTGAACTTTCGTGCCACAAATGGGGTAATATATGACAAGGTGGATCCTGGATCAATCAATACATAAGCAGGGCATGAACAGATAGTCAGCATACCTGTCACTACATCTGGAGACGCCTATGAATCATGCCTCCCTGGTAGTGCATAAGTACGGCTTGAACCCGTACCTGAACTGGAAGCTCTTGATCTACCTCGGCCTCTGCCTACTGAACCTGAAGGCCCACGCCCCGCTGAGGCTGCTGGGGCTCGTGGCTCTGTGGATCCCCTTTCCTGACTGTCTCTACTCTCCTGACCTCTAGTCGGACAATCTCTCATACGTTGCCCCTCCTGTCCGCAAATATAACACCCAGTGGAGCTATATCTACAAGCTCCGGAGTGTAGTCGATTACAATAGGGACAGGGTGAGGGTGCAACTCTGCTCTGCTCTCCCCTTCTCTGCTGTGGGGAGTCTACTATTCTAGAACTGCCACTGGGCTCTGACTGCCCTCGTCGCAAATATCTACCTCGCTGCTGCTGCTGCTGTGGAGGAGGTGGGGGTCTATGGGGTCTATCTGACAGTCGTGGACTGGGTCCTCTCTGAACTTCCCTTTGCATCTCGTTTGATCTGTCTCTGCGACGCTGTTCCTGACTGGTCTGCCTACTATTTTGTTGCCGCTGTCTAAGACCCTCAATGGTCTGAGCAAAGGCCTATACTCAGGCGATATCCATATCCTCTCATAACGTAGCTGTCATACATGCCTCAGTATATTCCGGGTTTAAACCCATAATAAATCTGTGAACTCTAGCTGGCATAGTATCAAAAATTTCTGGAGCATAACAGGCTAAGGAGTCAAACTGTAAAGCATACTTGCGTACGCTCCTCGCCCCCTGCTCCAGATACAAAAACTGATCCATCCGAGCCTGCCGGATCTCTCGTGGCAAGTAACGGTCCAGGAAGGCCTCCGAGAAGCTGGTCCAGGTCGGAGGGGTAACATCTCTCCCTCGGGACCTTTCCCAACTCTCGTACCATAGTACTGTTATGTCCCACAACCAGAACACTGCCAACTCAACAGACTCTGAAGGGGTCACATGCATAACCCGGAAAATTCTCTACATCTGATCTAGAAAGTCCTGAGGGTCCTCTGCCTGATCTGACCCAGTGAACTGTGGAGGACCTAGTGCCAAAAATTCCCTGACCCTAGAACTACCTGACCCACCTGAAGGCTCTGCTGCTACAGGTTGTACCAACTGGCGATGTGTGGCCATCATCTGCGCCAACATAACTAAAGCTATACGAACCTCCTGATCTGACGGCGAAGGCACAGGAGCTATCGGGGGCGGTGTAGTGCCCAACGGCTCCTGATGTGAGGAGGACTGCTGAGAGGGCTGTGATGAAGCCTTTATATCGCCCTCAGATTGGGCTGACTCTGACTGAAGCTGAGGCATCCTGCTGGTGCCTTCTCCTGCTGTTGTGTCTAGTCTCCTGCCTGTGGCAGGGTGTCGCTGATCTGCCATTCTTATCTGTAGACAAAGGATACAATAAGTTTTAGGAACTCGACCCTATACTGTACTGTACTATGACACAACTGAGTATGAAAGAAGAGTAACCATCCTATTATGCCTCGCAGCCTCCTGCCCATAGTATGTGGTGCACAACACATCCATAGACAAGACTCTACTTAGCACGGCTTGCAGACTCCCTGGGACACGACCTGCTCTGATACCAAGTTTGTCACGCCTTCCTTGGCGGGTATAACTGGCACCTGGTGCCCTACTAGGACCTGAACTGCTAGACTACTGAGCCTGAGAACATCTGGTGCCTGGCTAGCTCTAACTCAGATTTCTGGAAACAAAGGGCTATATAACGGCTGTAAACACAGCCTCCGGCCAACTGGGCCTATAGCCACCTGTACATGTAATAAAAACTAACCAGAAACATATCAATATAAGGGAGCCTATGCGGGCCGACAAGGCCACCGTGCTCTCTAGTTATCTATAACTCAACGACGAAATACTGAATAACTACATGACCGGCAAGGTCACCACTACTGACTGGATAAGGCCTCACACGACCAACATAAATTGAAATGCAAAACAACTATAACAAACTGCACGGCCTCACACGACCGGCTCAACTGACCACAGGAAAATATATACAGACTGTAAGCCTATAAGAATACTGATAAGATGGTCGGGATAGGGCCCCGGCCTACCCGTACTGTACAACAAAAGAAAATGATATAAACCTCTGAAATATCAAGCTCCGAATGACAGGAGCTGATAACTCTGCGCTAGCTAGGATCACGAGGGATCGCCTCCTCGTTTATGAGTACCTGCAGACAAGTAATGCAGCGCCCCACTGGGCGTCAGTACCACTGGTACTGAGTATGCAAGCAACTGAAATAATACAACTGAATACAGATAACATAACTAACAAGTCTGTGAGCAGAAGGTAACTGAATCTGAAGAGCTGATAGGAACTAAATCAAACCTTTCTGCACTGATAGGCAGGAGCGTGTCCGTAGTCACGGCGGCCTGCTGTCTATTAACTAGTATATATATATATATATATATAAAACACATAAATACCTATACATTTAGCAAGCAATAGCCAATACCAATCCCCATAAGTCGGATGGCGCAAAGCAAGCAAACAATCTATATACCCCTACCCGGGTTAAAACCAGCCAAAAATAAGTCACTCCACTCATCTGCTCACTTCGGAGCTCCTCTACCGGCCCCCTGGGTCTCCGGCTCGGGCTATAGCCTCCGATATAAGCAACCGTGTCTCGGTCCGGAAGACTCCTGTGTAGACAGTAACAGATAGGGTCTGGATCCCCGAACACAAACTCAATGGGGCTATCTGAAACCGGAGCTACACCTATAATAACTGAATGTACAGACAGTAACAGATAGGGTCTGGTTCCCTGTACACAAAACTCAACAGGGCTATCTGAAACCGGAGCTTCACCTGTAATGCTAATCAGACTGCTATGGGGAAAGCTTCAACCTATCTTCGTCCAAGCTGGGGACGGCATGCCACCCCTCGGAGTGACGTAAAATCCACCCGCTCAGTGGGCGACACGATTACCAACCCAGGGGCGGCGAGGATTCTCAATAAGGTGCCCTCACGCCACATCAAGTCTCAACAAACAAATAGCACATATAAATAACAAGCATGTATAACTGAAAAAGACTATCTGAAATCTGATTTCTTATTGTGATCTGTTTCTATTCTGAACTGATTCTTTACTGATTATACTGATTCTGAAATCTTTATTTAACTGCTTGGCTAATCTGTAGCCAGGATACTATCTGTCTGAATGGCAAATCTGTAGCCATAAAACTATCTGTCTATCTGATTTTACTTTATTAGCCTTTATTCTGAAAAATCTGTATATTTTATTCTACAACATGCTTGCTAATCATATAATAAGCTATATTGGATCTGGAATGGTAACTCGCCCATTGGCGCACGCTTTACTAACTTTTGGACTGAATACGATACGACAACACAACTCAAAATCTATTAGACTCGCTTAATTCTCAACATTCAACTCTGAGAGTTTCAAATACGGAGTTTACTATGATTTACCAAGCTAAGGCTTACTAACTTGCCGAAGAACAACTTCACATACCTTAACCTCGAGTTATCCGACTGTCAGATGAGGCTCGGTCAGTATTCCAGCTAAATCTCCCCAACTGCATTCATAAGCACGTCAATTAGTACTAAATACAACACTATTCTGAAGGACGACGTCACTTTCGATATAAGATAGCCTAAACTTAGGCTTATCGAAAGACGGTCGAAAACTTGCTATTTTCCAGAGGTCCAGGAGGGAGAAGTATTCACTTCACTGCTAGGAACACATAGATACTAGTTTGGAGCAATTCTACTTACCTTAGTCCGGTAGCTCGACGATTCGTCGGCCGTATTTTGTGAAACAAAATCCGTAGGAATGCTCCCTGCTGTGAAATACCTCGGTATCTGCAGTTAATTTGAGTTTAGACTACGTTTGGCAGCGTAATCGAACGATTATATATTAACCTTCTTCGTCCCTCTCTGTTTTCTACGTTTCTCTTGAAATTTTCAATGATTTAAATGAAATTAAACCGAAGTGGGGCTTTATATACTTGGGCCTAGACAGGCCCAACGTGTCACGGAGCCAACGCGGAGGCTCCACCTCCGTGGCACGTTGCCATCACGGAGGGGCTCTGCCCCGGCTCCTTCCGCGATGGTTCGACCGGTTTCTTGTCCGATATTTTCCCGGGCCTTTCTCTAGCACGTATGGCTTTCAAATATGCTTAACCAACGCGCAAATAGGCCATCTAGGTGCCGGGAATCTTACGGGGTATAACAGAATGGACCCCAGTCGCTTATCCCAATCTGGTCGTAGATATCAGGAAAGGCATTTTTGAAGGAGTCCACTTCAAATTGGGCTTCTTCATGGATGGATCGCTTCTCTTTGAAAGCCACATAATACTCCTCCATTCTTTCCAACCCAAACCAAACTTGTGTATTGTTGGTGTGTATCGTTGCTTGGCCTTGGTAAGATTGCGGGGAAACAGACATGATGCTGCAGACTAAGGTTAGAGTGGTGCACATATTTTGAAACTTAAATCAAGGAAGAAAAAAAAGAAATAAAGTTTAATAATTTCATCCTTCAAGAGACATCGGTGAATCATCGGTGAAATGCCGATGCAGATTCGCGAAGCACCGATGAGTCTCCGATGTGAAGTAGTGACCTGGGAGAACATCATACTATCAGCACCATTCCAACGAAATGCTGATCTGGATCCGCAAAGCATCAATATACCGCAGAGTGATACCCACATGAAATATTGGGCAGGTCAATCTACGAGACAACCAGCAATTCTCGAAACACGATTAACCCACAGGCCACCCCCACATAGATGTACATAAATAATAACCCTAACCCAATAAAACGACAAGTAGCCCTTAAGAAAGGTGTCGAGCTATCTATGATTGGGCAACTTGAGAGGGTGTCCCACTCAGACTACACCTGAACACCATGTGACACCCACGTTAAAACCACACAAAAATCCACTAACAAATAGCAAAGAACGCATAAAATAAACACCCAAAAAGACAAAATATCACCAATAGCTTGAAACCATTGAGAGTGAGTGAAAAAGACCTTACCAAGTAGGGGAATAGACACAATTGACAAGCCTATGCTTACCGCAGGTATGTTGAGATTAAAATGGAGTGATAGAGATGGGTGAGTGAAATTGGATGGATGTATTTAAATGGAAAAGAAGAGGAATTTGATTGGGTAAGAGATGGTGGTCATTAATGGAGGATTGGTGGGAAAGTGGATTGTTTAGGGAAATGAATAAATGGTGGGAAAGAGATGAATGAAAAGTGGGGAAGTGGGAAAGGTTAGTCAAACTTCAGAAAAAGAAAAAATATTTCAACTCGGATGCACCGGCGATCGCCGAAGGGGAACGACTATTCACTAATTTAATCGCCACTAATATCACCTGTTTGAGCTCCTGGAGACCAGATCGGTGATGGACCGGCTTTTTGCGAAATGGATCCGGTGTTTCACCAATTTAGAAACCGATGCCAGGGTTACTTCCAGGTGCACTGGTTAACATCGGCGACTAACCGCCGGTTTGCGCTTTGAAGTGGTGCTTCACTGGATTGTTTGCCGACTATCCTTAAATTCTTCAGTGCAATGAACGCAGCCGGTGGTTCATGAAACGCTGCCTGTGGTTCACTAGCCTAGCACCGACCAGCCCTGTCCTTGCTCTTCTTAAAGTTCACTAACATGACCTAGAAAAATAAAAAACAACAATGTATAATAAGAGTTAGAAAAAGAAAAATAAAAATGCTTGGGTTGCCTCCCAAGAAGCGCCTTAGTTAACGTCGTGGCACGACGAAGGTCTCTCAGGGCTTACGGTTCATCGAGATATATAACCTCTGTTCGGCCAACCTCTTCCAACACCCTCATATATCTTTTAACTCATTGACCATTCAATTTGAACTTGCTCCCATTCTCTCCATGGATTTCTATGGCACCATTCTCATATACCTGAGATACCTTAAAAGGACCTGATCATTTAGACTTTAATTTCTCGGGGAATAGCCGTAGTCGTGAATTGAACAACAACACCCAATCCCCTGGAGAAAAACTATGCTACAACACTTTTTAGTCATGATAATGTTTCATTCTTGCTTTGTAAATAGTTGCATTCTCGTATGCCCTCATTCTAAATTCATCCAACTCATGTAAATTATGGACTCGACCTTGGACAGCTCTTCCCCATTCAAGATTTAAACTTTTCAATGCCCACAAAGCTTTGTGTTCTAACTCAATCGGGAGGTGACATGATATGCCACACACCAACTGATAAGGAGACATTCTAATCGGCATTTTAAACGCACTCCGATATGCCCACAAGGCATCATTTAACTTCGCGCCCAATCAGTTCTATTAACATTACCTGTTTTAGTCAAGATGGATTTTATTTCCCTATTTGAAAGTTCCACTTGTTCGCTGGTTTGCAGGTGATAAGGGGTGGGCACTTTGTGGTTCACACCATATTTAGCTAGCAATGTACTAAATACTCAGTTGCAAAAATGAGAATCTCCATCTCTAATGATGGTTCTGGGAGTACCAAACCGCAAGAAGATATGTTTCTTCAAAAACGTTGTTACGCTCCTCCCTTCATTATTTGGTAGTGCAAAAGCTTCTACCCATTTGGAGACATAATCAACTTCTACCAAGATGTATGTGTTTCCATAAGAGCTTACAAAAGGGCCCATGAAGTCGATCTCCTATACATCGAGCAACTCAACCTCTAATATCGGTGTTAGTGGAAGTTCATGCCGTCTTGAAATACTCCATTTCCTTTGACATCGATCACATAGCTTCAAAATTCATGGGAATCTTGATGTAATGTAGGCCAATAAAACCCACACTATAAAACCTTCGCTGCTATTGTCACACTCCTATAATGACCTCCAACAGGTGAAGAATGAAAAGCCTCTAGAATTGGGACCATCTCTACTTCTAGAACACACCGACGTATTAAACCATCTGCACAACTTCAAAAGAGTTAAGGTTCATCCCAAAAAAATATCCAAACATCATGCATTAATTTCTTCTTTTGCTGAAAGTTCATGCTTTCGGGTACAATGTTGTTGGCCAGGTAATTAGCAAAATCGACAAACCACAGTGTTAGATCATGGGTTGCAGCTAGAATATGCTCATCCAGAAAGAAATCGTTGATCTCTTCATGTGTTCCTAGCTTCCCACTTGTGTCTAGGAACGATAGATGGTCAGCCACTTGATTCTCACATCCCTTACAATCCTTTACCTCAAAGTCGAATACCTACAACAGCAAAACCCACTTGATCAATCTTGGCTTAGCATCTTTCTTGGCCGTTAGATACCTAAGCGCTGCATGGTCCGTGTGCAGCACCACTTTTGTTCCTAGAAAATATGCCCGAAACTTTTCAAATGCAAACACAATAGCAAGTAGCTCCTGCTCCGTTACTGTGTAATTTGTTTGTGCATTGTTCAGGGCCTTGCTAGAATAGTAGATTGGGTGAAATATCTTGTCTCTCCGCTAACCAAGGACTGGTCCCAATGCCACTCCACTGGCATCACACATGAGCTCAAATGGTTTTGACTAATCTGGTGCTATAACGATTGGAGAGGAAATCAACCTTTCCTTCAACTCCACAAAAGCATTCAAACACTCTTCATCAAAATTGAACTTTGCTTCTTTCTCCAATAGCTGAAATAGAGGATGAGCTATCTTAGAGAAATCTTTAATAAATCGACGGTATCAACCCGCATGTCCAAGGAAACTCCTAACTCCCTTCACAGTGCACGGTGGAGGTAACTGATCAATGGCGTCCACTTTGGCTTGATCCAGCTCAATCCCTTTTTCGGAAATTTTGTTTCCCAATACAATCCCTTCTTTGACCATAAAGTGACATTTTTCCCAATTAAGGACCAAATTTGTTTAAGTACATCTCTTTAATACCTCATCTAAATGTGTCAAACAGTCATCAAACAAGTACCCCACAACTGAGAAATCATCCATGAACACTTTCATAGTATCTTCCACCATATCCGAAAAGATGGACATCATGCATCTTTGCAAAGTGGCAGAGGCATTGCAAAGACCAAAAGGCATCCTCTTGAATGCAAAAGTTCCATAGGGACATGTAAATGTGATTTTTTCTTGATCCTCAAGTGCAATTGAAATTTTATTGTATCCCAAGTATGCATCCAAGAAACAATAGTACTCCTTACAGGACAATCAGTCTAACATTTAGTCAATGAATGGCACTGAGAAATGATCCTTCTTTGTCCAGGAGTTTAAATTACAGTAATCCATGAAAATTCTCCTTCCAGTGATTGGATGAGTAGTTGTTAATTCATTCTTTTCATTCGAAACAACCGTGATGCCTCCTTTCTTTGGCACACACTGCACCAGGCTTACCCAACTACTGTCTGCGATAGGATATACCACACCTGCATCTAGCCATTTAATAATCTCCTTTTTGACCACCTCCTGCATAGGTGGGTTCAACCGCATTTGATGCTCAATTGATGGGCTGCAATATTCTTGAAGATTAATTTTGTGAGTACAAATCCCCGGAGGAATAACAATGATATCAGCTATTGACCATCCTATAGCTCGAATGTGCCTCTTCAATCCACAATGAGTTTATCTACTTGCAAAGGTGTGATCTTTGCTGAAATGATAACCGGGAGCATTGCATTCTCCCCCAGATATGCATATTGTTGGTGAGTGGGCAAGCGTTTGAGCTCCAGCGTCGGTGGTGTCATAATAGATGGTTGTGATGGAGGAGTTATATGATTCTTTAAATCAAGGTCAAGCTTTCTTAGTGGGAAAGGATAGTTTCTTATCTCCTTACGCACATGAAGAACCTCCTCGAGTTCTTCACCTTTCAAAAAGACATAGGCAATTAGTTCTCCAACAACCTCTTCCTCCATTTCCCACTCGAATATTTCATCATCCACAATGGCCTGAGTTGGGGACGTGTTGGTTTATGTTGTTTGAGCTGCCACCTAAGATGCTAACTCATTCATCCTATCCTCCAATTGTTGAATTATTATATCATGACTCTTCAGAGTGGTTGTAAGGTCCAATAGTTTACTATACAAATCCTGAATTTCCTCTTAAGTTGAAAGGACCTTTTAAAGCGCCACTTCGAGAGTACTTTCCATATAGGGTGGGACTGACTCATTGCTCTCCTGGCTACTCGTATCAACTAACCAAACATTGTTCTGACCTTGATTTCCATGATAAGCATACTAATAGCCATGGTTGGCTTGGTGGTATCTTACAAGGAAACCCTTCATATAGTTTGTCAACAACTCCATCTCCTTCATCATGACCAGCAACATTGTGTCTTTCTTCCCCTCTCTATGCCACATCTTATCTACTAGCTTGATGGTCTCCACACAAGGCACCCTCTCTAGGTCTCGTGACCATCCTTCGAAACTACTCATGAGCCACACAGCGATAGGTTAGTAGCAACAATTATGGTGTCAAACTAAAACTTAATAATCAACACAAGAATATCAAGTGCTAGTCCCCGTCAATGGCGCCACTTTTGATAACGTCCAAAATATACTCCTCATAGGAAGGGTATACACGGTCAAAGTATCAAAACAAGTAACTCGACGGGTGTCAGGGCCGAATCCTACAAGGACTATTGAGTGATATTTACAAGTGTCGATTAAGAAGTTGAGGTTAGCTTGAACCACTTAGAATTAATATAAAAACAAATAAATTGGGGGGAGATTGGAATTTATAGTAGATTATAATTTCTAATTTGGTTGCCTATAATAGCAAAATCACCAAGGCTGTTGACAAGAATGTGAAAGACTAGAGGTATGGTGTAGATGATATACTAACTAGATAGGGACATGCTAGGTCATCTCATAAGTTCAATTAGTATAAATAATCTCGGGAAAATGGGTAATTACTGCTTTTCAGCTCTATAAATACCTCTTACTAGAGTTTTATCAACCTCTAGCCACTATTAGCTCAACCCGATCAGATTTGAATTAGTAGTTGCACTAGTTTCTAGCTATTAGCTACTAATAGGAGTGAGAATGCAATTTTGGCTATTTCTAGCCCAATTTCACAATCTCTCATTCATACCCACTATTAAATCTCTTCCGATACTTTATTATTCTTTTACAAACAACAATCAAGTAAGAACAAATAGACCCACATCTTAATCAATGGATTCCCATTATCGATTGAAGAGAATCTAACAGATTTACATTCATTTAAATAATTTATATATGACCTTAGCAATACCCACTATAATTAACTATTCATCATCACACACCTCTAGTTAATGATTTAGCTACTCATGATTAAGAAAATCAAAAGCACATCCAATAATAAACTCATTAAATTCAATAAAAAGAGTAGTAAAATCAAGTTCACTAATAGTCTCCAACAATGGATGTACCTTACTATTAAGAAGAAGAAGAAGAGAATAGTATTTTGCAAATTTTACCAATCAAATTCTCCTTTTCTCTGCCAAAGGAATGTTCTAAAGCTAAGAAAGAAAAAAGATGATATGATATGCTCTGCTATGATATGCTTAGTACGCAGTACTCTCTCTAGAATTTATATCTAAGAAAATAGGGCATCTTAACTCTCTTATTTCGTGCTAGACAATTTTGCCCCTGAGCAGTGTTCTAGAATTGGCGGGACGACTAGCGGTTCATTGGTTCCAATTCTTGAACCACCTCCTACATTATCTGCTACTCAATACACTCCAGTAGTCAGCGACGGTTCCATCGACGTTTCACCGATCTCCATCCGTGCTCTGCTGATCTTTTTTCCTTTTAATCCGGCAAGTCAAGTGCCATTTGGTGGCTGAACCGACGAGTTGCCATTGGCAATCGGCATTTCACCGGTGTCTTATTTCCCAAAGGCAGTGGGAATCAGCTATTGATCAGCGTTTTGCCAGTCTTCTTCGGCGGAACGCTGAATTTCAATCCACTTCCTTTTTTTGCTCCATTTCTTGATCTTTTCTTCACATTAAGCATCTGCACATAATAAAAGCAAAAAGGCATAAAATCCACATAAACAACTCACCCAACTAAGCAAAACTCAGGCTTAAAAGCCCAATGAGTTGGTGAATTTACCAACTCATCAGGAACCTGGGTGCACTGGAATCCCGGTCTACTCGGTGTTAAGTCCTACTCCCATTGGATAATCCTAGACTGACTATCAAGCTGATAGCTTGAAACTGGGGTCCAAGACTAAGTCAGGAATACCTATCTGGATGTACCCTGAGAGTCTTATTCGATCGGATTCTGCAACTGGTATTCTAAGACTGGCTAGAGCTGCTTATCCGGAAGGGTCATAATCGTCTAAAGAACAAACTGGAACTGAAGTTGGGGGTGCTAAGACTGGTCAGAGCTTCTTATCTAGAAGTGTCATAACCATCTAAAGAACCACTAAAGTCTTATATCTGATATCCGAGTCTAATAGCTGATAACTGGGAGGCACTAATGACACCTCAAGAAAAAGAATGTACTCAAACTAATCAGATTACAATTTTGAATAATACTGAGTACACTGATATTCTAACTGAAGCTGGACTAGCATGTAATTTACTGAGACTTCAACTAGTTTTAAGAATATGGGAACCCCAACACTAATATAATCAAGCATAGGAAACAACCAGTCCAATATGCAAGATTCTAATTTACTGAACTGAGAATCTAGGGCTAAATCATTCTACAAGATGCTAACTTCCACAAAATTTCTAGGAATTGGAAAAAATATAGTAGCTAATATCATGAATAATATTCCACTTGAAGTTTAGAGAATTCTGTCTGAAACCCTTCTACATTTCGAAACCACAGGGCTATAATTGATAGAAAATTTAGAAAGGGTTTTGGGGACACAAGGGAAGAATAATTCTCTTGTTGAATTCTCACATACCTGGTGAAGAATTTCTGGAGAGAATCCCCTGAGAATTTGAGAAGAAGTTGACTGGTGGAATATAATGAAATAGAGCCACTTTGAGGTTCCCTATGAAATGAGGCATGTAAGGGAGCCCTAGTTCTTACTCTGAGATTTTCTGAGAGAAATCTTACGAATTGATTTTCTGAGAGTGTCATGCCCCTAGTCTATACCCTGGACGAGACATGGTACTTGGAGTCGCAAGTAATCCCATGTCAATCCCTGGTCTACTATACACTGGAATTTGGAATAAACACAATTTGCGAAAGCTTAAGAATACTATCATAAAACATTTATATAGGAAAATAAACTAAATCAGTAAAGTTTGAAATCGTCAGAACAAAATTGAAAGTGTAAAAGTAACATGTATATGTCTGATAGACACTACAACTAATGAGTTGCTGGGACAAGCCCCCATCTAATTCCAAATCTAAATAAAACAAACTGAGCTGAAAGAAATAATCTCCGTCCTCGAAGGATGACGACTTACCAATAAAGCTGCTGAGAAAAGTCTGAGTGAGGTTAGCTAACAGCGCTGAATATGAGAACCTGCGGTTATATCATGAAACGATACATCATAAAAGGTATGTGTTAGTACTTTGAATGTACTGAGTAAGTAGGAGAAAACATAATACTGGATATAAATGATTGAACTGAAACGACATGCAATGACCACTAAAATAACTGCAGTAAACTAAGGTGGTCAAGATGACCGTATCTGATGGTCAAAGAAATGCCCTAAGTCTGAAGTTCTGAGTCTGAGGTACTGTACTGAGCTGATTTGAACTGACTAACCTAATACTGAACTGAGCTGACTAGTGGGAGAGTCTATAACTGACATATAACCACGTGAGCTAGACATGGAGTCTGATGTATATGCCCCACCGGTAGGACCAAATATACCTTGTCAGGGTATAAAGGCATGAACTGAGTGATCACAAAAGTCTGGGCTCAATCAGGCCAATATATATTATAACCTATGCTGGCAATGTAGTTCTAGGAACCTGGGTGCGCTGGAACCCGCTCTGCTCGTGCTAAGTCCTACTCCCACTGGGTAGTCCTAGACTAGATACTAGGCTGATAGCTTGAAACTAGGGCCCAAGACTAGTCAGGTATACATATTTGAAAGCACCCTAAGAGTCTTATCGGACCTGATTTTGAAACTGGGTTCTAGACTGGTTAGAGTGGCTTATCTTGAAGTGTCGTAACCATCTAAGAAAAAATTGTAGTCCAAAACTGGGGTCCTAAGGCTAGTCAGAGCTAAATATCTAAAGTGACATGACCGCCTAGTGGACCAATAAACTGAATTTGAATCTGTAGGTATCACAGATATCTCAAGAGTTTTTATAGTCAACTGATCAGCTGACAAATTCTGAGTAACATTGCGGATTCCTACATTCAGATTGAACTGAACTATGAAGCAACTAACAGAGATTTCAACTTATTCTAACAATATGGGAATCCCCAATAGGGCTAAAATCAAGCAATAATGAAGTCTAATCCAACCAACATAATTATAGGTATTGTCATTCAACAATAGCACTAAAATCATTCTTACTAGGTGAAGAATTACATGATATCTAAATAGAAAAAAAAATCTAACAATCAGCTTAAAGCATATTTCACAAGCTATAAGGAATGTGACACATAATTCAATCTCATTCGAAAGCTCAGGACTAGAGTTCACTTTTATGGGAATAACATCAATTCAATCATGAACAGATAGAAATCATGTCTAAAATAATTATGGATACCATTCTATGTGAGTTCAAGGAAAACTGCCATATATTCTCTTTACATTCGAAAGCTCAGGGCTAGGATTTATAGAGAAACTAGAGAAGGGTTTTGGGGGACACAAGGGAAGAACTTTCTCCTTGTTGAATTCCCACATACCTGAGTTAGAATTTCCTTGGAGAAGGAAGCTTGGACTGCTGCAATGGAGGAAAAACCCTAGTTTTCTTGAGATCTTTTTGAGAGGAAAACTTACGATATTTCTGAAGATGAGTGGGAATGAGGGGGAAAATCCCCTCAAAATAACCCAAAATGACATAGTTTAGGATCTTTTAGGTTAGAAAATTACCGAAGCACCCTTAGGAAATTCGCAGGAAAAATTGACTACTAGTCCCCATGGGGAACCCTACGACTCGTGCCCAGTGACCACGACTCGTGGTCATGGTCGTTGAGTCCACTGCCTAAAATCTCCTATTAGTCACCACGTGGGACACCACGACTCTTGGTGTACCTTACGACTCATGGTGACCCATTCATCAACTACACTGCCAACATCATTACTCTCCTTACTATTTTGAACCACGGGTCACCTAACGAATCATGTCTTGTACCACGACTCGTGGTGACTAATCGTGAAGTACACTGCCAAATTTCCTCTAATTCTTCAATCAACTACTGGCCATGGGTTACCTAACAGGTCGTGGTGTTGACCACAACTCGTGGTCAGACCCGTGGTCACTCCATTTTTTCCCAACTTTTTCTACCAAGTCCGGAACTTTCCCCACAAGTCACTTTACGACTCGTGGCCTACCCCCACGGGTCACAGGATGACTCGTTCTGTGATGTGGTGCAAAAATTTCTATTTTCTCCGTTTGAACTCCCGGGTATGGCTTTTGAGTTTTTGGGGCATTACAATATCTCCTCCTTGGGAACATTCGTCATCGAATGTTGGAAAACACATAAAAAAGTAGAGAATTTCAATCACTATATTCAAATACTATCTGTACAGGCTGAAAACTAACGAAATGATTACCTCCGAACTGAACTACAAGTCTGAACTGCATTCACTAATCATACACATGTTCAATTAAATAAAGAAATTGGAACACACGAACTGAATGGAGTTTTAGGGAGAAAATTGGTACCTTATACTGAAATTGAGCCGCAAGAGAACAAATGTGGGTATCTTCCCATCATATCTACTTCGGCCTCCCACGTAGCTCCCTCAACCGCTAATTTCTCCATAAGACTTTGACTAAAACTACTTCTTTGTTCCTTAACTACGAACCTAACGGTCAAGAATTTGAATTGGGACTTCTTCATAAAAGAGACTATCTTTCACCCCCACACTGTCTAATTGTACAACTGAAGTTGGATTACCAATTCACTTCTTCAATAGAGACAGATGGAATACTGGATACACAAATGCCAACTCTAAAGGTAATTCTAGCTCGTAGGCTACATTGCCGATACGCTTAAATATTCTATAGGGTCCCACATACCTGGGACTGAGTTTGCCTTTCTTCCAAAATCTCATCACCCCTTTCATGGGTGAAATTTTCAAATAAGCCCAGTCATGAACAACAAACTCCAACTCTCTTCTCCTCATATCGGCATAAGATTTCTGACGGCTCTGAGCTATTTTTAGTCTTTCTTGGATGAGTTGTACTTTCTGCACTTCCTCGTGAACTGAGTCTGGTCCTATCAGGGTAGCTTCACCAACCTCAAATCACCCTATAGGAGACCTACACCTCCTATTATACAATGCCTCAGACGGGGCCATCTTAATACTAGAGTGGTGGCTATTGTTATACGCGAACTCGATGAGAGGCAAGTGATCATCCCAACTACCCTTGAAATCATTCACGCATGCCCTCAACATATCTTTTAGGGTCTGAATGGTCCACTCATCTTGTCCATTTGTCTGCGGGTGAAAAGTTGTGTTGAGCTTAACTTGGGTACCAAGTCCCTTCTGAAAAGACTTTTAGAAATGTGAGGTGAACTGGGTACCACTATCAGAGGTGATGGATAATGGAACCCCATAAAGCCTGATCAGCTCCTGAATATAAAGTCTAGCATAGTCCTTAGCTGAATCTGTAATCTTAACTGGGAGGAAATGTGATGACTTAGTCATTCAGTCTACTACTACCTAGATGGAATCATGTTGCCGACGAGTTCGAGGTAGACCTGTAATAAAGTCCATATTTACTTCTTCCCTTGTATGTGGGTATGGTGATATCCTAGGTCATACCTCCCGATCATTGGTGCTCTACTTTCACTTGCTCGTAGTTCGGGCACTTAGCTACGAATTCGGTGATGTCTCTCTTGATGCTGTTCCTCCAGTAAATATCCCGCAAATCGCGGTACATTTTAGTTGCACCAAGGTAGATGGAGTATCTCGAGCTGTGTGCTTCAGCCAATATCTGCTGTCTCAAGTCACTGACATCCAATACACACAATCTACCCTAGCAATGGAACACACCATCTCCCGCATTGGAGAAAGCCTCAACATCTTTCTTGAGAACTTCTTCCTTGAGTTTAAGTAAAATGGGATCTTCATCCTGTTTGGACTTAACTTCAACCACCAAAGATGAATCTGACCTGCTTTGCATCACCACTCCACCCTCAGCTAAGTCAACCAACTTCACCCTAACCGAGCTAGTCTATAGATATCTTTTGCCAATCCCTTTTTGCCTTCCTCAATATGAGCCACGCCACCCACAGACACTCTGCTTAGGGAATCATCCACCACATTGGCTTTGCCCGAGTGATATAGCACGCTCATGTCATAATCCTTCAAGAGCTCTAACCACCTTCTCTGACGAAGATTAGGTCCTTCTAACTGAATACATATTGGAGGCTCTTGTGATCGGTGAAAATGTCTACATGAGCCCCATACAGGTAGTGTCTCCATATTTTTAACGCAAACACCACAACTGCCAACTCCAAGTCATGAGTCGAATAATTCTTTTCATGAACTTTGAGATGTATGGAGGCATATGCTATCACCTTACCTCGCTGCGTCAGAACACAACTGAGTCCAACTCTGGAAGTGTCACAATACACAAACAACCCATCTGTTCCTTCTAGTAAGGTCAAAACGGGGTGGTTGTGGGTCGAGTCTTCAACTCCTGGAAACTCTTCTCACATGCATCTGACCACTGAAATGTCACCTTTTTCTGAGTCAACTTAGTCAGAGGAGATGCTATAGAGGAAAAGCCTTCCATACACCAGAAATAATAACTAGCTAGGCCAAGGAAACTCCTGATTTTGGTTGGGGAGGTAGGTCTGGGCCAATATTTCACTGCTGCTATCTTTTGAAGATTTACCTGTATGCCTTCACCCGAGACCACATGACCCAGGAAATTCAAGGAATTCAACCAAAATTCGCATTTGCTGAACTTGGCGAACAACTGACGGTCATTGAGCATCTGAAGTACTATCCTCAGGTGATTAGCATGCTCTTCCTCATTTCTGGAGTATACCAGAATGTCGTCGATAAATACAATAAAGAACATATCCAGATATTTCTTGAAAACTCTGTTCATCAGGTCCATAAAAGTTGTGGGGGCATTTGTTAGTCCGAAGGACATAACCACAAACTCGTAGTGGCCATATCGAGTTCTAAAAGCTATTTTCGGCATGTCACACTCTTTGACCCTTAGCTGATGATACCCCGACCTGAGATCTATTTTGGAGAAACAACTGGTTCCCTGAAGTTGGTCAAAGAAGTCATGAATTCCGGGTAAGGGATACCTGTTCTTGACAGTGACTTTGTTCAACTGACGGTAATCTATGCACATTCTGAGGGTACCGTCTTTCTTTCGCATGAATAGTACTGGAGCACCCCAGGGATAGATTCTTGTTCTGATAAAACCCCTATCAAGAAGGTCTTTTAGCTTCTCCTTCAACTCCTTAAGCTCAGCTGGAGCGATTCTATTAAGAGGAATGAAGATGGGCTGAGTATCTGGAATAAGGTCTATGCCAAAGTCAATTTTCCGTTTAGCAGGAACTCCGGGAAGATCTTTGGGGAACACATCTGGAAACTCGCTGACCACAGGAACTGACTAGATAATTGGGGTCTCAGAGTCAGAATCCTTGACTTGAACTAGATGGTAAATACATCCCTTAGAAATAAGCTTCCTGGCCTTAAGGTAGGAAATAAACCTACCCTTTGGCGCTGAACTACTGCCGGACCATTCTAGAGCTGGCTTATTAGGGAACTAAAACCTGACAACCCTAGTTCTATATTCAACTGAGGCATAATCAAAGTGTAACCAATCCATGCAAAGGATGAGTTCGAAGTCGACCATGTCTAACTCTACAATGTCAGCTGAAAAGACTTTGTTGAAGATTGAGATTGGGCAGTTTCTATACACCCGGATGGCTCTAACTGACTCGCCAACTAGGGTGGAGACTAAGAATGATTCTGAGAGGACCTGACTGATATTGAACTAGACTGCTACATAGGGAGTCACAAATGATAGTGTGGCTCCTGGATCTAGTAGGGAATACATATCTAGATGAAAGAGGCGTAACATACCCGTGTCTACGTTAGGTGAGCTCTCCAATTCCCGACGAGAAAAAAATGCATAAAATGGTTTTGGCGCTGACTGCCATCTGTACCTAATGTGTGGGACTGCTGAGCTGGTCAGCCTGCTGGAGCTGCTGATGTGGTGGATTGTTCTCTCCCCCATCCCGCTAACAAGCAATATTTAAGCTGATGATCAAGCTATCCACAACAAAAACAACCCTCTCGCCCTTGAGACACTCTCCCGAATGGTTCTTGCCACACTTAGCGCAAGCTGGATACCTGTTGCTAGCACTGTAGCTCTGGGACTAAGAGACAAATGCTCCACCCCTCCGATCCTGGCAGGACTGAAGGGTTGGGGCCCAGGATGAGCTGGGTGCTGGGGCTCTCTGTTGCTGTTGTTGCTGCTGTTGTGGGCGGCTACTACCGCTAGATCTCTGATGGCCATAATCTGATGGGCCAATCCTTGCCTGCTTGTTCTTTCGCTCCATGTCCTTCAATTTCTCTACCTCAATCTGCTGGGCGTGAACAATAAGACTGGAGAGGTCAATGTCCTTGACAAGAATTGCAGTTCTGCACTCCTTGAGGACCAAGTTCGACACTCCATTCAAAAATTTCAAGATACGAGCCCTTGGCTCGGCTACCATCTCTGGAACGTACTTAGATAGCTTGGTGAACTCCAATGCATATTCTTTTACTGTTCTGTTGTCCTGTCTCAAGTTCATGAACTCAGCCACTTTTACCTCCTTGAGCTCCCAAGGGAAAAGTCTGTCTAGGAAGGCTATGTTGAACTCCTTCCACTTCAGTGGTCCTTCTCCCGCCGGCCGCCCCTCTTTCCACTATTCATACCATATCTGGGCTACCCCTTTTAGTTGGTAGGCAGCCAGGTGAGCACTCTCAGAGGAGCTGAAACCCATTATGCAGGTAATCTTTCTGATCTCATCCATCAAATCTTGGGGGTCCTTCCCCACCTTGGATCCCTTAAAGGATAGAGGGTTCATTCGGGTGAAGTCCCGCACCTTAACAGCTACTGCGGACCCGCTTGTGTTCATCGGAACCATCTGTTGGTTCACCTGATTGGTGACTATCTAAGAGAGTAGCTGGATAGCCGCCCTAAGCTCCGCAGTGGACACTGTGTCGTCCTGAGGGCTACTGGTGTTGGTGGGGCAGGTCGGTCGGTGTTGCTAGTTCTTCTCCCATTATTGTGTCTAGGAGGGATAATTCACTAAAACGAAACAGAGCACGAGTTAGGAGAACGTTTCTGTAATCGAACTTTAACACAAGATCAAGAGTATGAACAAAAAAGAGTTTTCCTAATAACATCTCATAGCCTCCCCATCATAAGTGTGGCGCGCTACACACCCATGAAAAGGACTCTACTCGACGCAGCTTTCAGACATCCGAGGATACTCTAAACCTAGTGCTCTGATACCAAGTTTTTCACACCCCGAATCTACACCCTGGATTGGACATGGTACTTGGAGTCACAAATAACCCCAAGTCTACCCCTGGTATATCATACACCGGCATTCTGAGTAAACATAATTTGCGGAAGCTTTAGAATACTGTTATAAAACATTTATATAGGAAAATAAACTAAATCACTAAAGTTTAAAATCGTTAGAACAAAACTGAAAGTCTAAAAGTAACATGTTTATGTCTGATAGCCACTACAACTGATGAGTTGCTAGGACAAGCCCCCAACTAACTCTAAATCTAAATTAAAAAAACTGAGCTGAAAGAAATAATCTCCATCCTCGAAGGATGAGGACTCACCAATGAACCTGCTGAGAAAAGTCTGAGCGAAGTCAGCTAACGACGCTGAATTTGAGAACCTACAGCTATATCATGAAATGATACAACATAAAAGGTATGCGTAAGTACTTTGAATATACTGAGTAAGAACATAATATTGGATATAAATAATTGAACTGAAACGACATGCAATGACCATTGAAATAACTAAAGTAAACTTAGGTGGTCAAGATAACCCTGTCTGATGGTCAAAGACATGCCCTAAGTCTGAAATTCTGAGTCTGAGGTATTGTACTGAACTGATCTGAACTGACTAACCTATGATTTAACTAAGCTGACTAGTGAGAGAGTCTATAACCAACATATAACCACATGAGCTAGATGTGGAGTCCGATGTATACACCCCACCGGTAGGACCCAATATACCTTCCCATGGTATAAAGGCAAAAACTAGGCGATCACAAAAGTATGGGGCCAATCAAGCCAATATATACTATAACCTACACTTGCAACGTAGTTTTGGGAACCTAGGTGCGCTGGAACCCTGGTCTGCTCGGTGCTAAGTCCTACTCCCACTGGATAGTCCTAGACTAGATGCTAGGATGATAGCTCGAAACTGGGGCCTAAGACTAGTTAGGTATACATATTTGAAAGCACTCTGAGAGTCTTATCGGACCAGATTCTGAAACTGGGTTCTAGACTTGTTAGAGAGGCTTATCTAGAAGCATCATAATCGTCTAAAAACAATCTGTAGTCCGAAATTTGGGTCCTAAGGCTAGTCAAAGCTATGTATATAAAGTTTCATGACCTCCTAGTTGACCAATAAACTAAATTCTGAATCTGATGCTGATAACTGAGAGTTATCACAGACACCATAAGAGTTTTTATAGTCAACAGATTAGCGGACAAATTTTGAGTAACACAGCAGATTCCTATATTTGGACTGAACTAAACTACTAAGAAGCTAACAAAGATTTCAACTTATTCTAACCATATGGGAATCCACAATAGGGATAAAATCACGCAACAATGAAGTCTAATCCAACCAGCAGAATTATAGGTATTCTCATTTAATAATAGGGATAAAATCACTCTTATTAGGAGAATAATTACATGATATCTAAATAGAAAAAAAATTATCTAACAATCAGCTTAAAGCATATTTCACAAGCTATAAGGAATCTGCCACATAATTCAACCTCATTCGAAAGCTTAGGGCTAGAATTCACTTTTACGGGAATAACATCAATTCCATCATGAACTGATGGAAATCAGGTCTAAAATAATCATGGATATCATTTTATGTGAATTCAAAGAAAACTGCCATATATTCTCTTCACATTCGAAAGCTCAGGGCTAGGATTTATAGAGAAACTAGAGAAGGGTTTTGGGGGACACATGGGAAGAACTATCCCCTTGTTGAATTCCCACATACCTAAGTTAGAATTTCCTCGGAGAAGGAAGCTTGGACTGCTGCAATGGAGGAAAAACCCTAGTTTTCTTGAGATCTTCTTGAGAGGAAAACTTACGATATTTCTGAAGATGAGTGGGAATGAGGGGGGAAATCATTTTTCCCCTATAAATCCCCTCAAAATAACCCAAAACGACATAGTTTAGGATCTATTAGGTTAGAATATTACCGAAGCACCCTTAGGAAATACACAGGAAAAACTGACTACTAGTCCCCATGGGGAACCCTATGACTCGTGCCCAGTGACCACGACTCATGGTCATGGTCGTTGAGTCCACTGCCTAAAATCCCCTATTAGTCACCACGAGGGACACCACAACTCTTGGTGTACCTTACGACTCATGGTGACCCACTCATCAACTACACTGCCAAATTTCCTTTGAGTCTTCAATCAACTACTGGCCACGGGTCACCTAACAGGTCGTGGTGTTGACCACGACTCGTGGTCACTCCATTTTTTCCCAACCTTTTGTACCAAGTCGAGACCCTTCCCCACGAGTTACTTGATGACTTGTGGCCTAACCACATGGGTCACAAGATAATTCGTTCTGTGATCTAGTGCAAAAATTCTTATTTTCTCCATTTCAACTCCCGAGTTTGGCTTTTGACTTTTTGGGGCATTAAAGAGGAAATGAGAGGTGCGACGTAATCGTCGATTACCCCTCTAAATTCCCTGATAATAACCCAAAACGACATAGTTTAGGCATTAAAAAGGTGAGAAATTACTAAAATATCCCTGGGAGAAAATTTGGAGAAAGTATCGACAGGGTCCAACGGGCTTTAAAATGGGTTGTTGGTCGCAACTATGACCTGTTGGAACCAGTCATTGGTCCTGGGTCCAAACAATGAGCTCACTGGAATGGGAGCACAGGAGGATACCACGACTCATTGGGCTAACCAATGGGTTGTTGGTACCTCTCGTTGTCACTGGTAGGGAAAATTGGCCCTAAGACAACGTGCAATACAATGACTCATTGGTAGAAACAACGGGTTGTTGCATCGACTTGTGGTAAAAACTGTTAGGACATGGGACCTGGCTACAGGTGGCAGCAACGGCTCGTTGGTAGGAACCACGAGTCATTAGTTCTAGTTGTTGCTTCTGGGAAATGTCAGGTAGGTTTCTGAACTTGGAATCCAACGGACGATAGGATGACTCATTAATTCTTCCAATGAGTCATCTTATGCCTCATTGGTTCCCCCCGAAGGAAAGTTTACTGAGCTAACAACGAATCAAATAATGGCTTGTTAGAGGTGACCACAATCCGTTGTTTGGGTCATTCTACAATAAAATTTTCTAGTTTCCCTTGGTTTTTTTTGCAAGGTCTGAGTTTGGTCTAGGAAAGTTCCAGGGTGTTACAGGCTCTACCCCCTAAAGTGAATACATATCTCGAGGTAGATTTTCTAAAATCTTTATTTGACTGAAAATCTAAATCTGTATACCCAATAGGTACCAGATCGCTGTGTGAAAGAAAATAATCTCTAGTTCTTTTTAGGTACTTGATTATATGTTTTTCCACAGTCTAGTGTTATTTCTCAGGATTAGATTGAAATCTGCTAAGCATGTCTATAGCAAAACAGATCTCAGGTTTGGTGCATAACATCGCATATATGAGACTCCATACATTAGAATCATAAGGGACTGCCATCATTCTCTCTATCTCATCATCTAGTTTAGGTGATTGATCCTTTGATAGAGAAATTTCATGTCTAAAACGAAGAAATACATTTTTTTAATTTTGCATGCTAAATCTTGCAATAATAGTATCAATATAAAGTGCTTGAGACAAGCCTAATATCCTTTATATGCGATCTCACATAAGCTTGATCCCAAGAATATGAGCCGCTTCACCCAAGTCTTTCATATCAAAATGTGAGGAAAACCACTCTTCATAGAATTCAACATGCTCAAATTATTTTCTATGAGCAAGATATCATCTACGTACAGAATTAAAAATGCTACTTTATCTCCGTCCCTTTTTCTGTAGATGCATGACTCATTATCATATTGATCAAAACTATAATTATTAATCAAATTTTCAAAACAAGTATCTCATGACCTAGATGCTTGTTTTAATCCATAAATGTTTTTTTAAAGTTTACACAACATAAGTCCATTGCCACTTTTCATGAAATCCTTTGGTTGTGCCATATAGATGCACTAATCAAGACTCCCATTTAGAAAACTTGTCTTGATACCCATTTTCAAAACATCATAATCATAATGAATAGTAATGGTTAATAGAATCCTAATGGATTTATGTATGGATACCGGTGGAAAGGTTTCCTCATAATCAATCCTCTTTATATTGAGTGAACCCTTTTGCGACAAGCCTAGTCTTAAAAGTTTATACTTTTCCATCCACTCCTCTCTTTTACTTATAGATCCATCTATAGCCAATAGTTTTTATTCCTATAGGTAGTTCTATAAGATTCCACACTTGATTGGTGTACATAGACTCTATTTCAGATTTAATAGCGATAATCTACATTTCAACATCTATATCATGTAGTGCTTCGGTGTAACTTAGTGGTTCTATATTAGGTTCCTCATGGATTCTATCATAAGATTATCCCAAGAGTGCAAATCGTCGAGGTTTTCTAATAATTCTCACACTACAATGACTATTCACTACATGATCCTCTTCATGACCTCTTTGATCTCGTGGTTGAACCATGGGATCATTTTCAAAACTAAATCCTGAACACCACAATGAACATCTTATGCCACAATTGCAGGTTGCTCGACATTACTCCCACTACTTTGAGGTAACGAGATATCAAGTATTTGTTCTTGTGCAACCTATTGCCTATTGACATTTTTCCCACTACATGGACGTAGCGGTATGTCAATACTTTCTTGGAAAATTCATTCTTATGATTCATCATTTGTTATTCTATTGCTCAATTTTCCTATAAAACAAGTTTGATTTTACGAACATGGTTCATTAAATAGTCCTCTTTCAAAAGCTTGGTATTTGTCGTGACAATTACTTTTTATTCCTTTGGACAAAATAATAAACCCCCTTTCGTACCTTTTGGATATCCAATAAAAATGCACACCTCTGTTCTAGATTTAAATTTATCAGATTTTTCTTTTAGCATGTATGCTAGACAACCCCAAACTCGAATATGCCACAAACTAGGCTTGCACCCAGTCCATAGTTCTGATAGGGTTGAAGGTACTAATTTTGAAGGAATCAAGTTCAAACTGTAATTTGTTGTTTCTAATGCATACCCCCAAAAGGAAGAAGGTAAATCTAAATAACTTAACATTGATCTAACCATTTCCATAAGAGTTCTATTTCTTTTTTCTGTCGGACTACTTTGTTGTGGTGTTTTTGGAGCAGAATATTGAGAGGTAATTCCTAATTTTGATAAGTAACTAATCAATTTCGCAAAAAGGTATTCATTATAACGATCAAATCGTAATATTTTTATATGTTTATTATGTCGAGTATCTTATCAATTTGCAAAAAGGTATTCATTATAACGATCAAATTATAATATCTTTATATGTTTATTATGTCGTTTTTTCGTTTCTATCTTAAATTCTTTGAATTTTTCAAAGCATTCAGATTTATGGCACAACAAATAAATATACCTTTATTTGAGTAATCATCTGTGGAAGTCATAAAATACTCAAAACCACCTTTTGTTTGTATATTCATAGGACCATACAAATCAGAATAAATTAATTCTTACTTATCACCGACTCTATCTTCTTTTAAAGGAAATGATCTCTTGGTCATTTTTCTTCTAAACAAGATTTACAGGTTGGAAGTGCCTCCACTTTCAATGACCTCAAAGGTCCATCAGAAACCAACCTTGAAATCCTATATATGTTAATATGACTTACATGTAAATGCCATAAATAAGTTTCACTCAATTCTGAAATATTTTTTTTATGTGATTGATAAACGTTGTTTAGTTCTGTTGGTTGTAGCATATTATGAGATACATTTAATACAAAAAGATCGTGTATTCTAGTAGAATTATATAACAAACCTTTATTAAACTTAATAACAACATAATTATTAGCAAAATAAATATTATAACCAACATTCATTATTTTAGAAATCGAAAGCATATCCCTTACAAGAAGGTATATTAAGAACGTCTTTCAAAAGAAAAACTCCAGAACTACTACATGAAAAAGAAATGTTTTCTAATGCTAAGGCTGGTGTTGGTTTCTCATTGGCTTGAAACACACAAACTTCGTTCTCACTTATCCGCAATGTTTATTAAAACCCCTGCAAAAAAGTTTCAGACATGTTTAGTTGCTCCCGAATCTATAGCCCATAACTGGATAGAAACAATCACTAAAACAATTTCAATGATATTTAAATAAGATTATGTTATTTTTTCATCTTGGCTAGGTAGTCGGGGTATTGCTTCTTGTGGTGACTAGGTTGTTTATAGTGATAGACTTGCCCTTTGGCTTAGCTACACCACCATTAGCACCATTTGCACCTCTAGGTGCTAAACCTTGTGGGGCCTCTTCTTTTTCTGCCTGTCTCTCAGCTTAGAAGATGAAGGTCTGTTAACGATAAATTTCATAGGGGGAGCTTGCTGCTTCATTCATAGTATCAGCCACTTGCAGCTTATTCAACAATTTCACTAGGGACAAGCCCATCTTGTTCATGCTATAATTCAAGTGAAATTTTTTAAAACTGTCAGGCAAAGTCTGCAGGACGATTTCAAGAGGGCTTTCATGGCTATCTATTTTGCAGCATAATTTTGCTTACCGAACATCTCTTTGAGAGATTCAAGTATATCAAAAGCAGACACCATAGACTGATGTTGATGCTGCAAAACATTCGTTATAGATACAAAAATGTAGCACCTTGCCATCTCATCAGCCTTAACCCACTTATCATAGACTTTGATATGATCATCAGTGGCATTTTCAGATTTTTCAGGACACTCTTCAACCAACACAAATTTGTAACCTTCACCAGTAAGAACAACAATCAAAATTCATTTCTAATCAACATAATTCAGGCCCTCTAACATGTTTTGGTTTAGGATTGACGTGAGGGGAGTGAAAGAAAACATGATTAATATGAGAAATATTTAAAATAGATCATTAGACATGCAGCAAGAATGATTAGATACGAAAAACACATACATCACACATAGTCATGCACATGAACAGTTATATTTGTTAGGGAAACTTAACTATTCAAGCAAATATATGAGTCATGCAATTTTTTTACCCTATAAATAAAATAGGACCAACTTTTTAGGGAGATAACTATTAATTTAAGTTACGTAAATATCACATTTATAAATCTCTGTACTATTAATCTAACATGTAACTCAGTTGGAGAGTTAATACAAGTTATCAAAATAAAGACTAAAACACAGTATTATACTATAATGAGTTTATCCGATAGGGAAAAAAACCTTTGTCAACATGTAAACCCATTATAATTTACTTTAATATACATTGGAGACCATAAGGAACGAACCTTACCACTATTGGTTTGAAAAAACATTTTTAAGTTTTTTTTGAAAATAGAAAACGCTCAAAAATCCATCTAAATGACTCAAAATGGTCAAAAAATACCTTAGGTCATGGTGAAGCGATGGGTATTGTTTATTGGGCCATTTTCGATGAATTAGCCAAATTTCAATTCAATCGATGTTTGTAAAAAATTGAGAATCCTTATCTAGCCAATTTGGCACATGGGCCGACATCGATAAGGAATTTGGGTGGTTTGGTATTGTTGTGTGTGCGTTTGCCGAGATGCTACCACTCACATCGATAGATGTCGGCTAGGCGTTAGTTAGACATTGGCAAACAACCTATTTAGAATTTTTTATTTTTTTATTTTTTAAGATCATACATGATTTTATTGATGATAAACACATATTTCACATAGTTCTCAAAAAACATGATTCAAGGTATACAAAATCAAGAATAAATTTTTGAGTCATTAAATTTCTTTTACATTATTTAGTTAGATGTAAGAAGGCTCTGATACCAATTGTAAGAAATATATGCAGCAGAAGCATACAAAATCACAAAACATACATGAAAAAAAAGGCAATATAATTAAAACATGATTAAGAACTAACCTCTTGAAGCTGAAGTACAGTTCGTCCAAAGCAGAGCTATCTAGATCTGGATCCTTCTACTAAAATCAGACTAATTTTTTAATGAAGGCTTTTGTGGGAAAGTCTGTTTTTGCTTCAAATAGGAGTATCTTCATCGGTGAAAACTCTCCCCCTTTTATTCACATTTTCAGCCGAAAGTGAAAAACGTGAGGGAGTAGTTTTCTCCAACAAAAAGATCTGCATGTTTTGGGAGCATTATCCCATTCAAAAATGTGTTCATAAATTATTCTAAAAGTCTAGTAAAAAAATATAACATGCAGGTTTTACTGCTTCTAGAATATTTTTTTCTTTTCCAGAAAATCATTAATTAATCTGGTATAGTAGGGACCATAGATTTAATAATAGAGGATTCAAATTACGGTATTAATTTGTAAATGAATGAATTAATCCTATCATAATAAATTAGATAATATTTCACTAAAAATACATAATTTCACTCCTAGATTTAATTTCAAAATATAACATTAAATCATTTAAAATTTCCATATTAGAATTATCGATATAATTCAATTTATATTAATCTCTAATAATTTAATTTATTGATCAATTTAATCCCTTATTATTATGCTTAATGTATTCCATGCGACGAATATAAAATTCATCTGCAGGGTTGTAACATGAAAACTAATAAGCAATCATAAATGGGTATCATCGATCTCAAAGTCGAGACATGAATTCCATCAATAAATTATTATTTCACAAAATGTGATTTGTTATTATACAATCTATCAGGAAATTGACCCACGATGGTGCCTCACCTTTTGATAGATCAAGGTAATAAAATAAATTACATTGATCATAACAATTATATAAAAATTAAGAGTATCAGTACATTTTAATTATTTAGAGAAGTTGTTTTATAAATATTCAGAACATAAACAAGCATCTTAGATAACATCCAAATTACACCTCGCAATAAAGTATAAAGCAGTCGCTGTCAAATATAGTAACCCAACTAGGTTGGGATCGAATCCCACAGTGAAAAGGTGAAAGTAATGCATTAACAATGAGTATTCAATTTGATAATCAGTATTTCGGAGGGGGTTTGCAATAAAGAAGTAATTTAAGCTATGATTTCAGTTATATCAAATATATGAGAAGAAACTACGACATTGTTCCTCATAATTTTATAACGTAGTAGATTTATTTTATTAGTGATCTATCTGGGTGAATTTCATGCAAGACTGACGATTATGTTCATCTAATGTCTCTCGACCTACACAAATGAATTTCACTCTATATCCTCTTGGACTTTAGGTGTTCATATTTTTCCTTTGTCGTAAGTCTTGGACTGACTATCCTCGGTTAGAGCTCAAGTCAATTAGATGAGGGTTGGTCGCCTCAAATTTTTATTATTATTCTCTTTTTCCAAACCTCTTTTGATCAAGTAAGTTGATCATATAGATATGTTTAAACATTTGCACCCGCTAAAACAAATTAAAATAAAAAGAATAACAATACAATGAATTTCACCGTTCAAGAATCACTATTTAATTTTACCTACGTCCTTTAATCCATTATGATTTCCACAACCCTAGCTATATAATTAAGCTACTCATGTTCGAAGAAACAACAACAAAATATGAATAAGAAGTCATAATGATTTCTTTCAATAAGATGAAATTATTTAATAAATCTTAAAAAACTAAATGCAATCACAAGAATTTGATGTTTCTCTCAACAATGATATAACTAATGTATTCCACACTTAGAATAATGTGTTAACTATGTGTGAATCTGTGTGAATAAATAATAAAAAACATCCTAGGGCTATTTATAATAGTAGGATTACTTTGCATCTCTCCTGCTTTGACTAGGATTTGACTTTGCAAAAGCTATCCCAAACTACTCGTCCGCACAACGCATAGCTCATAGTGGAGGTAAGGCTCCACGTCATGGCCCTCCATGTAGTATATCTGCTTCATGACACGGAGCTTGTGTGAAGCTAGGGTAGTTTTAGTCCTCGTTTGCAGTTTAATCAAGTGTGCAACGAGGGGCTCCTTGCTAAGGCTTGACTCCCGATGCTAACCCCTTCTTTGTTTTGAAACTTATCTATTTTTAGTTTCGAGTTGTCAACACTTGCTTTTCAACGCTAAATGAGTCAAATCATAGCACTTTTCATCTTGCAAATATCTAATCATGTGTATTAGCTTATTTTCACAAATATCATATAAAATCAAGGCAATCACACACCATTTATTCTCAAAACATAGATAAGTATGGATAAAATATGGTAATTAAGTGCATAAATACGCCCAACATCAATCTCTACTTAGTCCATGCAATACGCATGAAAAGTGTACTAGCACAAAATATTGGAAATTGACCACTCCCATAATTGATCAAGCTCAAATTACACCTTCCAATTGAAGTATAAAGCGGTTGATGTAAAATATAGTAACCCAAAAAAGATTGGGGTTGATCTCACAGGGAATAAACAGAAATAATATGTTAATAATGAAAATAAGCTAACTTGTAATTAATATTTCAGAAGGGGTTTGAAAATAAAGAAAGAAAATAATTCTAAAAATAATTGAGTTTGTATCAAATTGATGAAGCCAAGCTAGGACTATGTTCCCTATGATTTCATAACTTAATAGGCTTTTACTAGTGATCTATCCTGGTAAATTTTGTGTAAGACTTACCTTTAGTACATCTAACTATTTCTTAACTTAAAAATTATAGTTATCTCTTCTCGGTCTCAAAGTGTATGCGTTTCATTCGCCAATAGGCAATAGATGCTTTCGCCCATCTCCTCTAGATCTCAAAAGTGTGTATATTCTAGCTTTCCAGTAAGTCTTGACGTTAGCTATCTTCAGTTAGAGCTCAACTTAATTAGATGAGAGATATTAACCTCAAATTGCCATTGTTTATCTCTTTTCCTAGCTTCAACCTCCTTAGTCGGGCAAGTTCAAGATATGGGCATGTTTCAATGTTTGCAACAACTAAAATTTTAATTAAAAAGAAGAGAATGAAAATCCACCCAATTCGCCATTGTAATACCCCGGGAACCCAAGGATCAGACCCGAGAGTCAAAATAGGGAAAAGGTAAAACTGGTGTTGCAAGCACAAAATAAGTCGTTGGACGACTCGCGAGGATAGCCCACGAGTCTTCAGGTGAACCGTGGGAAGGCCAGGAAAGAGTTGGGAGGTTTGGAGGAAAAGGGGTCCCCACGGGCGTGGGAACGGCTCGTGGTCAGACACCACGAGTTGTTAGGTCAGCCGTGGGGTAAGGGAGAAGTAAAATAAAAGAAGGCAAGACAGTGTACCTAATGGAAGCTGACCACGACTCGTTGGGTGAGGTAACGAGTCGTGGTATAAGTCGTGGGGTGATTTATTTGTAATGAGAAGTAATTGAGGAAGTGTACTTGACGAGCCAGGCAATGAGTCGTTGCCAAGGACCACGATCCATCAGCCCGTCTGTTAGGACCACCTGGCATTATTTTGCTGCAAATTCAATAAGGGTCTTTCCGTAATTTCTAAGTTCCTAAGACCTATACTACATCGTTTAAGGCTCGTTTTGAAGGGTTTTAAGAGGGGAAGACCTATTCTAAGTTATTTCATCCCGTGATGCAAGCTTGAGAGGTGATTTAGAGAAAGTCTTCAAGGTTTCCATTGGAATCTCATCTTGGGCAATCAGAGAAGTGGTAGAACACATCTCTTCCAGGTATGTAGGGTTATGAGTGGGTGACTTCTTCCACACCCATGCCAATTTCTATCGAATCATGAAAATCTCTGATGATTAAGTGTGGGGTTTTACCCGAATGCATGAATATTCAATTTCGTTACATAGGTATGAGTTGATTATGATTTTATTATTGAATTGTGAAGCATGGGCTGATTTTACAATGACTTCAATTAAAACTATGTTTCTAGTTTTTATGAATGTTGAATCCCATTGATTATTTGATCATGAAAAGTAAGATTTACGAAGTAAATGTGATAATGATGAAAGATTATGATGAAAAGCATGAATTGAAGCTACCTATGTCTATAATTAAGTTTTGAATGAGAATTGAGTATTTCTAAGAATGATAAAACTTTGGGCAATGCCCACATGTTAATTTTAATGGGTGATTTTCCAAAATATGCTTACCACGTGATTTGAAGTGAAGTATCCCAAATTTCATAATTTAGCTTGTGGTACGTTTTGAAATAAAGCTTCTCATATGCATGAATTCAATTGAGATGTATGTAATATTGAGCTTCATTTTCATACGATGTCGAATCTGTGCATGATTTCATTATTGAGCTTTATCAATAGACAATATTGAGCTTCATTTCATACGATATTGAGTTTATGCATGAATTCATGTTGAGCTTCTTCAATAGATGATGTTGAGCTTCATTATATACGATGTTGAGAATTGCACATTTTGGGAGAAGAGTCTAGCACCAAGCGGGCTAGGGTCGATCACCCTATACCTCAGAACTACGCGCCAATATAGGTTGATGCTATTATATGACTTGGGACCTCCCTTGTGAGCTTCCCCTTTCGCGAATAGGCCTTCAGTTTGATATTGATATCATGGTAGCGTCCTTAGCCCTGACAAGGTTTTAGATGGCTCTTCCCACTTGAGTGTGATAGTCGGGACCACGTAAGCTTTATCATGGTATGTCGGTTAAGTGAGGAGTCTCCCATTGTTTTCTATGATTCTGAACTTGCATATTCACTACTCAAGGTTATTATATACTCATGCATGTTATAAAAGCAAGGTTTGACTCATTGTTCAGCTTTTCTTATAAATGTCATATTTCAGCTTTGTGTCATTTGAGTCAGCTGTGATGATATGAAACTATGTATTCTCATGTTATAAAAAGATTATGATTTTTTAAAGAATGCATGCAAGCCCTCCCCTTAGATTTGAAAGTTATGATATAATATGAAGTGCTTTAAATGATTTACTTAAGCTCTTTTACTTACCTTTCATACTCGGTACTTTCCACGTACTGATCGCATACTTTCTATGTTGTATCATTTCATGATACAGGACCCGGCTCTAAGGTTCAACCCCGCTCTTAGGAAGTTCATCACAGTTAGCGTCAGCTTGCTGGTGAGTCCTCATCTTTCAAGGACCAGACTATCCAGCTTTTCTTTATGTATTTCAGTTTCCAGCTTGTGGAGTTAGTTGGGGGTCTTGTCCCATCAACTCGTCATGTTTAAAGGCTATTCAGACATATATATGCATTCAAATTTGGATTTTGTATTCGTATGTTATATTTAAGTTAGACTTCCTCTATGATGGTATTGTTGATTCTTCAGTTTATTGATTGAGTTAGATGTATGCATGTGTCATGGGTCAACTTGGGGTCACTCGGGGTCCCTTGTCCCATGTCTACGATCCGAGCATCCGTTCAGGTTGTGAAAAACTTGATATCATAGCCGTAGGTTTGGAAGTGTCCTAGGGTGTTTAAAAGCCGCATTAAGTAGAGTCTTTTTCATGGGTGTGAAGTGCGCAACACTTATAACAAAGAGGCTATGAGACATTTAGGAATTGTTCCCTTCTTTTATGATCTATGTTGGGCGATGAAAAGTCTTTCTATCCTTTTAATTCGTGCTATTTGCGATTACATAATCATGGCTCCTCGAAGAATGAATGGAAGGAGGGATGGAAGTGGTGAAGGCCATGGGGATGGAAATGGTTATGGGCATCAGCCAGCCCCACCAGTTCAGGAGTCTCAGGCACCAGAGCCGGCTACCCATGCTGAGTTCTGGGCCACTATTCAGATGCTTGCACCAGCCTTGACAGCTCAGGTCAATCAGTAGGGCGTTGCGCATGTCCAGCAAAATGGTAATGTAGTTGTGGCTCAAGTCAGAGACTTCTTGAGGATGAATCAGCCGGAGTTTCTTGAGTCCAAAGTAGATGAGGATCCACATGAGTTTGTTGATGAGATTGTCAAGATCACCCAGGTTATGGGGGTGAATGAGGTGGAGTGCACTGAGTTAGCCTCTTATCGGCTAAAAGGGGTCGCGCATATCTGGTTTCGTCAATGGAAGGAAAGCAGGGTCGAAGGAGCAGGTTTAGTCACTTGGTAAGAGTTCCAGGTTGCATTTCTAGACTAGTTCTTCTCTCACGAGATGAGGGAATTGAAAGCAGCTGAGTTTGTGAATTTGAAGCAAGGGAGAATGAATGTACAAGAGTATGCCCTTGAGTTCACTCGCTTATCAAAATATGCTCCAGAGTTGGTAGCCGATCAAAGGATGCAGGTGAGTAGATTCATCCATGGAGTCGCAGGTTATTTGGACTAAGACTGCAGGGCAACCATGCTCAACTAGGATATGGACTTTCATCGGATAGTGTCGTATGCCCAACAGATAAAGGTGACACATTCGAAAAGACGGAGGCCAAGAGGGCCAGGACCGAGGACCATAGATTCTCCCAGTAGAGGTACGGATGTGGGCACCAATAGCAGACCCACCAGAGATCATCGGCCCTAGCATCTTTAGCATTGATGTGCCATCCAAGCTCAAGCACGATCAGAGAGGACGGACATCAGGCTCGAGGGGTCATACAAGTAGGCTTGCAGATTCCAGCATCCCAGATTGTTGTAGGTGTGGGCGAGGGCACATAAGCCAGTGTTTGGTAGGTTCATGAGCTTGTTTTGGATGTGGGCAGCCCGGACACATGCTTAGAGATTGTCCAGCTGCAAGACAGGATCAGGTTGGGGGCCAAGGCCCATCTTCTAGTTCAGCATCCCCTCTCGCACTCTCAGCATATTAGGGAGCATCTACTAGCACAGCTGGCGGTCAGCGCCAGAACAAATTTTATGCTTTAGAATCCCGACAAGAGCAGGAGGTCTCTCTAGATGTGGTCACTGGTATGTTGTGAGTTTTCCATATTGATGTATATGCTTTGCTAGATTCGGGGGCTACCTTATCTTTTGTGACACCATATATGGCTAGTAGCTTTGGAGTCAATCCCAATTTATTGTCAGAACCCTTCTCAGTTTCCACTCCAGTAGGTGACTCAATTATAGCTAGACAGGTATATAGAGGTTGCGCAGTCTCAGTCCTTCATAAGGTCACCTCAGCAGATTTGTTAGAGTTAGCCATGACAGATTTCGATGTTATTCTCGACATGGATTGGCTATTTGCATGCTATTTCAGTTAATTGTAGGATCCGATTAGTGGAGTTTTAGATTTTTGGGATAGCCAGTCTTAGAATGGAAGGGTAGTTCATCTATGCCTGTAGGTCGATTGCCTGGATGTTGGGTGATCCATGCTAAGGGTTGCTTGTACCATCTAATTAGGGTTAAGGATATCGAGTCCGAAACCCCAACTATCCAATCAGTTCCAATAGTACGTGAGTATCCAGAGGTCTTTCCTAATGAATTGTCAGGTGTTCCGCCCGAGCTGGAGATCGATTTCAGTATTGACCTCCTTGTGGACACGTAGCCCATATTTATTCCTCCCTACAGAATGGCTCCAGCCGAGCTAAAAGAGTTGAAGGATCAATTTAAGGAACTGTTAGATAAGGGCTTCATTAGACCGAGCTAGTCTCCATGGGGTGCACCGGTCCTTTTCGTCCGAAAGAATGATGATTCCCTCTGCATGTGTATTGATTATCGGCAATTGAACAAGGTCACCATTAAGAACAGGTACCCGTTTGTCACACCCCACCTTGAGGGGTATGACTGGCACCTGGTGCCCTACTAGGACTTAGACTGCTAACCGGTGAGCCTAAGCACATCTGGTGCCTAGCTAGCTCTAACTCAGATTCAAGGAATCAACGGGCTATATAACGACTGTAAACACAGCCTCCGGCCAACTGGGCCTATAGCCATCTGTACGTGTACTAACAGCTAACCAGAAACATATCAATATAAGGGAGCCTATGCGGGCCGACAAGGCCACCATGCTGTCTAGTTATCTGTAACTCAACAACGAAATACTGGAAAACTATGTGATCGGCGAGGTCACCACTACTGTCAACAGAGGCCTCACACGGCCAACATAAACAAAAATGCTAAACAGCTACAACAAACTGCACGGCCTCACACGACCGGCTCAGCTGACCACAGGGAAATATATACAGACTGCAAGCCTCTAAGAACACTGATAAGATGGTCGGGACAGGGCCCCGGCCTACCCATGCTATACAACAAAGAAAAGGGATAAACCTCTAGCTATCTAGCTCCGGATGACTGGAGCTGATGACCCTGTGAGCTGACTAGAATCACGAGGTATCGGCCCCTCGTCTATGAGTACCTGCAGGAAAGTAATGCAGCACCCCAAACGGGCGTCAGTACCGCTGGTACTGAGTATGTAAAACAATAGCTGAAAGTTATCTTAAAACAACAATACAACTGAAGGAAATGAAACAGAAAGGAATAGACTAAACTGACTGAAAACATAAAACTATGCTTACTCTCAACTATGCTGGAAAGAGTAGGAGTCATACCTGGAGATGTATCACTCTACCGTCGATCTACTCGTATCTAGTGTAACATGGCATAACACAACATAACATAGCATGGCACACACAAACCATACCCGACCCCCATAAGCCGGGAGGTACAATCAACACGCAATCTACACCCCTACCCCGGTCGTCCCATCTCCTATAATAACTATAAGCATCCTGCCGATCCCCTGGGTATGCACTTGGGCTCACTGAGCCCCTGACTATAACTGTACCTGAGTCCGGAGGACTCCTGAATCAACACCCCGGGCGTACCCACTCGACGGGGGTGTATAAGGGCCGACCAAGGCACAATATGGGGAAACCGGCATCCCATCTTCGTCCCCTGTGGGACGGCATGCCACCCCGTAGAGCGACGTATCCTCGCCCTCTAGCGGACGAGTCGATACAACTATTAACCCTGGGGCGGTCGTGGATGCTAGGTAATCCAACCCCAAGACAATACAGTGGCCTCAACTAGTAATACTATCTGCATATACCACATGCTGAAGCTAGTGATGATAATGTATCTGTACATACTGTATGCTGAACTAGTGATAGTGATATGTATGTATTTAATATATGCTGAGACAGATAATGGTATACATATATATAATCTTTTGTCATACTGTGCTGAGTCTAATGTTGAACAAGATATAGTTTTTCTGCTGGAAATCAAGCTGTATAACTGAGTTTTTATAGAAACATGATTTACTATTTCTAACATGCTTTCTAAACTTTATTTTAATCTACCATTCTACTTCTGAGATACCTTATAGAAACTTATATTGCTTTACTAAGTTTCAACTGAATACGATAATATCCTAACATACTTTAGTAAATCACATATTGGGCATGCTGTACAGTTCCTAACACTTTATATTAGAATTTATATCGTGCTAGCAAGTTTCACGCTATACATAACATGATGCTTCCAATATCGTACCAATATTCATAATAAACATAACACACGACTTCTGAACATTCTACTGGCCTTTAAACTATTTTACTATACCGAGACTACTAACTTGCCGATGAAACTAGCTTTACATACCTTCGCTTCTGATTTCCCAACTAACCGGTGTAGCTCGGTCAGTATTCCAGCTATTTCTCCCAACTGCATTCATATATACGTCAATTAGTACTAAATACAATTTTATTCTGAAGGACGACATCACTTTCGATATAAATATAGCCTAAACTTAGGCTTATCGAAAGACGGTCAAAAACTCGCTATTTTCCAGAAGTCCAGAAGGGAGGAGTATTCACTTCACAGCTAGGAACACATAGACACTAGTTTGGAGCAATTCCACTTACCTTAGCCCGGTAGCTCGACGATTTGTCGGCCGAATTTCGCGAAACTAAATCCGTAGGAATGCTCCCTGCTGCTAAATACCTCGGTACCTGAGGTTAATTTGAGTTTAGACTACGTTTGGCAGCATAATCGAATGATAATATATTACCCCTCTTCGTCTCTCTCTATTTCTCTGCGTTTTATGGAAATTAAATGAGGAATATAACCTCACAAACCGAAGTGGGGGCTTTATATACTTGGGTTTGGACAGGCCCAATGTGTCACGGAGCCAACGCGGAGGCTCCACCTCCGTGACACGTTGCCAACGAGGGGCTCTGCCTCGACTCTTTCCGCAATGGTTTGACAGGTTATCCATCCGATCCTTTCCCGGGCCTTTCTCTAGCACATATGGCTTTCAAATATGCTTAACCACCGTGCGAATAGGCCATCTAGGTGTTGGAAATCTTACGGGGTATAACATTCTCCCCCCCTTAAGAACATTCGTCCTCGAATGGAAACTGCTATCTAGAGGACTTCTCAACTTACTTATTTAGAAAAATTTTGGCAGAGTTTCCCCTGTAATATGGACTATACCCAAAACCTGAAACGCAGAAAAGTCCAATACAGGTACTGCACACAATACTTTAAGATTCACTGGATAGCTAAGCATCAATCTTTCTCATTTATTCATACACAACTATAAGGTATTTCATAAGTAATAATACGGACATACCTGTCGCCTGACTAGGCCTGGAATAAGTGAGGATATCTAGTCTTCATATCTTCCTCCGCCTCCCAAGTCATCTCCTCTCGGTTCCTGTTACGCCACAATACCTTGACAGATGCAATATCTTTAGTTCTCAATCTGCGAATCTGTCTGTCTAGGATAGCTACTGGAACCTCTTCATAGGCCAGCTCTTCTATACGTTCTCGGATAAGCTTTACCTTTTCCTCTGACTGCTGAACGATGTCTGGCCCAACCAATGCTGATTCTCCTATTTCGAACCAGCCAATCGGCGAGCTGCATTTTCACCCATATAATGCCTCGAAAGGCGCCATCTGGATGGCTGAGTGATAGCTGTTATTATAAGCAAATTCAATTAATGGCAAATGCTCGTCCCAGCTACCTCCAAAATCTAACACACACGCTCGTAGCATATTCTCGAGCGTCTGAATTATGCGTTCAGCCTGTCCATCTGTCTGAGGGTGGAATGCGGTGCTCAAATTAATCTGCGTCCCCAGACCCTTCTGAAACGATTGCCAAAATCTAGCCGTAAATTGTGCTCCTCTGTCTGAAATAATGGATACCGGTACTCCATGCAATCTGACTATTTCCCGGATATACAACTCTGCATACTCTTCGGCCGAGAAAGTAGCTCTTACTGGCACAAAATGAGCTGATTTTGTCAATCTATCAACTATCACCCATATAGAGTCATATCTGTGTTTGGTACGAGGTAATCCTGCCACAAAATCCATATTCACTGCTTCCCATTTCAATAGAGGCACAGCTATGTCCTGAGTCAAACCGCCTGGTTTCTGATGTTCTGCTTTCACCTGTTGGCAGTTAGGACACTGAGCTACAAATTCAGTAATTTCTCTCTTCATACCTAGCCACCAATAGTTTTCTTTGATATCATGGTACATTTTTGTTGCACCGGGGTGAAGAGAATAACGGGCGTAATGTACCTCGTTCATAATCTGCTGGCGGAGCCCTAAAACATCTGGAACACATAGGCGACCTTTACATAACAACACTTTTTCCTTAGTTACCTGAAAATCTAGCGCTTTACCCTGCTGGATTCTGTCTTTGAGCTGGATCAGGTCAGGATCCTCATATTGCCGTTCTTTCACTTCCACAACTAATGATGACACGTCGGTGTTCTGAATTACCGCGCTACCGTCCTCTATTTCTGCTACACGAACGGCTAGGCTAGCTAACTGATGTATCTCCCTGACCAATTCCCGCTGCTCGGGCTGTAAATACGCCAAACTCCCCATGGACTTACGACTAAGAGCATCTGCTACAACATTGGCTTTCCCCGGGTGGTACAGAATATTCACGTCATAATCCTTTAACAGCTCCACCCAGCGACGTTGCCACAGATTCAACTCCCTCTAAGTGAAGATATACTGTAGGCTCTTGTGATCTGTAAAAATATCAACATGGATGCCATACAGGTAATGCCTCCACATTTTCAAGGCGTGGGTCACTGCGGCTAACTCCAGGTCGTGGGTAGGGTAATTCTTTTCGTGTTTCCTTAGCTGTCTGGAAGCATATGCAATCACTTTACCATGCTGCATCAACACACAACCTAACCCAACACCTGATGCGTCGCAATACACTGAATAACCCTCTGTACCTTTCGGTAATGCTAACATTGGGGCAGTGGTTAATCTGTCTTTTAACTACTGGAAGCTCTGCTCGCATGCCTTTTTCCACTGAAACTTCGTTGCTTTTTGTGTCAATTTGGTCAGAGGTGCCGCTATAGTAGAGAATCCCTCAACAAATCTCCTGTAATATCCCGCTAACCCCAGAAAACTGCGAACTTCGGTCGGAGTGGTAGGCCTAAGCCAGGTTTTAACTGCTGCTATCTTCTGCGTGTCAACCTGTATACTAGCATTCGACACAACGTGCCCTAGGAAGGCTACTGAGTTAAGCGAGAACTCACACTTAGAAAATTTAGCATATAACTGGCGGTCCCTGAGGATCTGGAGCACTGTCCGCAAATGAGTCCGGTGATCTGCTTCAGAGCGAGAATACACCAGAATGTCATCAATAAATACTATTACGAACATGTCCAGGAAAGGTCTGAAAATACTGTTCATCAGGTCCATGAATATTGCTGGGGCATTCGTTAACCCAAAGGACATAACTAAAAATTTGAAGTGTCCATATCAGGTCCTGAACGCCGTTGTAGGAATATCTCTTTCACGTACTCGAACCTAGTGATATCCGGACCGCAAGTCAATCTTAGAAAAGTATCTGGCTCCCTGCAACTGATCAAATAAGTCATCAATTCTGGGAAGCGGGTACTTGTACTTCATAGTAACTTTATTCAACTGCCGATAATCTATGTACATACGGAGTGAGCCATCCTTCTTTTTCACAAATAACACTGGCGCACCCCATGGTGAAGTACTCGGCCTGATGAAACCTTTATCTAGCAAATCATTCAACTGCTCCTTCAACTCTCTGAGTTCTGCAGGAGCCATATGATAAGGAGGAATTGATATAGGCTGAGTGCCTGGTAGTAAATCAATAGCGTAATCTATTTCCCTTTCTGGGGGAATACCAGGTAACTCATCTGGAAACACATCAGGGAACTCGTTCACCACCGGAACGGACTGGAGTGTCGAAGATTCTGCTTGGACATCCTGAACCCTGACTAGGTGGTAGATACATCCCTTAGTTATCAATTTCCTCGCCTGAAGGTAGGAAATAAACCTACCTTTTGGAGTAGCTGTGCTGCCCTTCCACTCCCGCACTGCTTCTCCTGGAAAGTGGAATCGGACCGTCTTTGTCCAACATTCAACATTGGCAAAGCCCAGCACTAGCCAATCCATACCTATTATGGCATCGAAGTCTATCATTTCTAACTCGACCAGATCTATTGTGGTCTGACGGTCAGCAACCTCTACTGTACACCCTCGATAAATTCTGCTAGCTACAATAAAGTCACCGACGGGCGTGGATACTGAAAAGGGTTGCTGCAATAATTTTGGTGCAATATTGAACTTTCATGCAACAAATGGAGTAATGTAGGATAAAGTAGATCCTGGATGAATCAATACATAAGCAGGGTGTGGGCAGATAGTTATCATACCTATCACAACATCAGGTGACGCTTCTGAATCCTGCCTCCCTAGTAAAGCATATGTGCGGCTTGGACCAGCACCTACACTGGAGGCCCCTGATCTTCCCCGACCCCTGCCTGCTGAAATTGAGGGCCTGCGCCCGGCCGAGGATGTTGTAGCTCGTGATCCTATGGATGCCCTGTCCTGTCTATCCCGATCCTCCTAACCTCTGGCTGGGCAATCTCTCATCAAATGGCCCTCTTGGCTACAAATATAACATCCGGTGGAGCCATACCTGCATGCTCCAGGATGGCATTGGCTACATATAGGGCAAAGTGGTAAGGTATACCTACTCTGCTCCACCCTCCTCTGTAATGGTGAATCTGCAATCTGCGAGCCTCTGCCGGCCTCTGACTGCCCCCTGTGGCTAAATCTACCCCTCTGGGGCTGTGGTGGAGGCGGGGGCCTGGGCGGCCTATCTAACAATCGTGGCCTAGGTCCTCCCCGAGCCTCCCTCTGTAACTCAACTGGCCTGTCCCGACGGCGCTGTTCCTGATTGGTCCTCCTGATCTCCCGATGCGGCTTCCTGATGCCCTCAATATTTTGGGCAAATGCCTGAACTCGGGCAATATCCATGTCCTCTTGCAGTGTGGCCGTAATACAAGTCTCAACATATTCTGGATTCAACCCCATGATAAAGCGGTGTTCCCTGGATGCCATGGTATCAACAAAGGCCGGTGCGTACCGGGCCAAAGAATCAAACCGCAAGGCGTATTCCCGAACACTCATGGCCCCCTGCTCTAGATGTAGGAACTGGTCCACCCGGGCCTGTCGAATCTCCCGTGGCAAATAGTGATCCAGAAAAGCTACTCAGAAGCTGGACCAGGTCGGAGGGGAAACATCTCTCCCTCGGGACCTTTCCCAGCTTTCATACCACAATACAGCGATGTCCCGTAACCAGAATGCTGCCAACTCAACTGATTCCGTAGGCGTGGCATGCATAACCCTAAAAATTCTCTGCATCTGATCTAGAAAATCCTGAGGGTCCTCTGTCCGGTCCGTACCTGTAAACTGTGGGGGATTCAGAGCGAAGAACTCTCGGACCCTCGAACTATCGGGCCCTCCTGACAACTCAGCAACTGTAGACGGCATTGGCTAACGCTGAGCAGCCATCATCCGTGCTAACATGACTACTGCACTCCTAGCCTCCTGGTCGAAAGGTATCGGTATAGGGACTGCTGGAGATGATGTCGCCCCAAGTGGCTCATGATGTGGTGGAGACTACTGAGAAGGCTGGGACGATGCCTCTGTAGTGCCCTCTGATCGGGCTGTTTCTAAACGAGGGTGAGGCATTCTGCTGGTGCCTTCCCCTGCTGCAATATCTAAGCTCCGGCCTGTGATAGGATGTTGCTGGTCTGACATTATCTGTAACCAAAGAATACAGTAAGCCTAGGGACCCAACCCTATACTGTACCGCTCTGCAGCACGACTGAATAAAAAGAAGAGTAACCATCCTATCATGCCTCCCAGCCTCCTGTCTATAGTATGTGGTGCAAAACACATCTATAGACAAGACTCTACTTAGCACGGCTTGCAGACTCCCTGGGATACGACCTACTCTGATACCAAGTTTGTCATGCCCCACCTTGGGGGTATGACTGGCACTTGGTGCCCTACTAGGACCTAGACTGCTAACCGGTGAGCCTAAGCACATCTGGAGCTTGGCTAGCTCTAACTCAGATTCAAGGAATCAACGGGCTATATAACGGCTGTAAACATAGCCTCCGGCCAACTGGGCCTATAGCCACCTGTACCTGTATTAACAGCTAACCAGAAACATATCAATATAAGGGAGCCTATGCGAGCCGACAAGGCTACCATGCTGTCTAGTTATCTGTAACTTAACAATGAAATACTGGAAAGCAACGTGACCGGTGAGGTCACCACTACTGTCAACAGAGGCCTCACACGGCCAACATAAACAAAAATACTAAACAGCTACAACAAACTGCACGGCCTCACACGACCGACTCAGCTGACCACAGGGAAATATATACAGACTGCAAGCCTCTAAGAACACTGATAAGATGGTCGGGACAGGGCCCCGACCTACCCATGCTGTACAACAAAGAAAAGGGATAAACCTCTAGCTATCTAGCTCCGGATGACTGGAGCTGATGACCCTGTGAGCTGACAGGAATCATGAGGTATCAGCCCCTCGTCTATGAGTACCTACAGGAAAGTAATGCAGCACCCCAAACGGGCGTCAGTACCGCTGGTACTGAGTATGTAAAACAACAGCTGAAAGATATCTTAAAACAACAATACAACTGAAGGAACTGAAATAGAAAGGAATAGACTAAACTGACTGAAAACGTAAAACTATGCTTACTCTCAACTATGCTGGAAAGAATAGGAGTCATACCTGGAGATGTATCGCTCTACCGTCGATCTACTCGTATCTAGTGTAACATGGCATAACACAACATAACATAACATGGCACACACAAACCTTACCTGGCCCCCATAAGCCGAGAAGTACAATCAACATGCAATCTACACCCCTATCCCGGTCATCCCATCTCCTATAATAACTATAAGCATCCTGTTGATCCCCTGGGTATGCACTTGGGCTCGCTGAGCCCCTGACTATAATTGTACCTGAGTCTGGAGGACTCCTGAATCAACACCCCGGGCGTACCCACTCGACGGGGGTGTATAAGGGCCGACCAAGGCACAATATGGGGAAACCGGCATCCCATCTTCTTCCCCTGTGGGACGGCATGCCACTCTGTAGAGCGACGTATCCTCGCCCTCTGGCGGACGAGTCGATACAGCTATGAACCCTGGGGCGGTCGTGGATGCTAGGTAATCCAACCCCAAGACAATACAGTGGCCTCAACTAGTAATACTATCTGCATATACCACATGCTGAAGCTAGTGATGATAATGTATCTGTACATACTGTATGATGAACTAGTGATAGTGATATGTATGTATTTAATATATGCTGATACTGATAATGGTATACATATATTTAATCTTTTGTCATACTGTGCTGAGTCTAATGTTGAACAAGATATAGTTTTTCTGCTGGAAATCAAGCTGTATAACTGAGTTTTTATAGAAACATGATTTACTATTTCTAACATGCTTTCTAAACTTCATTTTAATCTACCATTCTACTTCTGAGATACCTTACAGAAACTTATATTGCTTTACTAAGTTTCAACTGAATACGATAATATCCTAACATACTTTACTAAATCACATACTGGGCATGCTGTACAGTTCCTAACACTTTATATTAGAATTTATATCGTGCTAGCAAGTTTCACGCTATACATAACATGATGCTTCCAATATCATACCAATATTCATAATAAACATAACACACGACTTCTGAACATTCTATTGGCCTTTAAACTATTTTACTATACCGAGACTACTAACTTGCCGATGAAACTAGCTTTACATGCCTTCGCTTCTGATTTCCCGACTAACCAGTGTAGCTCGATCAGTATTCCAGCTATTTTTCCCAACTGCATTCATATATACGTCAATGAGTACTAAATACAACTTTATTCTGAAGGACGACATCACTTTCGATATAATTATAGCCTAAACTTAGGCTTAACGAAAGACGGTCGAAAACTCGCTATTTTCCCAAAGTCCAGAAGGGAGGAGTATTCACTTCACAGCTAGGAACACATAGACACTAGTTTGGAGCAATTCCACTTACCTTAGCCTGGTAGCTCGATGATTGCCGAATTTCGCGAAACTAAATCCGTAGGAATGTTCCCTGCTGCTAAATACCTCGGTAACTGAGGTTAATTTGAGTTTAGACTACGTTTGGCAGCGTAATCAAATGATAATATATTACCTCTCTTTATCTCTCTCTTTTTCTCTGCATTTTCTGGAAATTAAATGAGGAATATAACCTCACAAATCGAAGTGGGGGCTTTATATACTTGGGCCTGGACAGGCCCAACGTGTCATGGAGCCAACGCGGAGGCTCCACCTTCGTGACACGTTGCCATCACGGAGGGGCTCTGCCTTGGCTCCTTCCGCGATGGTTCAATAGGTTATCCGTTCGATCCTTTCCAGGGCCTTTCTCTAGCACGTATGACTTTCAAATATGCTTAACCACCATGCGAATAGGCCATCTAGGTGTCGAAAATCTTACGGGGTATAACACCGTTGCCCAGGATCGATGATTTGTTCGACTAGCTTTAGGGTGCCAAGTGTTTCTCAAAGATAGATCTCAGGTCCAGGTATCACCAGCTATAGGTTCGGGAGAGTGACATCCCAAATATTGCTTTCAGGACTCGGTATGGTCACTATGAATTTGTTGTTATGCCTTTTGGACTAACAAATACCCCTGCAGCTTTTATGGATCTAATGAACAGGGTGTTCAATGCATATTTGGACATGTTCGTGATTGTGTTCATTGATGACATCCTTATATACTTTCGGAGCGAGGAGGAGCATGCCACCCATTTAAGAGTACTGCTACAGACTCTCAAGGATCAACAATTGTATGCAAAGTTCAGCAAGTGTGAGTTCTAGTTGGACTCCGTGGCATTTCTGGGCAATGTGGTATCAGGCAAGGGCATAAAGGTAGATTCTCAGAAAATCGAAGCGGTGAAGAATTGGCCTAGACCGATGAATCCTTCAGATATTTAGAGTTTCTTGGGCCTAGCAGGGTATTACCAGCGATTCATTGAGGGCTTTTCAGCAATTGCAGCACCATTGACCAAGTTGACTCAGAAGAAGGTGAAGTTTCAATGGTCGAAGGCTTGTGAAATGAGCTTCCAGGTATTCAAGACCCGACTCATTACCGTGCCAGTGTTGACACTACCTGAGGGTACGAATGGTTTTGTTGTGTATTGTGATGCTTCGATAATCGCACTCAGGTGTGTATTGATGCAGCGGGGAAAGATAATAGCATATTCCTCTAGACAGTTAAAGGTCCATGAGAAGAATTACCCGACCCATGATTTGGAGTTGGCAGTAGTGGTATTCACATTGAAAATATGGCGACGTTACTTATATAGGGTCCATGTGGATGTATTCACGGACCACAAGAGTTTGCAGTATGTGTTCACGCAGAAGGATCTTAATCTATGGGAAAGGAGGTTATTAGAGCTACTCAATCACTATGATATGAGTGTCCTTTACCACCCGGGTAAGGCTAATGTGGTAGCGGATGCACTTAGTAGGCTCTCTATGGAGAGTGTGTCCCACGTGGATGAAGGGATGAAGGAGTTGGTGAAAGATGTTCATCGACTTGCAAGGCTGGGAGTTAGATTGGTCGACTCCACCGATGGCGACGTTGTTGTGAAAAATGGATCAGAATCATCCTTGGTGACTGATATGAAAGCTAGAAAATATGAGGATCCGATTTTGGTTAAGCTGAAAGAAGCCATTGGGAGTCAGAAGGTGGAGGTCTTCTCCCAAGGGGGAGATGGGGTGTTGCGGTACCAGGGTCGTCTATGTGTTCCAGATGTTGATAATTTGAGGGGCATGATATTGCATGAGGCACCTGGATCCAGGTATTCTATTCACCTGGGTGCCACCAAGATGTACCATGATTTGCGGGAAATATATTGGTGGAATGGCATGAAGAAGGATATTGCAGAATTTGTAGCCGAGTGCCCGAACTTTCAGCAAATGAAAATTGAGAATTAAAGGCCGGGAGGCGTACTTCAAGATATTAGCAATCCCACTTGGAAGTGGGAAGATATTAATATGAATTTCATTACAGGCCTACCTCGTACTCACCGACAGTATGATTCTATATAAGCGTGGTGGATGATAACGCTCAAACCACACCTCTTACTGAAGTATGAAGCGGACGTTGTCAATAAAGAACCCAACTAGAGGTTGGGGTCGATCCCACAGGGAATATGGAAGAGCTAGATTACAGCCGGTAAGTGAACTTGTGAGGTAGTTACTTCAAAATTGGGGGATTCTAAAGAAAATCAATAATGAAATCAATTATTAAAAATCGGGTGTTGAATCAATATTAAAGGATAACTAGGGTTTGTGTTCCCCATAGGTTCATAACTACTTTGGGTATACACTCGTGATTATCACCAATACTTACTTATAGAACTGATAACTTAGGTCATCCAAACGACCGACCAAATCCTATTGAATGATTATACTCAATTACTCGACCAAGTCTCATGAGCGGTTTCAAACTATCCGTTACCACTAAGTTCTAGATTTAACTATCCTGCGACCATAGCTCAAGTCAATATAATGATCATCAAGATCAAGGCTCCGTTGTAATTCTCTTTTCCTAATATCTACCTCTTAGACCTAAGCAAGTAAAGAATTTGGGCAAGTCCTAACATTGCACACTGTTAAGAAACGTTTAAGCATGAAGAGAATACAATATAAGTGTTTATATTGGTTTTAGAATCATTTTGTGCAACCCTAGCTTGTTAATCCACCATGCTTCCCAAAACCCTAGCTATGGAGGTTTTAGCCTCTCATAGTTGCAAGGTTGTGAATTGTATTCATCGTTAAGAACATAAATCAGTACTTACAATTAGGAATGAGAAAAACACTTCCTTTTAATAAATCAAAAAAACTTGAAGAACAAATAGCAAGAAGAATTCAAGAAAAGCTTGATCACAAGTAAAATCAACTCAATTCTCTCTTTCTCTCCTAAAAATCTCTTCTATTCGATAATCTGATGATGTCTACTGAAAATAAAACATAAAACGTATTTATACAGACATAAGAATCCTTTTCCTAGGCTAGTAGGGTGAATTTCCATATCTAGTTCCGCCCACATCACGAGTCCACCTACGATCCGTAGCATGATCATACGGCCTGTAGCATCCTTTCATACATTGCATGACAGGCTTAATTTTGGCTAAGTGTTGGATTCTGCTACGACTCGTACCTCCATCTTACGATCCGTACTAAGCTCTCGTGGCTTGACTCTGAGAAATTAAAATATTTCTGAAGTTCATCATGACTGCCATGATACGACTCATACCTTCATTCCACGGTTCGTACTTCCTTTCCGTAGTAGGAGTCAGCCTCTTATGCAAATCTTCTGAATCTTTTCACGACTTCATCACCATGACTCTTACAAGCTTGGTACGACTCGTAATGAGACTCATATACTGCATCTCTTCAACATTAGCCTTCTGCAACTTTCCACGACCACCAGTACGACTCGTACTATGGACTGCAATTTGAGACTATTTTGCACACTTCAGGCTATCTTTTGCATTTTTTAGCTCCAACACCAATTTCTACTGTAACCAAAGGAAAAGTGCCTTATATCCACATAAATACACCTAAGTCCATGCTATTTTCTTAGTTTTGAGTGCTGAAAGTGTTATAAATACACAACACATCAACACCCTCAAATTAAGACTTTTGCATGTCCTCAGGCAAAGAAAATAAAAACTAAACACGATGCTCAACTAGAAAATAGACTTAAGATACTATAGCCAATACTCAAACAAAACTTGCACTTTCTATACAAACTCTATTAACCCTTTCTAATGGAACAACATAAGCTAATGCATTACAAGCAACCTCAAAACATCATAAACAGGGATCAATACATGTCATCTAGCTATCAACAGACAATCAAGTCATCAACAATGTTTTTCACACAGACCAATGGTAAAAGAAGACATAATCCATGTACCCTCACATAAATGAAGTCCCCACTTAGATATAAAATATCAAGCATAGCATGGGGCTAAACAAGCAAGGCGCTCACTCTCATAAAGAAGTTACAAGTATTATGTGTCAGATACCATAGGCTTGCCCTTATTTTCTCTGCTTTGGTTTATCAGATGGTCAAGTTAGGATCACTATAGGACTTAGTCTAGCTTGTAATTTAGGCTTAGGTCTTGACATGATAAAGATGAAAGATTTTATAAGTGACTATCCCTTCCTTGGCACTACATATATTGACTTCACCATTCACCTATTTCACCCTTTATTCTTTCATTCCCTTTTCTTCCCTTTTCACCCTTTTTTATACACACTTGCATGAGTGTGGTGTATTTTCAACTTTTTCAGCATTTTTATTTTCTTTTGAGTTTTCTTTTTCAAGATTCTCAGCATTTTCATCTCTTTTCTTTTCATTTCACCACACCTCATTTTTCACCATTTCTTTTCTCTTTTCTTTTCCTTTCTTACGTTCGCACCATTTATGCACCCCTACTCTAGCCACCCTCAACTTAAGCATTTTTCTTATGTTGAGGTTCACAATATCCAAGGAAGGACCAAGGCCAAAACAGGTTCATTGAAAATAAATGGGTACGGTTAATCGGTAAATCAATGAAACATGGTGTACTAAGGCTCAATCTTGGGATCAAGAGATTCATGCAACTTTGGTAGGGTAATATAGGATAAAAGTGAGCTAAAAAAAATGGACTATGAGCATATCCTAACCAACCATCCTTAGACTATGCAAAGACCAACCAGGAACGTTCTAGATCTTCAACACAATACCAAACTAAATATTATACCTCACTCACACATGGTACATGAACTATTTTCACCTCACCTGTCTGGTTTACACATGGATTAACCAGACTACTCATATTAATAAACTAAATGACATCAAAAGATCCACAAAAATCATGCATGTTGTCATAAATGCATAGCTAATGCATCAAAAGATTTTAAATAGGGTCAATTTTTTTAAAAACCAAAACTAGTGCATTTTATAGGTTGAGTGCTCCTAAGTTACTTTCTAATTAAACAAAAATCACAAACTAAAAATAAAAATCCTACACATGTCGGTTCTACTAGATAGCATGCCTGAGGGAAAAGAACCACGGTAAAAAAAACCCTCAAATGATTCAAAAATCCCAAAAATCACAAGTACACCCTCTCCCCTTTTTGGAAAAGTAAGCTTCGTCCCCGAAGCATAAACTATAAGAACATAGGGAAGAGAACATACTTGTGGCGCACTAGGCACTCCTGTCATCTTGTGGAGGTGGTACCTCTGCTGTAATAGTGGCGCTAGTGGTGGCCGGCGCGCTCAATGGTGTGTTAATAGGTGGAGTGGTCCCCCCCTCAGTAATCGTGGCCACTTCGACGACCTCTATTACTATTGGGGCTCTCCCAAAGGGTCACGACCACTGGCAAGCTCAGACTGAGCTATGGTGGAGTTGCCTGCTCCTCTAGCTCTCTCATGCAGCTCAGACATATGTGTGTCGTGAGTCCGCATGCTCTTTGCTCTGGCCTGCTTGTGCTCTTTCCTCTCCTTCTTCCTCCTCTTTTTCAGACTCTCCACTCTAACATCCTCAACAATTCTTTTCTTACCCTTTTCAACAATTGTAGTTGGCTCCCAATATGTCGCCAAATCAATCTCCTCGTCAGGTTCGACATCTAGGTTCAGAAGAGTGGGGGCTGCTAAAACTGTTGGTTGTCATGATGACAACTCAACTACTTGGCTCCGAAGAGCCTCCAACTCCGCATGGAGATTGCTGGTATCTGTCTGCTCTGCCATCCTCACATTGAATTGGCTCTCAAAACTATCTAGGCGAGCATGTAGAGCCCGAGCTGCTGCCTCTATCTCTAACTTGACCCATGGTTTTACATTATCCATCATGTCCTAAATCTTTCGCTCCGCCATGGTCAACCATTTGGACAGCTTCTAGAGGAAGTCCTGTAGTACCAAAGAATACCCTACTGGTGTCTGAGTCTGCAGGTTTGGCTGTGGTGCAGCAAAGATGCTAGGAGCTGACTCTGAATGACCGGCATTTGTAGCTGGTGTCTCGCTCTGCTCCTGTGTAATGGGGACATTAACTTGTGCGTCCTATGCTGGCTGGGCTGTTGGAATTTCTGTCGGAATTCTGGATTTGCTTACCGGGTTCATCTCATCCCGAATAAGGCCTATGTCCGCTATCCTATGGCCTCCAATCAAACGCTCGTCAACCCGTGGAACTTTTTCCTCCATACATAACCTAAATACAAGACTCGGGAATGGGATAGTAGTTCTCACTCCCACCGCTCGGTCCCGTATCTCATCTGCTATGATCCTCGGGATATTGATGGGGTAACAAGACATGAGGCATGCCACCAAAGCTGCTCTTTCAGCACTCGATGTGTTTTCGTTGACCGTAGGTGCTAACCAATGGTGCACTAGTGTCCAGCAGGGATTTTCTATGAAATTTAGTGAGTTCAATATTGTCACTGCTTTCCACCTGTAACCCACTCAGCTTCTTCCTTGTTATCAGCAATCACCCTGCTAGCCATTGCAGCTGCCTCTGTCGCTCCTGCACACTCAGCTGTCTGATCTGCTTCATTGCCTCCACCCTGTGATCATACTCTGGCATCATCCTTGTAGGCAGGAACTGTTGTCCATACAATATTCGAGCAATGGTCTGCTCATATATATCAACCTCTCAACCTCGGACCATAACACTCTCTAGACGAGCCTGGTCTTTTATCTTCTACCCTTCCTTTGTCTTTACCTCCATGGTTGGCAAATAGTTGTCATTGAATTCCTAGACGATTTCTTCTATATACTGTGTTGGAGTCTTGGCCATCCACTTAAAACCATAGAAGCTAAAAATCCGCTTCATCTCCTCAACTTTATTCAGTGAGTTTGTGAGGATCCGCGACTCTTCTGGAAAGCTCCTCCTTGGTTTATTCTTGGTGATGAGAGAGATGCCTTGCTCATAGATTTCTTTAGCTCTCGACACTCTCCACCGAATTGTACGGCTTTTCTTGGGTGGGGTCTGTTCTTGTGCAACATCAGGAGTTTCCTCCTCTGATTCTTCACTATCACTCTCTTCTCTATTTTGGGTCTTCCCTGACCCTTCTTCATCATTGGAGTCATTTCCCGACTTTTTTTGTTCCTCTCTAACTCCCTCCTCAGACTGGGGAGCTTGAGCGGATATGCTAGTGGCTGCTTGGGCTTGGGCCTTTGCTTTTTCCCTAGTGGTTCTGGTTCCATCAGTGTCGGAGGTGTTGACTTGATACTCTTCGACTGAACCACTAGGTGAGTCCCCTGCCTTTTCAGACTCTTACTTAGTTGTTTCATCAATTAATGTCCTTTGGGATGTTGATTTATCTTCTCTGCGTTTGTATTTCATTGTACCTGTAGAGAAAGAAGTTAGTATTCATTTCTGAAAAAGAAGAAGTAGACAGGAGATTTTCAGATTCTCATCACAGGTCATCACTACGGGTCATACCATGAAGGTATGACTCATGAGAAGTCCCAGAATTACAGCCAATTTTAGTACGACTCACAGGTACGACTCATACCACAAAGGTATGATCCGTACCTTGAGTCGTCTGATGAAGCTCCTGCATTAGTATTTATCTGGAATTTTCCACGACTCATGGTACGACCTGTAGGTCAATTCCACGAGTCGTAGAAAAGGCTTTTTATGCAACTTTGTTCAATTTGGTGGTACGAGTGCTCAGTAGGCCTTGTAGTAGCAACCTTCGTACTGCTCCTCATACCACTTTTAGATTTTCTTTTCTCAGTTTGCAAAGGTTCTCTTTTCACATTTTTAGGTACTCAGATTTCCCCCAGGTCTAGGCACATCATTAACTCAATTTAACCATGCTCAATCCTCCCCCTTTTGACCTACTACCCATAACTCTTTGTGTGTTTCAAGACCTAAGTTCATCAAAATTTTAGCATCTCTCCAATCAAAAAACCATTTCACAACACCCTGATCATTGTCTCTCTTTTCAAAATCAATTGTTGAGCATAGTGACTGACTCACAGGGGTTTTGGCACCATCACTTTTAGTATATGAGTATTATCAATGTTTAATACAACATACTTACTTGATGGATGCTTCATCAACTGGAAATCACCGTATAGGGTTTGCAGAACTTGGGTTGAGCAAAACTTTTGCTCGATTATTTGGTCATTTTGAGTTATGGGTATGGGGAGGTGAGTTCAGGTCGTGATTTTGAGTGTTATTAGCATGGGAGAAGGTGTTTGTGGGGTTTAAATAGGTAAGGGAAAATTTTAAAAGAATTTGGGCCGAGTCGGGTATTATTGCCATTTTCGACCCGTCACGACCACCAGTCGTAGGAAGTACCTATGACTCGTAAGTGACCTTGTTGAAGAAAACTTACCTGGTGACCTATGAATAGATCCTACAACTCATACAACTGAGGTACAATACATAGGATGAATCATAGGTCAGAGCTTGGAATCATTTTTCTCTGATACTCACCACGATTGCTGCTACGGCTCATAGGATCCCATCACGAGTCATACTGAGAGCCATAACAGCTGATATTTCAGCCTCCTATTTCTAATTTCCCTGCACACTGAGCACACATTAGTTCAATAACTTGGGTTGCTTCCTAAGAAGCGCTTGATTTGTTGTCGCGGCACGACGTAGGTAGCCTAGTTACTCAGACTTTACCAAACTACCACTTGGGTTGCCTCCAAAGAAGTGTCTGATTTAACGTTGGGGCACGACGCGAATCTCTTGACTATTCATAATTCATGAAGTGATTCATACTCATCCTCTAGTGCTGAGATTACACTAAATTCCTTCAGTTGCTTCATTGTCCTGCAGATGTTGAAAGTGACCTTTTCTTGGTTTAATCTAAACTTTAGCAAACCGGCTTCCACATCTACTAGAGCCCTCCCGGTTGCAAGGAATTGTTTCCCCAAAATGATGGTGACCTCATAATCAACCTCGCAATCCAAATTCACGAAGACTGTTAGGAATATAAATTTGTCTACCTTGACAAGCACATCGACTAGGATGCCCACTAGCTTTTTAACCATTCTGTCGGCCATTAGTAGCCACATGTTGGTCGATGTGGGGGCTCCCAATCCCAATTTCTTGAACACTGCCAAGGGAATCAAATTAATGCTAGCTCCCAGATAACAAAGTTCCCTTACGAACTCGACATTGCCAATCGTACATGGTATAGTGAAGGAACCTGGATCCTCCTTTTTCTAAGCTAGGACCCTTGTAGCTATGGCACTACAGTGATGTATATTGTCAATAGGCTCATAGCTCACAGATCTTTTCTTAGTCACCAGGTCCTTCATAAACATTGCATATCCTGGCATCTACTCTAATGCTTCGACCAATGGTATGTTCATAGGTAGTTTCTTAAGCATTGAAAGGAATTTCTGGAACTTACCATTCTCCACCTTTTTTTTATCCTTTGAGGGAATGGTGGCAGTGGTCGTGGGATAGCTTTATGCAATTGTATTGTCCATTGATCAATGTCAGATTCCTTCTCACCTCTCGGGGCCTCTTGCAACTCACCGCTCTCTGTCTTAGCACTAGTATCATCTCCCTCAATTATTCTCTTTTTCATCCGCTCAACTTTAACTGGAAACGGGGGGTCAACTGTGGTTTTACCACTCCTAGTCATCACTGCCATGCAATGTGCATCATTCTTTGGATTTTGGACAGTGTTTCTAGGTAGTGTACCCTTTTGTCTAGGGTTCATTGATGCAGATAGTTGCCCAAGTTGATGTTCAATCTGCTTGATGGCGGTAGCATGAGATTCCACTTTCTGACCCATACTTGATAAGTCACTTCGGATCTCCTTCAGCTGATCATCAGTGGACCTCATCTTCTTCAACATCTCAGCCATCATGCTCTCCAACATTGATTTCCCAACCTCCCCTTCTCGTGCATTGGGAGGAACATAGTCTCCATCCTGGTCATTGGTGATTTTCAAAATCATATGTTGAAATTTTGAGTTTGGAGTCCCCACGGACATGACCACGTGTCGTGGTCAGCCCCCACAACTCGTTGAGTCAATCATAGTCAAGGGATATTGAAAGGTGAAGGTTGAGTGGAATTGTTCCCTACGAATGAACACAATGAATCGTGGTCAGATGCCATGATCCATTAGGTTGGTCGTGGTCAACAGTTGATTAAAGACTTAAGGAGTTGGACAGTGGAGGTAACGAGTGGTGACCATGAGTTGTTGTCACGAATGACAATCCGTTGGGTCCCTCATGGGGACCCCTTGAGGAAAAGTGGCAGTGGATTTCACGACAGCAAGAGACGACCCATTTCCCCTGGTAACGACTCGTCCAGTCCCTCATAAGGACTGGAGTCAGTTATTTTCTACGAATTTAGTAAGGGCTTATCCCTAATCCCTGTGATTCTAAGCCTAAACTACATTGTTTTAAGCTAAGAATAATGAGTTTTAAGAGGGGTAAGTTCATTCTAGGCTAGTCTTATTCATGCAAGCAAGAGTAAAGGTATAGAGAGGTGATCAAGCTCAAATCCCTTCAACTTTCCTTCAATTCTTCATTGGGCAATCAAAGGAGTGGTAAAATCAGTTCTTCCCAGGTATGTAAGGTTATGAATGGGTGAATTAATTTACTTCCATGCCCAATCCCTCTCTAATTCATGAAAATCTATATGTTGATCCTTTGGGATTTTAGCCCTATGCATGAAATTCCTAAGTTTCTACCATGGGTATGATCTAAGTATGTTTCTATTATTGAATTATGATTCATGGGCAAGTTTTACATTGTTTTCAATTATAACCATGTTTTCAAGATTTATAAACTAAAGTGTCCATCCATGAGAAGTTCATGAAAGTTGAGATTTATGATAAATGTTCAAGTATAATAAGATATTATTGATGGAAAGCATGTTTTTAAGTTACCCATGTCTATGATTATGTTTTCAAGTGAATCAAGTATTTTCAAGCATGTTTAAGTATTGGACAAGCCCATGTGTTCAAGTATGATTTATGATTCAAGTTAATTAGCTTACCACATAGTTTTGGAGTCAAGACTCCCAATTATGTTCAGCTTGTGGTATGCTTTGAGTCAAGGCTCCTCATGTATGATTTCAGATTTTATATGTATATGATTGGTCAGCTTCATCAGTAGACGATGGTCAGCTTTGTTGAAAAATGATGGAGAGCATATGCATGTTTTTGGGAGTAGTGTCTAGCATCGAGTAGGCTAAGGGTCAGTCAACCCTATGCCTCAGAACTATGCGCCAACGTAAGTATGATCAGATTATTTTAGGACCTTCTATATGATCTTTCCCCTACCCCAAGAGGGCCTTGAGCTTGATATCGATATCTTGGTAGCGTCCTTAGCCCTGGAAAGGCTTCGGACAGATCTACCCACCTAAGTGTGATAGTCGGGACCATGTATACTCTATCGTGGTAATGTTAGTTATAAGACGAGTCTCCCATTGTTCCTCATGATTTGAGTATGCATGTTTATCATTGATGATATATATATATATATATATATATATATATATATATATATATATATATATATATATATATATGTATGTATATATGTTCTAAAGCAGGTTTGACCCAATATTCAGTTTTATGTATGATTATCAGATTTAAGCTTTGGGTCATTTGCTTAGTTATGATGTTCAATTATGTTCAGATCATGATTTTAGATGATAGCATGCAAGCCCTACTCTCAGATTCTTATCTTGATCTTGTTTTATATTATGCATGTTTTAATTTATTTTACTTATTTAAGCAGTTTTACTTACCTTGCATACTCGGTACATTCCGCATACTAACCGCATACTTTATGTTGTATCGTTTCATGATACAGATTCTGATCATCAGACTCTGCCCCGTCACTAGCCAGCTTCCGGAGTTAGCATCCAATCTCTATTGGTGAGTCCTCATCTCCCGAGGATCATTTGTTATCAATTATCCTCGTATATGCAATTTCATACGTAGAGAGCTAGTTGAGGTCTTGTCCCATCAACTTATCACAATTAAAGGCTTTTCAGACAACAGATTGTTTTCAACTTCAGACTTGGGTTGTATATTCAGATTGTTATGTTATGTTTGGATTTTCGCCATGTTTATTATGTTAAGTCTTCCACTTTATTTTATTGAGTTAGATGTATGTTCATTCCATGGGTCAACTTGGAGTCTCTCAGGGCTCCTTGTCCCATGTCTCGATCAGGGCCCATGTTCGAGTCGTGACACATACACTCCACCTCTATCGTTCTTTGGGGTCTCTCGATTCCTCCATTGACCTTGGTCCCTGTATCTAGCCCCAGCTCTATCATAGCCATTGTTCTCATAGTAGTTCCAACCTTAACGCCAAGAGTCTTGGTTAGACCCTCGGGTGTTGGCTCGAAAATCCCCCTGATTGTTCACAAAATTTGCTTCTTCTTCAACCTCGGGGTAGTGATTATCATACCTGGGTCCTCTGTCTTGCACATTTGCCACATGTACCTTTTGTGTATTCATCATGGTAAGCTACTTGGTGATCAATTCCAACTCGTTTTGAGATGGGTCATGTCTTCGTCCCATTCCTCTTCCTTCTTTTGCTCCTCTACTATCATTCCTCTTATGTAACTCAGTGCAGTGGCCTCGTATTCGCCGGTATGCCATGTCCTATTGGTTTTATTCATCTTATCCAATATTTCACTGGCCTCTGCAAAAGTATGGGCCATCATGGACCCCTCAGCAATCCCGTTTGCTACGACTTTGTTCACTGCACTTAGTAACCTAAAAAATACTTCCAAAAGAACCTCCTCGGGAAGCTGGTGATTGGGACACTGTTTTTATTTCTTTTTGAACCTTAGCCATGCTTCATGTAGAGCTTCCTGAGGTAGTTGTCGGAAGTTATTGATTTCATCCCTTAATTGAATCATATATGAGGGTGGAAAGAATCTCTCTAAAAAGCAGCATTTGCTCTGCCCAAGTGGTGATAGACTCATCTGGAAACTCGTTTAGCCACAAAGTAGCTTTTCCAGCTAATGAGAATGGAAATAAGTGGAGTCTAATTGCCTTTTGAGAAACTCCAAGCAGTCTGTAAGCATTGCAGATACCAGTGAAATTTATTAGATGGTTATTTGGATCTTTGTCGGGTAGAGCATTGAACAACCCCTTCATGCTCAGCAACTGCATCATAGTACTCATGATATCAAATTTGGCGTTTGCTGACAATGGGGTTGGAACTATGGCCCCATGAGCTAAACTTTTTAAGCTCATACTCCCCCATCGAAGAGCACATCCCTTACAACATTCCATCCATGATGATGAGGGGGGTTTTGTCCGTTCCTGTCTGCATTGCGACAACTAAATTTGCAGCATCAGCTCTTAGCTGCTTTAGCTAATTGAACTTCCTCCGCTAAGTGCACAGCTTTAGCTCTTTGCGCTTCAGTCATCTCCTCTAGTGGGAGATTTATTGGTACTACAGGGTTCGTCATGCTAACCTGTGATAAATAGAAACAAAGAAAACAAAGTGTAAAATCACAAAAGATTATGAGTTAAGCTTATACACCAATTAACTTATTTTAAAATCGTATTTCTAGGCAACGGTGCCAAAATCTGATCACACCCAAATTACACCTCCCAATTGAAGTATAAAGAGGTCGTTCTTAAATATAGTAATTTTTGTGTAAGACTTACATTTAGTACATCTAACTCTTTCTTGACTTAAAAATTACACTTACCTCCTCTCAGTCTCAAAGTGTATGCATTTCATTCGCCAATAGACAATAAATGCTTTCCACCCATCTCCTCTCGGTCTCAAAAGTTTGTATATTCTAACTTTGCAGTAAGTCTTGACTTTAACTATCCTCGATTAGAGCTCAACATAATTAGATGAGAGATATTAACCTCAAATTTCCATTGTTTATCTCTTTTCCTAGCTTCAACCTCCTTGGTTGGGCAAGTTGAAGATATGGGTATGTTTCAATGTTTGCAACCGCTAAAACTTTAATTAAAAAGAAAAGAATGACAATCCACCCAATTCACTATTCAACAATCACTATTTTATTATGCCTATATTCGTTAATCCGTCATGGTTCCCACAACGCTAGACTAAGAGATTTAGCTGCTCATGTTTATGAGAAAACAAATAGAAGATGTAGAAGAAATCATCATGACATACCTATGAAAATAAATAATTGAATAGAAAATTTCCAAGACTATATTGAATCACAAGAAATTGATGAAATTCCAATAATTGTCAGCTAAACTATTACACAAATTCTCAAAGTATGAATTGTACAACTCTATGAATTATAAACTACTAATTGTTGACTTCCAATCTATATGACCCCTAATCATTTTATGAGAGGGTATTTGTAATAGTAGATTCAATCTTCGTTGTTCCTTGGATTTGGTTTTGCAGCTTTTATTTCTAGTAGAATTGGAATTTGACTTTCTGGTTGTCTGGAAGGAGCCATGTGTCGTGCCCCTCATTGCACTGCACCACTAGTAGCACTGAACTGGCCTGTACGCTGCCAACTTCTATAACTTGCTTCGTCAATCCCGTTTTGCCATTCATGCACTTTTAAGCTACATTTAAGTCCAAATCCATCACCTTAAGCTATGAAAGCAATGTGTGTTAGCTCTTTTTCACAAATATATCATAAAACACATGAAAACACACACAATTTATTCTGAAAACATAGCAAAGTATGGGCAAAATATGGCTAAGATATGCGTAAATTCACCATTCATCAATCATCAAGATCAAATTATATTTAATCTTGTGCTACAATTATCAAGATGTTTGTCCAACTTTTTTGATTGTGAACAAAAATTTATCACTTATAAGGACCAATAATTTTAATCTTTCGTATATGGCCTAAATAACTCCATATACTAAACCATCTACTATATAAGTAAATGACAAACATGTTAGAACAATGATTTATTCAAAATTGATTTTATTAAATTGAATGAATAAAATAAACAGTCTTTACATCGGATGAAAACATAATACTATAGCTTAAACTACATGTTAATAGTATATCTTATGTACTCCTGTAGCAAGAATAGCATCCATTAAAGTATTTTTGTTGTTAGTATCTATATGTAACTTATATACACATCAAATGGTTATTAAGACTGCCTTTTTAAAAAAAATCTAGACGACGAAATTTAAATGTAACAACCTAAAGAGTTTGCTCTTATAGAAAATGAAAGTAATGTGTGTAAACTGATAAAGTCTCTTTATGATTTAAAACAAGATCTACAATAATGACATGAAAAATTCGATAATGCAATACTATTAAATGATTTCATACATAATCAAGTAGACAAACATATCTACTCCAAGTTCACAAAGAAATATGGAGTTATTATTTTTCTTTACATAGATTACATGTTAGACTATTAGTACGAATATGCGTGAAATCTCTAAAAATAAGAAGTATCTAACTTCGATCTTTAAAATAAAAAATTTGAATGTAGATACTATGTTAGAAATTAAAGTTACAAGAGATAGAAATAAAGTGACTCTGTCACAATCATATTATATAGAAAAAATCCTTAGCAAATTTATGTCATTTGAACATAAAAGAGTTTAATACTCTTCGCGACTTTAGTATCAAGTTGAACAAACACATTGGGAGAACTGTAGCACAACTAGAATATGCAGATGTTATAAGTAATATGTTGTATGTCATGCTTTATACTAGGCCTGATATAACATTTGTTGTTTGTAACCTTTCAAGGCGTTGTAGTAATCTAAATAATGATCATTAGAAAGCAATAGTTAGATTACTTGGATATTTAAAAAGAAAAAAATAATTTGGCATATACGACAATGATTTTTCTACTGTGTTGAAAGATTATTCTGACGCAAATTGAATTACTAGAGTCAATTATAACAAATTCACTACAGGATGGATATCCAATTTAGAGGGTGGTGTTATTAGTTGGGGGCATCCAAGAAACAAACTTGTATTTTTCATTTTACAATGGAATATGAATTTATTGCATTAGCAACTGCTGCAAAAGAAAGCGGAATGACTAAGGAACATGTTATTAAATATAAAATGTGCCCACAATCTATGCCATTGATTTTTATATTTTGTGATAGTGAGACTACGATGTGTATAGCCCACAATAAGATTTATAATGGAAAACTAAGACATATAAAATTAAGATATACGTATATAAGAGAACTAGTAATAAATGTAACTATGTCTATAATGTATGTGAGAGTTAACAAGAATATAATATATTCACTTACAAAAGCATTAAATAGAGATGTTGTACAAATACATCACGAAGGAGTGGACTAAATTCCTTAAATTAAACACAAGTAATGAAAACTCAATTTTGAGTTAGTATACACTCTCGCAATATAAGTTCAATGAGTAATAACAAAGTTACTTTCTGTTGTTAAATGATTGATCTCCTTCAGGAGTAAATAAATTGTTAATTGTTTGTTATAATATGTACATAATGAAAAACTAGAAGAGGTTGAATTAATTCTTAATGGAACTAGCAAGTGTCTAAAGTGGAGAGGGACACAACGTCTAGTGTCACCAATATGAATATTGGAGTGGTGCCGCTTCAAACAAGATCCAGAAGGTTGGTCTTGTAAATGTTCACAAACTCAGGAATGGTAATACATGACCATCAAAGTGCTAAATCTAGTTATGATTTGTTTAGCTATTTTAATCATGTGTGTGATACTTTCAATTTGACAAAATGAATCATGGTTCAAATCTTCAAATACCATGAAATTCCTCGAATTTTAAAGTGTTTACATCAATTGAAAGTTCAAATCTATTTATAATACTTTTTACTACGCATGATTGAGATTCAATACCAACTAGTGGGGAATTACTTATGGTTTGTATTGTATGGAGAAATTTCTAGTCCCGCATCGATGGAATTAAAAGAGTTTCAAGGGTTTAAATGTTTCGACCCAATTAGTTTTCATGAATATGTGAGTCGACCATGTATTCTTGCATATGTACAAATAAATGTTATATATAATATTTAAATTTAAGTAACTTGAATCTATACTTGGGGCTTGGGCGTGGATGAGGTTGGATCTTCAAATAAAAGACAATTTTATTTTTTCTAATATATTTTAATATTATCTGAAATTTAGACCGATACGAATTAAATCATTTTATAGAGATAATACTGGAAGAATTAAACAAATTAAAGGAAAATAAACACCAAATATGTCTATTACAACCTTAGAATCTAAAAGTCATTGTAGTTGAGGACATCTACCAAAAAGAGCTTTAAAAAAAGAATAAATTAAGAAAATCAATAAATCAATGTTTGAACAAAAGGCATCTTTTGTGGTGGAGTTATAGTTACACGTCTGGATCCGCTCACCTTCTAATCTCTTGCTGCTGCTCTACAGATAGGATCGAGATGAACTACCTGGATCAAGGTCTACACTCAGAAAAAAAGTGAAGGACTAACATCAGTACGACACAATGAACTGGTAGGCAACATTGACCGAACTTAAATAATAACCCATATACGGTGAAATAACAACATACAATTACCAAGACACAAATTTATTAAATAGTACTCATTCCAAAATCAATCAGTGTAATTGTTTGGCTGTCTTACACTGGATTGGGCCTCACTACGATGGAACTTGACCGCTGCAACGGTCTCACCACGACGGTAAGGGTAGCGCTGCAGCAGTACTGCCTTGGTTGTAACTCGACTCAACTGAACACCTGTAGTTCTTTAAATATTCTCAACATTTAATTCATTACATCCATACAAGTTATACATAGCCACAAATCCAACAATTAATATACCACTGACCAGATAGAGTATGCAATGGCCCCTCAAAACCAATCCCTCAACTCATGTGACTTTGCAAATAATGACTAGTTATAACAAGCACATCAATATTACCAACACATAATAACTACAATCAAGGATTTCAATTTCATCAGATTCTAATACTTCCAAATCATTCTTTATTCTTAGAGCTATATTTTGGTATCGTAACATTTGTGATGTGCTGGGCACAAGCCTCCGTTACATTATCATAATCATTCAAAACTGAACATCACTATACACACATGCCAGAGGGTCTTATTTCTGCCCTTCCAGTTATGACCTTATCACGACTTGAGCGTACGCCCTAGATGCGACACAGTGCTTAGAACCACAAATGGCTCCAAGCTAGCACAAGACATAACATAAATCTAACATGACTAACACTTTACGTAAATACTAAGCGAAAGCATAACTAAAAGCACAAAATACGAAATAGAAATATTAAAAGTAAACTGGATAACCGAAAAGCAACTGAATGCTACAACTATGTCTATAGGCCTCTACTAGAGATGAGCTACTAGGACCCCTGCTAACTCCAAAGTCTGAAAAAAATGAAATAGTACTATAAAATAGAAAGAAATATTCCGGTCCTTGGAAGATGAGGACTCACCAATAGAATACTGTTGCACTAAATCTGAAGGAGAGACTAATCACACTGCTGAGCCTGAGTGCCTGAGTACCTGAGCCTATATCATAACACGCTGTAACATAGGAGTATGCGTCAGTACTTTGAATGTATTGAGTATGTGAAGCTATGAAATTTAAGACATAAACATACTGATAAAGATATTATAAGTAAAAATGCTGAAGTAATATGATATGACCTTGTCTAAAAATACAAACGCCATAAATAACCTAAAATCTGAAAATACTGTCAATCTAGTAAAACTGATTAAGGTTCATATACATATTATGATATCTAAGATTGGATTATACTACAGGAGAGACTGTTAACCAATAAAAGAGATCTTCTTAAAAGAACTTATAAAGCTAACATTTATAGTAAGTTCGATATGAAATCCGAATTTTGGCAAATATAGATAGCAGAAAAAGATAAATATAAAACATCTTTTAACGTACCTTTCGGACAATACGAATGGAATGTAATGCCATTCGGATTAAAAAATGAACCGTATGAATTTCAGAATATAATGAACAACATATTTAATCCACATAGTCATATTTTTATAGTCTACATAGATGATATTTTAATATACTCGGAAGATATTGATCAACACTTCAAACATATCCAGACCTTTTTAAAAGTTGTTAAGCAAAACGGATTAGTAGTAAGCACTAAAAAAATTAAAGTATACCAGAATATTATCTATGATGACAATAAAGAACATATTCAGGTATTGCTTGAAAACTCTATTCATTAAGTCCATAAAAGCTGCAGGAGCATTTGTTAGTCCAAAAGACATAACTAAAAATTCGTAATGACCATACCGTATTCTAAAGGTTGTCTTTGAAATGTCACATTCTTTGACTCGGAGCTGATGATAGCCTGATTTGAGGTATATCTTTGAAAAGCTGCTATCATCCTAAAACTTATCAAACAAGTCATCAATCCTAGGGAGAGGATACTTGTTCTTTACTATGACATTATTTAGCTGACGGTAGTCGATGCACATTCTAAGCATACCGTCCTTCTTACACATAAATAGGACTGTGAAACCCTATAGAGAGATGCCAGGTTTGATGAAACTCTTTTCTAAATGGTCCTTTAGCTGCTCCTCTAACTCCTTAAGATCAGCTGGAGCCATTCTATATAGAGGAATTAAGATAGGATGGGTATTAGGAAGAAGGTCTATGCCGAAGTCTATTTTCCTCTTAGGAGGGACTCTAGGAAGATCTTCAGGAAACACATCTAGGAACTCATTTACAACTGGAACTGACTGAAGAGTTGGCATTTCAGAACTAGGATCCCTGTCCCTAACAAGATAATAGATATAACCCTTAGAAATCATTTTTCTAGTCTTAAGGTAAGAGATAAACCGACCTTTAGGCGGTGAAGTACTACCCTTCCACTCTAGGACCAGTTCATTAGGAAACTAGAATCTGAAGACTCTGGTTCTGTAGTTAAGAGATAAATTGACCTTTAGGTGCTGAAGTACTACCCTTTGACTCTAGGACCGATTCATTAGGAAACTAAAATCTGAAGACTCTGGTTCCGCAGTCAACTGAGGCATAGCAAGAGAGTAACCAATTCATGCAAAGAATGAGGTCAAAATTTACCATATCTAACTCTACTAGATCAAGTGAGGTGACTTTTTGTAAAGATGTGACCAGATCATTTCGGCATACCCGATTGGCTCTAATTGACTTACCAACCGGAGTAGAGACTGAAAATGGCTCTGAGAGAGTTTCTAGACTAATATCAAACTGGACTGCAATATAAGGAGTCACGAAGGAAAGTGTGGCTCCTAGATCAAGTAAAGCATAAATATTTATCTGAAATAAACGTAACATACTAGTGACTACGTCAGGTGAATTTATCTGGTCCTGACATAAAGATAGAGAATGAAAGAAATTTTGGTCCTAACCACCTCCACCCGTGCCTGAGGTAGTGCCATGCTGATCCAAGCAACCTATCAGATCTACTGATGTTGTGGATTGTGCTTTCCCTCGTCCTGCTGATGGGCAATACCTCAATCTATGATTCAGTTGGCCACAACCAAAACAACCCTCCTTGCCAAAATAGAACTCTTAAGGATGGTTCTTACCACACTTAGGGTATGTTGTAAAAGTGCGCCCACTGGAGACATGGCCCTTAGACTGAGAGCTTGATGCTCTACCCTTCCGATCGACGGGGTCTGGGGAGAGGAGCACTAGCTGATAAGGGCATGGCAGCTTGCTGCTACTGCTACTGGGGGTGATTACTACTGCCTGAACTCTGCTGAGAATACTTAAATTGACATGATCTCGCCCACTTACTCTCCCTCTCTATCTCCTTCAATTTCTCTGCCTCTATCTACTGTGCATGGATTATAAGTCTGGAGAAGTCCATGTCATTGATGAGCATGAAATTCCTGCACTCCTTAACCATTAAGTCTGAGACTCCATTTATGAACTTGATCATGTGAGCCCTCGGCTCGACAACTATCTATGGAGTATATTTTGACAATTGAGTGAATTTTAAGGCGTACTCCTGCACCGTCATGTTATTCTTCTTCAAATTGGTAAACTCCTCGACGTTTGATTTCCTCAACTCTCGAGGAAAGAATCTATACAAAATAATACCATATGAACTCTTTCCACTTTACTGGACCTGCACCAGCCCATCTTCCATCCTTTTATTGTTTGTACCATAACTGAGCCACCTCTTTCAGCACGTAAGCGACCAAGTCTGCAGTTTTAGTGAAGGTGATACCCCTAATTTGGGTGATGTTCTAAACCTCATCAATAAAGTCTTGTGGGTCCTCATCTACTTAGACCTATGAAATTTTGGGAGATTCATCCGAGTAACGTCTCGGACTCTGGCAGCACCTGTAAGCCTATCCGTATTGGCCGGTATGACGGCCTGCGGGTTGACCTGGTTGGCCATCACCTGATTTAGCATCTGAATAGCATCCCTGAACTAAGAAGGTGTCACTTGATCGTCTTGAGGGGATGCTGGAGCTGGTGGGGCTTAGTGGTTGGTGTTACTATTCCTCCTTTTGTTTACTCTTCTAGGAGGCATTGTCAACTAAAAATGGTAAAGCATAAGTTAGAAGGGAGTTTTAGAGTTTCATAATCTATGCACGATAAGAATTATGAAAAAAGGAAATTTTCCTAAAAACGTCTTGTAGCCTCCCCCACATAAGTGTGACGTGCTTCATACCTATGAAAAAGATTTTACTTAATGCGACTTTCAGACATCCTAGGATACTCTAAACCTAAGTATCTGATGTCAAGTTTGTAATAACCTGAGTGTACACCCTGGATGCAACACAATGCTTAGAACCACGAACGGCTCCAAGATAACCCATGGCATAACATGAATTTGACATGACTAACACTTAACGTGAATACTGAGCGGAAGCATAACTGAAAGAACAACATATGAAATAGAAATGCTAAAAGTAAACTGGATAATTGGAAAATAATTGAATACGACAATTGTGCCTGAAGGCCTCTACTAGAGATGAGTTACTGAGACAAATCCCCAGCTAACTTGAAAGTCTGCAAAAAAATAAAACAGTACTACTAAAATAGAAAGAACTTCTCCAGTTCTTAGAAGATAAGGACTCACCAATAGAATATTGTTGCATTGAATCTGAAGGAGAGACTGATGTGTTGTGAGTTTACAACACTTTTGACGCTTAAAACTAGTGAAAGATGCATGGTCTTAGGTGTGCTTATACAGATATGATACACTTTTTCTTTGTTTTTAGGAAAATCATGTGTTGGAGTTGGATTCTACAAAGGAAGTGAAAAGAGTGCATAAAATAGTGAAGTTGCAGGCCTCAGTATGACCAGTCCCTTGTAAGAGTTGTACTATGCATTCATGATAAAATCCAGAGGAACTGCATGAGGTGATGGCCAAGTAAGACTCTTGGTACGAGCTATACCAGAGCAGTCATGGAGACATACAGAAGTATGCACTTGTCTAGACTCTTAGTACGGGTAGAAACCACAAATCGTGATGATCACATACGACTCATATCAAGGAGCAGTGGTGAACTTCAAAGCAAAGTTGTTTGGCAAATTCCATAGTATGAAAGGATATGATGATTCATGAGATCAAGGTATGGGTGTACCAATGTACTCATGGAAATATTTAAAGGATGCAGACTTCACAATATCAAACCATGATAGAAACGTACAACTCGTAACAACATTGTATGAGTCATACCGGCTCCCAGGACTTAACCAATTTCAAATCTGCCTAGCATTGTATTGATGGAAGGGACGACTCATAGCTACAAGCTACGACTCAGGGGATTTGGCGACTACAGTTATAGCAGTTTTTCTGTTAATTTAGGAAAGGTTTCTAATTATTTGTATAAATATTTTTCTAGGTTAGTTTAGTTAAGAAGCCAACTTTTGGATAGAGAATCAATACTTTTTAGATTCATCTTGAGTTTTTCAATAATCTTGGGGATATTATTCATTCTTCTTGAATTGTGCAATAATCAATTTTGTTTTATTTCAATCATCATTGTAAGTCTCTAATTATGATTTCTTCCATGAATTCTAATTCTTTTATTACAAATATGAGAGGCTAAAACCTCCACAACTAGGGTTGTGGGAACTATGGTGGAATAACTAACTAGGGTTTGCATAGAGTGTGTCGAAACCAATACTTATGTTTGTATTGTCTTCTCTTCATCTTAAATGTTTCTTAACAGGGTGAAACACTAGGACTTGCCAAAACTTTTTACTTGCTTGAACCTAGAGAGGTAGAGATTAGGAAAAGAGAAGAACAACAAAGCCTTGAAATTTAAGTTTCATTGAATAACTTGAGATGTGGTCGTAGGATAGTTACTTTGACACAAATTGATAACGATTAAAGTGAAAATACTCAAGAGACCTAATCTGGTGATCGAATATGGTCATTCAATAAGGAAGGATCATTCGTTTGGATGAACCTATGTTATAAGTTCTATAGGCTAAGTATTGAGATAGATCACTAGTGCATTCACCCGAAGTTGGTATGAATCCATGGGGATCACTTCCCTAGTTAATTACATAAACACAACAACAAAACAATTTATAGTACTCTTACCTGATTACTTCTTTAAAACCCCCCTTCAGGAGATAATTGAATTGAAATCATAAACATTAAGCATTATTCTATATTTTGACCATATTCCCCGTGGGATCGACCCCAACCTAGTTGGGTTCTTTATTAACAATGTCCACATCGTACGTTTACAAGAGTGTGATTTTAGCATTATCAAAAGTGGATCCATCTCTGCGGAATACGGCTTAGGACTAGATTAATTGCCGGTGTTTAACTTTTAGTATTTATTTTCTCATTTACATTTTTTTTGTTTTTGACACTCACAAGTTGCCACTTGGTGAATGCCAAGTACTCGGCGAAGCAGAAACCCTTTGATTCCACTTGATCTTGAGCTAGAACGAACACTGAGAATAATGGAGCACAACAATGAAACCCCTAAGCAAAGGCAAGCCAGATTAGCCGCTGAGGCTCGTCAGGCAAAGTCAGCATGGCAAGTTGCTCTTCAGGGAGTCGAGGATCCCTAAGGAGTGATAGAAAATGCTGACTGTCACAAATGGGGCAACAGAGGCCATAGATATGCTCTTCAGTTTGATGATGATGAGGATTCGAACATTGATGAACCAGTGTAGACAAGAGCCATTGTACCACCACCTTTGCCTGTTGGGAAAAAGTTTGATATCACTAGCACCATGATCCAGTTGCTCAACATGAAAGGGGTGTTTATTGGTCATGCAGTAGATGATTGAGGGAGTAGATGATTGAGGGAACAAGTATGCTATCAGGCTGATGCTCTTCCCATTCTCTTTATCTGGGAAGGCCACGTGATAGTTGTCAAAGTTGCCAAACGACTCCATCACCAACTGTAGGGAACTGTAACAAGCCTTTTTGGAAAGGTTCTTCCCATCTTCTAGGATGCTGCAACTAAAGGATGAGATCTACAATTTCCAAAAGTTGAAGACTGAGGCACTCCATGAGACATGGCTGAGATTTAAAAAGAAGCTGACAAAGTGCCCAAATCATAAAATTCTCGATGATAGTTTATTAGAAATTTTTTACAGGACTTTGAACAATAGCACTAAGGCTGTAGCAGATACAATGGCAGGAGGAGCACTGATGAGTCACTCGTGGGAGCAAGCAACTATCATACTAGATCGATTGACCAAAATAAACAGAGCCTGGCACACAAGGGAAGCTAAAGCAACTGCAGGTACATATGCTATATGGATAACTGTGGAGCAACACAGAAAAGAGAAAGAGCGTGATTAGGAGTTGGCTCACGTGAGAACATAGCTAGACCTACTCACGAAGCATATTATGGGTTCTGGAGCTCAAAACGTAAATGTAGTGGGAGCTCAGCTTCTGGAACTAGGGCATGAGCAGCTTGATTCCAAGGAGGAGGCAAACTTTTTGGTTAACCTGGTGGCGGATTTTTAGGCCAACGCCCAAGGTTCTGGACAGGACACTTAATGCCAAGGTTCCAGAAATCAATGTTGGAACTAGTATAGAGACAACTACAATAGGAACGGGTATAGGGATAATAGCAGATGTCGTGAGCAAGAAGGTGAGTACAAAAAGAATGAGGCTACTGCAATGATTATATAGGTTTATATGCTCTTACTAAGCTTGTGAAGGCGATGCTGGACCCTCGAAGTTGGAGACAATGATGGTTGAGTTACTGAAGAAGGAAAAATCCATTGATGATTAGCTAATCGACATTTAGGGAGACATATCGAGCATGAGCCAGAAAGTTAAATTGCATGCCATCGTGATTAAGTAGATCAAGCAGCAGCTAGGGAAAATGTCTGCATTACTGAACCAAAGGCAGAAGAGTACACTTCCTAACAACGCAGTCCAAAATTTAAAAAATGACAGTCACTACATGGTTGTGATGACTAGGAGAGGGAGGATCACCATTGACCCTCCCATCCAAATTGTAGTTGAGATAGAAAGGTAAAAGGAGATTGAGCTGAATGATGAGGATGAGATTGTTGAATAGGATATTACAGGTGAGCCTGAGTTGACTAAGGCTCTACATGATGCAAAGAAGTCTGAATCTGACAAAGGGAAGGAAAAAGGGCCCACAAATTTACAAGCCTATCCATCGGCCACCACCACCATCACCCAGAGGTTGAAGAACAAGGCGGAAGATGGGAAGTTCCAAAAGTTCTGTCAGTGCTAAAACAATTTTCTTAGAACATCCCATTGGTCGAGGCATTGGAATAGACACCTGGGTATGTTAAGTTCATAAAGGACCTGGTGAGTAGGAAAAGGTTCGTGAGCTATGAGTCGACTGGTTACTTGCATCATTGCAGTGCCATAGCCTCATGTGTCCTTGCTTAGAAAAGGGAAGATCCAGGTGCCTTCACCATTCCATGCAATATTGGTGATTTTGAGTTTGTGAAGTCCTTTTGTGACCTAGGTGCTAGCATCAACTTGATGCCATTAGTTGTGTTTAGACAGCTGGGCTTGGGAGCCCCTATACCGATTACGATGCGGTTACTGATGGCTAACCGTACAGTTATGAAGCTAGTGGGGATCCTTCTTGATGTGCTAGTAAAGGTAGACAGGTTTATCTTCCCAGCTGATTTTATATTCCTAAATTGCGAGGTCGATTTCGAGGTCCCCATCATCTTGGGGAGACCATTCCTTGCCACTGGGAGAGATTTAGTAGATTTTGAGGTTGACCAATTAAAGTTTAGGCTGAATAAAGAGGAGGTCACCTTCGATGTCTGTAGGTCAATGAAGCAGCCTAATAAGTTTAGGGTGGTGTCAACAATTGAGGATGAGTCTGAGTTTCTTGACAAATTCTGAGCAGTCAAGAGGCTTGTGTCATGCCATGATGTTAAATCAGGAGCTTCTTGGGAGGCAACTCATGAGGTGGTTTAGAGAAGTATGAGTAATCGAACTACATGCGTCGTGCCGCGACGTTAAATCACACGCTTCTTGGGAGGCAACCCAAGTGTCTTGACTTATGTGTGTTCAGTGTGCAAGAGAAACAAAAACTGGTGGCTGAAAAATTGCAGAACAGGAATGTACTATGAGCGTTAGTATGAACCGTAGGATGATAGTACGACTCGTAGTATTGTCTGTGGTGAAAAACAAAGACTTATCCAAGTGCATGAGTTCGCATTATAGTTGGCCATTACGAATCATACCTCCATGGTACGAGTCATAGCACCCACTGTAATGATGAACTATTCTAAGTGTGGCAGTGCAGAAATGCCGACCTACGAGTCATGTTACAGGTCGTAGTTCCTTGGTACGACTCATATCGTAGGTCTCCGGGTAAGTTCCCACAGTCTTCTGGTATAAGTACATGGATGAGTCGTAGGTATGGTGTCACGCCCTGAGGTTACACCCTGGATGGGACACGGTACATGGAGTCACATGTAATCCCAAGTCAACCCCTGGTCTATCATACACTGGCATTCTGAGTAAACTTTGAAATATAAATATATGTACAACGGAAGCTTTAAATAAAAAATATAAACATTTAAGAGAATGAAACTGATTCATAAAGTTGAATACATATGAACAAAACTATAGATCTGAAAATAACTCAAGTCTGTGTCTTAAAACCACTATAACTAATAAGTTGCTGGGACAAGCCCCCAACTAACTTCAAGTATAAATGAGAAAGGAAAAATGTAGCTGATTGAAATAATCATCATCCTCAAAAGATGAGGAGTCACCAACTAGAACAGCTGAAGTCTTCTGAGAGTGACCGGCTAGCGAGGCTGAGACTGAGGTCCTGCAGCTCTATCATAAAATGATAAAACATAAAAGTATGCATTAGTAATTTTAATGTACTGAGTAAGTGAGAGAAATCATACACAAGAAATGCAATAACTGAACTGCAAAAGACATGCAATGACCAACCAAAGCTACTGAGCTAAATAACTGAAATAACTAAACGGTCTAAAAGATCCTATCTGATGGTCAAGAACATGTTCTAAATCTGAAGTACTGATCTGATCTGATCTAAAACTGGACTGAGCTGACTAGTGGGAGAGTCTATAACCGACATATAACCACGTGAGCTACACATGGAGTCCCATGTATACACCCCATCGGTAGGACCCAATATACCTTGCTAAGGTATAAAGGCATGAACTAGGTGATCACAAAAGTCTAGGGTTGTGAGGCCAAATAAAACTGTAACCTATGGAGGCAACGTAGTTCTGGGAACCTGGGTGCACTGGAACCCCAATCTGCTTGGTTCTAAGTCCTACTCCCACTAGATAGTCCTAGACTGAATACAAAGCTGATAGCTCAAAACTGGGGCCCAATACTAGTCAGGGATACATATCCGAGAATACCTTGAGAGTCTTATCAGACCAGATTTTGGAACTTAGTTCTAAGACTGGTCAGAGCTGCTTATCTAGAAGCGTCGTAACCATCTAAAGAACAAACTGCAATCTGATGATGGGGTCCTAAGGCTAGTCAAAGTTGCTTATCTAAAGTGTCATGACCGCCTAGTGGACCACTAAAACTGAGTTCAAAATCTGATTCTGATAACTGGGAGGTACTACGAACACCGCGGGAATTTCTGCAGCCAAACTGATCAACTGACATTTCTGACTAACACGGAGAATTCTAACATTCTTAGTAAAACTAAAATGAAAATACTCTGATTGTGTGTCAATGCTACTAACAAATTGGGAGTCCTAAACAATGACAAATATCAAACAAAATTTTCGATATTCAAACACTATTGTAAGATTCAAGACTTTCTACATTCAAGAAGTAGGGCTAAATTTCACTTCACAAGAATAAACATCATTTCAATCACAAACTGGTGGAAAATATCTATAACTAACATGAAATAACATTCCACATGGATTAGATGAGGTATCACTAACATTTCTTAACATTCGATAATTGCAAGGCTAGAACTGATAGAGAAAAGTAGGGAGGAATTTGGGGACACAAGGGAAGAACTATTCCCTTGTTGAATTCCCACATAACTGGTGAAGAAGCCTGAAGAATTTACTTGAGAAACCAAGGAGAAATAGACTTCCCTAGATCTTTCACTAAAAGTTCCTGAGAGAAACTCTCCGATATTTTTCTGAGAATCTGTGTGGGAATTCCCCCTCTAAATTCCCTTTAAAAAATCTAAAATGACGTAGTTTAGAGTCTAGGAGGTTAGGAAATTACTAAAAAATCCTTGGGAAATTCGCAGTAAAACTGACAGTCAGGCCCCTACGAGGGACCTAACAGGTCGTGGCCAGTGACCATGACTCGTGGTCACCTCTCGTTAGGTACACTGCCCCAATATTCCCTGGACCCCCCCCCCACGGGGGACACCACGACTCATGGTATCCCAAACGAGTCATGGTGAGGACCCGTTGGGTACACTGCCTAACTTCTTTCCGGCCTTAAATTTATTCTTGACCACGGGTCATATCACGACTCATGGTGTTGACCACGACTCGTGGTCACCCCATTCCCCAAAATTTTCAACTAAGTCCATAGTCCCTACCACGAGTCACTTATCGACTCGTGGTCACCTCCCACGGGTTACAAAACGACTCATTTTGTGGCCTGGTGCAGATTTTCCAATTTTCTTGATTTTAAGTCTCGGGTCTAGTCTTTGAGTATTTGGGGTATTACAATATCTCCCCCTTGGGAACATTCATCCTTGAATGTTGAAAAACACACAAGAAAGCAAAGAATAGCAATCTTTATATTCAAGTACAGATCATGAAAGCTATAAACTAGCGGAATGACTACCTCTGAATTAAATCACAAGTCTGAACTGAATTCACTAATCGTACACATATTCATTTACGTGAAAGAAACTAAAACAGATGAACTAAAATCAGTTTTTTTTTGGGAGAAAATTGATACCTTAAACTGAAACCGAGCCGGTAGGAAACAAATAGGGTTATCTAGCCATCATATCTGCTTCAGCCTCCCACGTAGCTCCCTCAACCTGTTGATTTCTCCACAAGACCTTGACTGAAGCTACCTCCTTGTTCCTCAGCTTACGATCCTAACGGTCAACGATCTAGACTGTGACCTCTTCATATGAGAGACTATATTTCACACCCACAATGTCCAATGGCACAATTAAAGTTGGATCACCGATGCACTTCTTCAATAGTGACACATGGAATATTGGGTGCACAGATTCCAACTCTGAAGGTAATTTCAACTCATAAGTTATCTTGCCAATTCGCCTTAGAATTCTATAGGGTCCCACATATCTCAAGTTGAGCTCTCCCTTCTTCCCAAATCTCATCACCCCTTTTATGGGTGAAATTTTCAGATAAACCCAGTCATCCATAGGAAACTCCAATTCTCTTTTCCGTGCATCAGCATAAGATTTCTGACAGCTCTGAGTTGTTTTTAATCTTTCCTTGATGAGTTGTAACTTCTGCATAGCTCATGAACTGAGTCTGGCCCGATTAAAGTAGCTTCACCAACCTCAAACCACCCAATAGGAGATCTGCACCTCCTACCATATAATGCCTCAAGCGGGGCCATCTGGATACTGGAGTGGTAGTTGTTGTTGTACGAGAACTTGATGAGAGGCAAGTGATCGTCCCAATTTCCCTTGAAATCGATTCACGTATTCTCTCAACATATCTTCTAGGGTCTAAATAGTTTTCTCATCTTGCCTATCTATCTGCAGATGAAACGTTGTGCTGAGCTTGACCTAAATACCAAGTCCCTTCTGAGAAGACTTCCAAAAATGAGAGGTGAACTGGGTACCTCTGTTTGAGATAATGGATAGTGGCACCCCATGAAGTCTGACCAACTCTCGGATATAAAACCTAGCATAATCCTCAGCTAAATTTGTAGTTTTAACTAGGAGGAAGTGTACTGACTTAGTCATCTGGTCTACTACTACCCAGATTGAGTCATGCTGCCGATGAGTCTGAGGTAGACCTATAATAAAGTCTGTATTTACTTCTTTCCACTTCCATGCGTGTATGCTGGTATCCTGATTCATACCTCCTGGTCTCTGATGTTCTACTTTGACTTGCTGGCCGTTCGGGCACTTAGCTACAAATTTAGCGATGTCTCTCTTCATGTCGTTCCACCAATAAATATCCCGCAAATCGCAGTACATTTTAGTAGCACCAGGGTGAATGGAGTACCTCGAGCTATGTGCTTCATCCAGTATCTACTATCTCAATTCACCAATGTCCGGTACACACAACCTGCCCTAGTAACAGAGCACACCATCTTCCCCTTTGGAGAAAGCCTCAACCTCTTTTCTGAGAACTGCTTCCTTCAACTTAAGTAAGATGGGATCCTCATCCTATCTGGACTTAACTTTAACAACCAAAGAGGAATCTAACCCACTCTGCACAACTACTCCACCCTCAGCTGAATCAACTAACTGCACCCCTAATCGGGCTAGTCTGTGAATATCCTTTGCCAGTTCCTTTTTGCCTTCCTCTACATAAGTCATGCTCCCTATAGACACTGCTCAGGTCATCAGCCACCATATTGGCCTTGCCCGGGTGCTACAGCACGCTCATGTCATAGTCCTTTAGTAGCTCCAACCACCTTCTTTGATGATGATTCAGATCTTTATGACTGAACACGTACTGGAGGCTCTTGTGATCGATGAAAACATCATCATGAGCCCCGTACAGATAGTGTCTCCATATTTTTAACGCAACACCACCGCTGTTAACTCTAAGTCATGAGTTGGATAATTCTTTTGAACTTTGAGTTGTATAGAGGCGTAGGCTATCACCTTGCCCCACTACATCAGGACGCAACCGAGTCCAACTTTAGAAGTGTCACAATGAACTACAAACCCATTTAATCTTTCCGGTAGGGTCAAAACTGGCGCGATAATGAGTTGAGTTTTCAACTCCTGGAAACTCTTCTCACATGCATCTGACCACTAAAATTTCACCTTCTTCTGAGTCAACCTAGTCAGAGGGGATGCCATAGAATAGAAGCCTTCCACAAAGCGTCAGTAATACCCGGCTAGACCTAAGAAACTTCTAATTTCGGTTGGGGAGGTAGGTCTGGGCCAGTCTTTCACCGCTATTATCTTTTCAGGATCAACCTGAATGCCCTCACTCGAGACCACGTGATGAAGGAAAGTCACATACTTCAACCAGAATTCGCACTTGTTGAACTTAGTGAACAACTGGCGGTCTCTAAGCATCTTAAGAACTATTCTTAGGTGGTTAGCATGTTCTTCCTCATTCCTCGAGTATACCAGAATGTCATCGATAAATAAAATGATGAACATATCCAGATACTACTTAAAGACTCTGTTAATCAGGTCCATAAAAGTTGCGGGGGCATTAGTTAGTTCGAAGGACATAACCACAAACTCGTAGTGAACATACTGAGTCCTGAAAGCTGTTTTCGGTATGTCACACTCTCTGACTCTTAGCTGATGATACCCCGACCTGAGATCTATTTTGGAGAAACAGCTGGCTCCCTGAAGTTGGTTGAACAAGTCATCAATTCTAGGTAAGGGATACCTGTTCTTGACTGTGACCTTGTTCAACTGACGGTAATCGATGCACATTTTGAGGGTACCATCTTTCTTTCATACAAATAGTACTGGAGCACCCCAGGGAGATATGTTTGGTGTGATAAAACCCTTATTAAGCAGGTCTTTTAGCTGCTCCTTCAACTCCTTAAGCTTAGCTGGATCCATTCTTAAGGAGGATGGAGATAGGCTGAGTATCTGGGAGAAGATCTATACCAAAGTCGATTTCCCATTTAGGAGGAACTTCAGGGAGATCTTCAGGAAACTCGCTAACAACTGGGACTGACTGGATAGTTGGGGTCTCAGAGTTGGAGTCTTTGACCCAAACTAAATGGTAAATACACCCTTTGGAAATAAGTTTCCTGGCCTTAAGGTAGGAAATAAACCTACCCTTAGGAGCTGAACTACTGCCTGTCCATTCTAACACTAGATCGGAAACTGAAACCTGGCTTCTCTAGTTCTACAGACGACTGAGGCATAACCAGAGTGTAACCAATCCATGCCAAGTATGAGGTCAAAATCAACCATGTCTAATTCTACAAGATCAGTTGGAATGACCTTATTGAAGACTGAGACTGGGCAGTTTCTATACACCCGACTGGCTCTAACTGATTCGCCAACTGGGGTGGAGACTGGAAATGGTTCTGAGAGGACCTCTATACTGATATCGAATTGGAATGCTACTTAGGGAGTCACGAATGATAGTGTGGTTCTTGGATCTAGTAGGGCATACGCGTCTAGATGAAAAAGGCATAGCATACCCGTGACCACGTCAGGTGAGATCTCCTGATCCTGATGAGAAGACAATGCATAAAAACTGTTTTGGCACTGGTCGCCATCCGTACTTGAAGGGTTGGCCTGCTGAGCTAGTCGGCCTGATGGAGCTGCTGAGGTAGTGGATTGTGATCTTCCTTGTCCTGCTAAGGGGCATTCCTTAAGTCGATGACCAATTTGTCCACAACCAAAACAGCCCTCTCGACCCTGAAGACACACTCCTGGATGATTCTTGCCTACACTTGGAGCAGCTGGATACCTATTGCCAACACTGTAGCTCTGGGACTTAGAGCCAGATGCTCCACCCCTCCGATCTTGGCGGGACCAAAAAGTAGAGGCGCTGGCTGAGCTGGGTGTTGGAGCTCTCTACTGCTGCTGCTTCTATTGTGGGCGGCTACTACCGCCAGACCTCTGGTGGCCATAATCTAATTGGCCACTCCTTGCCCGCTTGTTCTTTCACTCCATGTCCCTTAGTTTTTCTTCCTCAATCTGCTGGGCATAGACAATAAGGCTAGAGAGGTCGACATCCTTAATCAGCATCGCTGTTCTGCACTCTTTGAGAATAAGGTTCGACACCCCATTAACAAACTTCAGCATGTGAGCCCTTGGCTTGGACACTATCTTTGGAGCGTATTTGGACAACCTAGTGAACTCCACAGCATATTCTTCTACTGTTCGGTTTCCCTGTCTCAAATTCATGATCTCCACAACTTTTGCCTCCCAAAGCTCCCCGGTGAATAATCTGTCCAAGAAGGCTGTAGTGAACTCCTCCCATTCTACCGATCCTGCACCCATTGGCCTCCCCTCTTTCCACTGTTCGTACCAGACTGGGCTACCCTTTTCAGCTGGTAGGCAGCGAAGTCGACACCTTTTGAGGAACTGGCGCCCACAATTCGGGTGATCTTTTTAATTTCATCCATGAACCCTTGTGGGTCCTCTCCCACCTTAGATTCGTGAAAATCTGGAGGGTTCATTCGAGTGAAATCTCACACTCGGGAAGTGGCTACAGAACCATAGTTATTAATTGGAACCACTTGCTGGTTCACCCGGTTAGTATCTGTCTGAGTGAGTAGTTGGATGGCCGCCCTGAACTCTGCGGTAGACATTGAGTCATCCTGTGGGGATGCTGGAGCTGGTGAGGTAGGTCGGTGAGCATTACCGGCCCTTCTCCCATTACCACATTGGGGAGGCATGATTCACAAAAACGAAATAGAGCACGAATTAGGAGAACAATTCTGTAATTGAATTTCGACGCACGATAAAGAGTATGAATAAAAGGAAGTTTTCCTAATAACATCTCGTAGCCTCTCCATCATAAGTGAAGCATGCTTCACACCCATGAAAAGGACTATACTCGATGTGGCTTTCAGACATCCGAGGATACTCTAAACCTAGTGCTCAGATACCAAATTTTTCATGCCCCAAGGATACACCCTGGATGGGACTCGGTACTTGGAGTCACATGTAACCCCCAGTCAAACCCTTGTCTATCATACACTAGCATTCTGAGTAAACTTTGAAATATAAATATATGTACAATTGAAGCTTTAAAGAAAAAATATAAACATTTAAGAGAATGAAACTGATTAATAAAGTTGAATACATTTGAATAAAACTATAGATTTGAAAACAACCCAAGTCTATGTCTGAAAACCACTATAACTGATGAGTTGTTGGGACAAGCCACTAGCTAACTCCAAGTCTAAATGAGAAAAGAAAAATGTAGCTAAATGAAATAATCATCGTCCTCGAAAGATGAGGACTCACCAACTAGAACAGCTGAAGTCTTCTGAGAGTGACTGGCTAGTGAGGCTGAGACTGAGGTCCTACAGCTGTATCATAAAATGATACAACATAAAAGTATGCGTTAGTAATTTGAATGTACTGAGTAAGTGAGAGACCATACACAAGAAATGAAATAATTAAACTGAAAAGACATGCAATGACCAACCGAAGCTACTGAGCTAAATAACTGAAATAACTAAAATGGTCTAAAAGACCCTATCTGATGGTCAGGAAAATGATCTAAATCTAAAGTACTGATCTGAATTAATCTGAAACTGGACTGAGCTGACTAGTGGGAGAGTCTATAACCGACATATAACCACATAAGCTAGACGTAGAGTCGGATGTATACACCCCATCGGTAGGACCTAATATACCTTGCAAGGTTATAAAGGCATGAACTAGGTGGACACAAAAGTCTAGGGCCATGAGGCCAAATAAAACTGTAACCTACATTGGCAATATAGTTCTGGGAACCTAGGTGCGCTGGAATCCCGGTAGGCTCGATACTAAGTCCTACTCCCAGTGGATAGTCCTAGACTGACTACTAAGGTGATAGCTCAAAATTGGGGCCAAAGACTAGTCAGGGATACGTATATGAGGACACCATGGGAGTCTTATTAGATCGGATTCTTGAACTTGGCTCTAATACTGGTCAGAGCTGCTTATCTAGAAGCGTCGTAACCATCTAAAGAACAAACTATAATATGAAGCTGGGGTCCTGAGGCTAGTTAGAGCTGCCTATCTAAAGTGTTATGAACACCTAGTGGACCACTAAAACTGAGCTCTAAATCTGATTTTGATAACTGGGAGGTACTACTGACACCTCAGAAATTTCTATAGTCAAATTGATCAACTGACATTTCTGACTGACACTGAGAATTCTAACATTCTTACTAAAACTAACAACATGGGAGTCCCCAAAAATGATAATATTCAAGCAAAAATTTCGATATTCAAACACTATTACAAGATTCAATACTTTCTACGTTCAAGAAGTAGGGCCAAATTTCACTTCACAAGAATAAACATCATTTCAGTCTCAAACTAGTGGAAAATATCTATAACTAATATGAAATAACATTCCACATGGATTAGATGAGGTATGACTAAAATTTCTTGGCATTCGATAATTCCAGGGCTAGAATTGATAGAGAAAAGTAAGGAGGAATTTGGGACATAAAGGAAGAACTATTCCCTTGTTGAATTCCCACATACCTAGTGAAGAAACCTGAAGAATTTCCTTGAGAAATTGAGGAGAAATAGACTGCGCTAGTTCTTGCTCTGAAAGTTCCTAAGAGAAACTCTTCAATGTTTTTTTGAGAATCTGCGTGGGGAATGAGGGAGAATCATTTTTCCCCTCTAAATTACCTTAAAAATAAACTAAAACGACGTAGTCTAGAGTCTATGAGGTTAGGAAATTACTAAAAAATCCTTGGGAAATTTGTAGGAAAACTGACTGTCAGGCCCCACGAGGGACCTAACGGATCGTGGCCAGTGACCATGACTCATGGTCACCTCTCATGTGGTACATTGCCCCAAGATTCCCTGGAGCCCCCCCCGCCCCCCAATGGGTGACACCACGACTCGTGGTGTCCCAAACGAGTCGTGGTGAGGACTCGTTGGGTACACTGCGTAACTTCTTCCCATCCTTAAATTTGTTCTTGACCACGGGTCATATCATGACTCGTGGTGTTGACCACGTCTCGTGGTCACCTCCCACGGGTCACCGAATGACTCGTTTTGTGACCTAGTGTAGGTTTTCCAGTTTTCTTTGTTTTAAGTCCCGGGTCTAGTCTTTGAATTTCTAGGGCATTACATATGGACTATGACTCGTGGTAGAGTAGTGATAGGCAAATTTAAATGAAATAACCCGACTTGTACCAGATTTTTGTAAATATGCCCTAATCTATTTATTAACCAAATTTTCAGACTTAAATTCCCACAAAAACAAAATCACAACCCATGATCACCTCCTTTCAAGATTCAATCACCCGTACCTCATGCACAAGTTGTTTGAGCTCAAATCTGTGCAAATAAATTTGCACGAGCTATGGGAATTCCTAGCCCAAAACTGAATCAAGCAAGATTTTATTCAAGAACTTAAAAATAACAAGTGATTACTTCTTCATGTAAAATTCTTGTTGAGTATTAGCCGAAAGCGAATCGTATGTCCTCTACTCCTGAAAATGAGGAAGAGGAATGTGATCAGAGGCTACATCTGAATGTGTTTTGACGGGTTAGGAATTAAAATGCTCAAATAAAGAAATTGATTATGGGTAGTGAGTTACGGGGTATGAAGTATGTTGGGGATTGTATGGGTAAGTAAAAATGATATAGTTGCATAAATGGGATAGGGAATTCTGAGTACCCATCTAAAAATGTATCTAAATGCACAATTGAACCTGTGTAGGGCGAGGATAGGCTTCACGAGCCTTCCTACTACTTGTAGTTTCGTGCTATGACTCGTAGGAGGATTTGTTGGGACTGTGCCAAGCAGGTTAAAATGGAAATCCATTTTATGGGACCTAGTACAACTCGTGGTATCTCACTGAGAGTCATACCTAGTGGTCGTACTAAGAATCAAAAAAGGGTAAAGTTCAAAAGAAACAATATGATCCTTAGTACGACTCGTAGAATCCAACTACGATCTGTGACAATGAGTCACACCAAAATACTGAAGGTCAAAATTTGTTGGAATTTCTACCATGACTATTATTACGGATCGTACCATCCTAGTACGGGCCGTGACTAGTCAGGAAAGTACTACGAGTCTTAGTATGAATCATAAAACCAAGGTAGGACTTGTGCTAATGACTCATGATGAAATACTAAAAATGATTTTCTTTGTTTAATTTCTACATGTACTAACCTTTCTCTCCATAGGTACCATGATAATTAAGAAAAGAGCAACTAAGAAGGCCTAGGTTAAGAAGGCCAGAGCTGAGATTGCTACCTAGAGGGCATTGGTAGGTGAGCCTTCGAGCATGAGAAGGGTACCCTTAGTGGTTGATTAGAGGATTATCACATAGATACTAATGATATTGATGAGCCACGAACCACTAGGGCACAAGCCAAGGCTTAGGCTGATGCTACCTCTGCCGATCCGACAAATGCTCCCCAGTTTGAAGAGGGAGCCGTTGAATAGTTTCAAGAGTCCGGTAGTGGCTCAAATACTAAGGAAGGGTATGATGAGGCCCAATCTAGAGAGGGTATAGTTGAGACTCGATTGAAGGAGGAGACCCATGAGGATGATGATGACCAGACTCTGCCTCTAAAGAGTCGCATGACTAGGTGGAGTGTGCTCGATACTTAGGAGATATATGAGAAGGGCCTCACTCTCACCTCCAAACAGTACCTCAGATGGAGCATTCAAGAGAAACTACGGATCCTGGACGGTGCTCTAAATAAGGTCGAATAGATGAAGCGGCACTTTGACTTTTATGGGTTCAGTGGATGGCTAGAACCCCTGACAGCTACAGTGTTGAACTAGTCAGGGAGTTCTACGCCAACTACTTGGCTATATGGAGTAGAAGGCAAAGGCCGGGCAGAAACTGAAGGAGCAGCCTAGGCTTGACAGTGTCATGGTCCAGGGACGAGTAATTGATGTCTCCGAGTAGACTATTTCCTGGATGTTGTATGGGCCAGATTTTAGAGCTCCAGCTGCCACAGCCGAGTTTGACTATAGAGTCGATGCCCTAAAAAGGGTTGGCAGTTGGCCCTCGAAGATAGATATAGGTAAGTGATATGGATAGCTGGGGTTATAGCCAAGGAAATGGAGGAGGTAGAGTGGGTGACCAGCGGACAGTAGGCCAGAAAGGCTACGCTCAACTTCATAGCAAAGGCCTGTTGGACACTGGTTCACCACAGGCTAGCACCAATAGAAAATGACGACACTTTGAGTGCCAACAGTGTAGCATTGGTGGCATGCATTATGTTTAGATATGCCATCAACATCTCGAGAGTTATAGATGATGACATTTGGGATCGCGCTCTGGGCTTGAGCACCATTATCCCATTCTCGAGTATCATACACAGACTCTGCAGAGACTCTAGAGTAAGGGCAATAGCAAAGATTGATATTGAGGTTGGGGGACACAAGACTACTGATATAGGGATGATTTGAGATGATATGAACTCGGTAAGTTGGGTTAGATTAACAGTAGTGGTCCTACCACCACAGCCAGTAGGGAGCGAGCGGATAGATGCCCCTACCTCAATGGAGTAGAGAGAGATGTCGGATACAAATACCAGTCACACAACATCTAAACCCAACACTTCCTACACACTTCCACCAGCAATATTAAGGTAGGTTTCTTTGGGATGTATATTGGTGGCCCATGACTTCCTCCAGTAGGTGGAAAAGTGATTAATGTTGACCAAGATAAAGGCCAACTTGATGATGGAGAATGTCAAGTCTGGGTCAAGTCTAAGATTGAGGAGGTTGTGAGAGGGATACATAGCAGGAAGGATAGTTTTGAGCTTTGGCTCAATGAGCGATTGGCAGAGTAGCCTGGTGTGGGAAGCCTGAGAGATGAGCTCGGATCACTACGGAGTCAAGTAGCCAAGTTCTCATCTAGAACACCGGCCATATTAGCAGCCTCCACCATTCTAGAGCTAGATATTGAGCTTGATGAGGAGCTCGACATTGGGGTATTTTGGGCCTCGATAGCAGCTGGTGTAGAGAAGGGGAATAAAAGGGCCTCGGAGGTAGCTGATGACGAGCTTTCAAAGAAGAGGAAGAGAAAAGAGAAGGAGTGCAAGAGGGAGACAGTGGAGAGCCTGTAGTCTCATGAAGACCACTTATCAAAGATACAGGAGAGAGCTAGAGGAACGGGGAGTTCTACCACTACCCTTGGAGAGCTTGTGGGTGGAAAGGACCTTTTGGGTGAGGCACATTCAGCCCAGGTAATTGATAAGTTCATTGAGGCGGCCATGACTGTTGAGGGGGTGACCACTACCCCAATTTATACACTATTGAGTACATCGACCACTACTGGCGACACGATTTAAGCAGAGGGGAGTGTGCCTCACATCCGCCTCCACAGGATGACAGGAGCGCTTAGGGTTCCACAGGTATGTTCCTCTCTCAGTCTTATATTTCCTTGATTTGGGGACAAAGCATGACTTTTGAAAAGGGGGTATATCTGTCTTTTGGTTTTTGATCATCCAAGGGTTTTTGTTGCCATGTTTCTTTTTCCTCAGACATGCTATCTAGTAGAACCGGCATATTTAGGATACTTTTTGTTTTGCTTAACTAAAAGTAGATTAGAAGTACTTTATAGTAAATAAATGCACGTGTTTGATGTTTTGGAAATTCTTGAAAAAAATAGCCGTTATAAAAAAGATTTTTGTGTTTAGGATGTATGTTGACTGCGAAGTATGACTACTGTGGATCTTTTTATGGCATTTGATATATTCACATGTGTAATTGTAGCTTAGTTGTGCATTAATCAAATAGGTAGAATAAATGCAAACCTGTACCATGTGTGAGTGAGGATTCTTAATTAGTTTAATACTGTGTAGAGGATCTAGAACTTGCTAGGTTGGTCTTTACACAGGTTGTGGGACAATTGGTTAGGAAAGGATCATAGGTCATTTTTTATTTATCCCAGTTTTAGCCTATATTGCCCTACCAAATAAAATGATTCCTTGATCCATGTTTGAGCCTAAAAGTGACCTTTTGTTGATTAGCTCATTCACCTTCCTTATTTTGTTTATAATGAAGCTATTTTGGCTCTGGTCCCTCTTAGGACATTGTGAACCTCAACTCAGGAAAAATATCTAAGTTGAGGGTGGCTATTGTAGAGGTGCATAGATAAAGTGGGGGAGAAATATAGAAAAAGCTGGTTAACGAAAGGTTGGGTGTGGTGAATAAAAAGAAATTGAAAAAAAAAGAAAATGCAATAAACAAAGTTGGAAAAGAAAAATAAAAAATTCACCGCATCCACAAATGACAGTTGAATGGAGAAAAAGGGAGGAAAGAGATAAAAGAGGAAAAAAGGGTAAAAAGTAAAAAGTGAAGCCAAGCCATGTAGTGCTAAGGAGGGTTAGTTACTATTTCCATATATACCATACCCGACCGGAAGCCTATACTACAAGCCAATAAAAGTCCTATAGTGATCCTAGCCTGAATGTCTCAAAAAACAAAGCAAAGAAAGTAAGGGCAAGCTATGGTATCCATTGTGTAGTATTTGGAACTTCTTTGTGAGAGTGAGAGTCTTTCTTGTTGGTCCCAAGTTTCATATATATATATATCTGTGAGAGTTGGGGACTTCATTTGCTGTGAGGGTGCATTATTTGCATTGCATTCTGCCAGTTGTCTATGTAAATAGCATTAGTGTTAACTCAGTCTCTGCTAATAGTTAGATTCCATATCTAGATCCCTGTGCGTCATGAGTTGTAGTTGCATGTATGCATAATTTACTTGGTTTAGAATGAAAAAAGGGTCAATATCTTATAAAGGTCATGTGTTCAAATTTTGGTGTGTTGGTTGTAGGTCTTCTACTTTATTTTCTAGTTAAATGTCGTGTTATAATTTTGTTTTATTTGCCTGAGGACATGTAAAACTTTAACTAGAGAGTGTTGATGTGTTGTGGGTTTACAACACCTTCGAAACTTAAAAATGATGATAGAAGCATGGTCTTAGGTGTGATTATACATATATGATGCACTTTGGCATTGTTTTTAGGGAAATCATATGTTGGAGTTGGATTCTATAAAAGAAGTGAAAAGAGTGCAGAAAATGGTGAAGTTGTAGGCCTTAGTACATGCGATACCTTAGTGGTAAGAGCTGTACTATGCATTCATGATAAAATCTAAAGGAACTACTGATGAAGGGCGTATTTACGCCCGTAATTTACTATGTTTTGCCTATAATTTTCTATGTTTTGAGAATAAATTATGTGTGTTTGCATGTGATTATGTTATATATTTGTGAAATTAGCTAATGCATTTGATTATATGTTTTTAGGGCTAAAAGTGATGGATTTAGGTGCATTTGATATGTTCGGAATGAAGTTGAAGGAGTGGACTACATAGGAATTAAAAAGAAAAAAAATATATGGTGCAATACCACGCACGCGCGACAAGCCACGCAAGTCAGCAGTAAGACAGGTGCTATAGGTTGTGCGAGGCACTGCCTTCCTAGGCGCTGCAGCAGGTGCGAGGCGCCAGGTCTCCCATGCTACAGCAGGCACGCAGCAACCCTCCTCTCATGTGATGGCAGGCACACAACAACTTCCTTCCAGGCGCGTTGGCATGAGCGATGCGGCGCTGGACGTGGCATTGGTAGGACGCGACGCGGAAAGCTTTCAAACGGTCCAAAAATGGATTTTCCACTTCAACTAGGAAAAGGAACTTTAAGTCCCAAGTCAAATTCATCGAGGAACAATGAAAACATAAATCTACTACTATAAATATCCTTTGATTTTCATGTAATAGCTAAGTCTTCAAGTAGGAAGTTTTTATGTTTTAGAGAAGGTTTTTAAGTCTTGGAGTTTCTTTAGTTTACAATATATTTGAGAAGACATATTTTGAGACGATTGTAAAGTTTTTCTTCCAAATTTTGCATTAATCAAGTGAAGGTTCTTCTAGTCATTGTTGTAAGTATTAATTTTAGTTTTTATTTATGAATGCTGTTAATTTACTTATGAACATGATAGGCTAAAACCACCACAACTAGAGTTGTGGGAACCATGGTGAATTAACGAACTAAGGTTTGCACTAAGTGATTCTAAACCAATACTAAATGCTTGTATTGTATTCTCTTCATGCTTAAACATTTCTTAACAGTGTGAAATGTTGAGGACATGCTCGAATTCTTTACTTTCTTAGGTCTAAGAAGTAGAGATTAGGAAAAGAGAATTACAACAAAGCCTTGATCTTGATGATCATTGTATTAACTTGAGTTGTGGTCACAGGATAGTTATATTTGGAACAAATTGATAACGGTTAAATTGTAATCGCTCATGAGACTTGGTCGAGTAATTGAGTATAGTCATTCAATAGGGACTGATTGGTTGTTTGAATGAACCTAAGTTATCAGTTCAATAAGTAAATTATTAGGATAGATCACTATTGTAGAACCTGAAATAGTTAAGGAATCCATGGGGAACACTTACCCTAGTTAATTGCAATAATTTGGAAACAACCATCAATTTCTTAACCTTGTTACTTATTAATTTTACAAATCCCCCCTCTTAGGATATAATTGACTAAAAAGCTTAAGCACTAGCATTCTTCTACATCCTTCCATATTCCCTGTGGGATCAACCCCAACCTCTAGTGTGGGTTCTTCATTGACAACGTCTGCTTCATACTTCAGTAGGAGGTATGGTTTGAGCGTTATCAACTACACAAGGTGATGGCCAAGTACGGCACTTGGTATGAGCGATACCATCCTAGTACAAGTTGTACTAGAACCAATCATGGAAAATTACAAAAGTATGCATTTGTCTAGTCTCCTGGTACGGGTAGAAACCATGAGTCATGATGAGCACATACGACTCATATCAAGGAGCTGTGGTGAACTTTAGAGCAAAGTTATTTGGCAGATTCCAGAGTATGAAAGGATACCATGAGTCATGAGATCAAAGTACGGGTTGTACCAGAGCATACGTGGAAATATTTAGAGGATGCCAGACTTCATAGTATCAGACCCTAGCATTGTACGGATGGAAGGTATGACTCATAGTTACAAGCTATAACTCGTATGATCTGGCGGCGACGACAGTTAAAGTAGTTTTCCTATTAATTTAGGAAAGGTTTCTGATTATTTGTGTAACTTTTCTAGGTTATTTTTATTAAGGGACCAACTTTCTGATTGTCATGCCCCACATTAGGGGGCATGACTGGCACCTAATGCCACACTTGGACCTAGGCTGATCTGGCTGGGCATATACACCTCTGGTGCCTGCCAGCAACTCAAAATCAAGATAACAAACTACTATAACTTGGTTGTAAACACTGCCTCGGGCCGACAAGTCCACATAGCAACCTATAAACAAGAAAGCTAACCCAACAAACACAACAGTAAAGGGATCCTATGTAGGCCAACAAGACCACCATGTTGTTTAGTATAGCAGAAGGAAGGCAGGAAGTCATATTCATACTACAGCCGAGAAGGCTGCTAACTAAATAGCTAAACTAGGCCCCACATGGCCAACATGCAAAATAAAATATACATAGTCCCCACACAGCCAATAACATCCAACAACTAAAAATTGTCGTCTACAAGCCTCTAGAGTGGAATAGTGGTCGGGACAGGGCACCGACCTTCCCAAAAGTTGTACAACAAAAAGAGTAAACCATTCTAACTATCAACTCCAGAGAAAAGAAGCTGACTGAACTACTAACCCTGGCTGATAGCTAAGAAGGTCCTGAACTATGTCTATCTGCACCTACAAGCAAGTATGCAATGCCACATAGTTGGGCGTCAGTACAATATGTACCGAATATGTAAGGCAGTAATGAAAATGATTGAATAGAATTGATAAAAGAACTAAAAGTAATCAATAGAAAGGATAAGAGTTATAACTTGAATTGCCTCACAACATAAAGTATAACTAGCACATAAGTATACAAACAAGAACCTTACCTGCCCTCCATAAGCCTGGAAGGTACAGCCAGCATAAAATAACCTACCTGGACCCCCATAAGCCCTGGCAAGTACAATTCAATCTATATACCCCTTGTATGGTCAATATGATTCAACGGGTAACTATAGCTGGCCTACCTGACCTATGGGTCTGCAACTGAGCCTGTTGGGCTCCTATAGCTGTGTTTAAGCCCTATGGGCTCCTGTAACTGCACGCTGGGCACACAAGGCTCGATGGAGGGTCGGTCATGCAAATACGACATAAGAAGAAGTCCATTCGGGGATGGATGGTAATATGGCCTTATAGGCTTGAATATAGTCTTGTGAGACATCATATAGCTCCTCTGAGCAATCTATAGCACCATAGGAAATGTCACAGCTAGCAACCATGAGGTTGGTCGACAAAAGGCTATATTAGGTGGGATCAGTCCCAACCGACGTAGTAAACTTTTGTCTCAAACCTATCTATAGAAGCTAATCACAATATACATGCTTACGAATTGCTTACAAGTACATAGGTCGTATTACTATATAACAAGAATAACTTGCAGAAGAGGTTAGCCTTAACATACCTTGAATGCCAATTTTCGTTCGCCCAAATAGTTCCAACCTGTAGCTGGCAATTCCACTCAATCGTAGCCCTCTGTTGAGAGAATAAGGCTGATTCAATATTAGGAATTGGCAAATAATGATATCTTTTAATAATATTAACTATAAATCAACTTTGTTCAATACAGCCGGAAACACACAAATTCTCGGGAGTATAAAAGGTAGAAATGCTTACCTATCACTTCTAGCGACTTAGGACTCGATTAGAATTGATTCCTACCACTTTTACTCTACGAGGTTCTGGTGCTCCGAGTAAATTTTCAAGAAATAACTCCACAGGGACGTTCCTCGTAGGCCTAGAACTCATTATCCAAGACAAATTTGTGTTTGGACAAAGTTTAACAACGTGTTTGCTAAAAATCAAAGAGAAATTGAGAAAACATCATCGTAGGGTCGTGGGTCTATTTTTAGAAATATTTGAAATGAATTAATACTTACACTTGAACATATATATATATATATATATATATAAAATGGTGGTGGCAAAAGGGCGCGACGTGTCGGGCTAGTAGTGCAGCACGGCGCCTAGTGCGCCTGGCCTCCGGCCTCGGCCTCCTACTCGTATACTCATCCCCCCGGACCTTTTTGGCATATTTCGTACTCTAAAACTCTCAACATACGTATGCACACATTAGTTAAATGATAGGAACTTACAAGGTGTAACATCATCCTCCCCTTAGGAACATTCGTCCTTGAATGTAATCTTAAGCTTAAGAGACTCAATTCCTTCACCTATAGCCAAAAAAATTTGGTAGAGTCTCCTCTGTAACATGGACTATCTGGAACCTGAAACAAGGGAAAGTCCAACATAGGCGCCTCACAGGACACTATAATCAATGATACAACATTTTCCTATATCATAAAAGCGAACAACTGAACTGTACTAATAATATGAATAACAAAACAATAATTGAGCAACAATCTCACCTCAACTACCCAATCTGGGTCAAGCCTGGAATAAGTGACGATATTTAGACCTCGTGTCATCCTCAACTTCCGAAGTCATCTCCTCTACATTTCTATTCCTACACAGGACTTTAATGGAGGCTACATCTTTAGTTCTCAATCTACGAACCTGTTGATCTAGTATAGCAACTGGAGTATCTTCGTAGGAAAGCTCTTTAGTAACCTGAACATCCTCATCTAGAATGACCCGAGACGGGTCTCCTATGCACTTTCATAGCATTGACACGTGGAAAACTAGATGAACAGATTCTAGCCCTAAAGGCAGTTCTAACTCATATGCTACTCGGCCTATCCTTCAAAGGATTCGATACGAACCAACAAACCTAGGGCTAAGCTTTCCCTTCCTGCCAAATCTCATCACGCCCTTCATGGGTGAAACCTTAAGAAATACCCAATCACCAACATTAAACTCCAAGTCTCTACACTGCATATAAGAATAGGACTTCTGACGACTCTGTGATGTTAGCTACCGTTCTCTGATAAGTTTCACTTTTCTTCTAACTGATGGATCATATGAGGTCTGATCAATCTTGACTCCACTACTTCAAACCATCCTATGGGTGACCTAGATTTTTGCCTATATAAAGCCTCATAAGGTGCCATATGAATAGCAAAATGATAATTGTTATTGTATAAAGCCTCTAAAGTCTAGCACACATGTTGTCCTGAAGCATCTAAATGGTGCATTCTTCCTAACTGTCAATCTGGGGATGGAAAGTTGTACTCAAATTAACCTACGTCCCCAAACCTTTCTGAAATGACTACCAAAATTTATCTTTGAATTTTGCCCCTCTATAAAAAATAATAGATTTTGGGATGCCACTCCATGTAGTTTGACTATTTCCTTAATATACAACTCAGCATAATCTTCGGCTAAAAAGGTAGTCCGGACTGGCAAGAGATGCACTAATTTCGTCAGCCTATCGACAATGACCCAAATAGACTCGAATTTATGCCTGGTGCGAGGTAGCCCTATCACAAAGTCCATATTAATTGCTTCCCATTTTCACATAGGTACAACTATCTCCTGAGTCAGTCCGCTAGGTTTCTGATGTTCCACTTTCACTTGCTATCAATTAGGATACTGTGTTACAAACTCGGCTACACCTTTCTACATCCCAGGCCACCAATATATCTCCTTTGTTTCATGGTACATCTTCATCGAACCTAGATGAAGAGAGTAACAAGAATAATGTACCTCCGCCATGATCTGTTGGTGGAGCCTTCTATATCTGGAATGCAGAGTTGACCTCTGAACCTCAGGACACCGTCTCTCGTTAACTCAAAGGCCGATAGTTTACCCTGCTGAACCTTGTCGCTGAGCTATATTAGACTAGGGTCCCTGTATTGTCACTCCTTTACTTCTCCAAATAGATATGGCACCGTTGTATTCTGGATTACAAATCCATTATCCTCTAAATCTATTACCCGGACCACTAGATTGGCTAACTGGTGCAGTTCTCGAGCCATTTCTCGCTGTTCTGGCCTCAAATATGCTAGGCTGCCCATGGATCTGAGGTGAAGGGAATCAACTACAATATTAGCTTTCCCTGGGTGATATAAGATGTTCACATCATAGTCTTTCAGAAACTCTAGCTAACGATGTTGTCCCAAATTCAACTCTTTCTGTGTGAAGATATACTGGAGGCTTTAATGATCAGTAAAGATATCTACATGAACACCATAAAAGTAGTGGCTCCATATTTCCAAAGCATGAGCCACTGCAGCTAATTCTAAATCATGGGTGGGGTAGTTCTTTTCATGTTTCCTTAGCTGCCTCGAAGCATAAGCATCACCTTTCCATGTTGCATCAGAACACACCCTAACCTAACACCTTAAGCATCAAAGTAAATGGCAGAGCCCTCTGAACCTTCTGGTAATGCTAATACTTGTGCATATGTCAATCTATTTTGTAACTCCTAGAAACTCTACTCATAAGCCTCGGTCCTGTGGAATTTAGATACCTTCTGAGTTAATCTTGTCAATGGTGCTGATAAGGTAGAGAATCCTTCCAAGAACCTTCTGTAATACCCAGCTAACCCTAGGAAACTACAAGCCTCAGTTGGAGTCATAGGTATGGTCCATGTCTTCACTGCCTTAATTTCTTGCGAGTCAACATGGATACCCGCATCTAACACAATATGGCCTAAGAAAGCTACGGAATTTAACAAGAACTCACATTTCAAGAACTTCGCGTATAACTAGCGATCTTTGAGGATCTGAAGTATCATTCACAAATAATCTTTATGCTCTGCTTCTGAGCAAGAATACACCATAATGTCATCAATATACACTATCACAAACAAATCTAAATATGGCTCGAAGATTATGTTCATCAGATCCATAGACACTGCTGGGGAATTCATCAATCCGAAGGACATGAACAAGAATTCAAAATGACCATATCTGGTCCTAAAGGCTGTCTTTGGAATATCTTTTTCCCGAACCTGCACTTGATGATATCCTGACCTTAAGTCAATCTTGGAGAAATATTACGCGCCCTGCAACTAATCGAATAAATCATCTATCCTTGGAAGGGGATACTTATTCCTAATAGTAACTTTATTCAACTGTCGATAATCTATACATATTCGTAGGGAGTCATCTTTCTTCCTCATAAACAGAACTGCTGCACCCCACAATGAAGCTCTCAGCTTGATAAAGCCCTTATCTATCAAATCTTTCAACTGCTCTTTCAATTTCTTCAGCTCTGAAGGAGCCATTCGGTATGGAGGGATGGATATAGGCTGCGTACCCAGTGGAAGGTTGATAGAGAAGTCGATCTTCCGCTCTGAGGGAATACCAGGAAACTCATCTAGAAACACATCTAGAAACTCACTAACCATAGGAATGGACTGAAGAGTCGGGGATTCTGCCTGCATATCCCGAACCCTAAAAATATGATAAATACTTCCATTCGCTACCAATTTCCTCATCCGAGGATAGGATATGAACCTACCTTTTGGCGTAGTTGTATTGCCTTTCCATTCTCGCACTACCTCCCTTAGAAAGTGAAATCAGACGGTCCTGTTCCAACACTCCACATTGGCATAACATGGCGTTATCCAATCCATACCCATAATTACATCAAAATCAATCATCTCTAGCTCCACTAAATCGGCTAAGGTCTGGCGACTGAGAATCTCTACTGTACAACCCCGGTAAATTCTATTAGCAATAATAGAGTCACCGATAGGTGTAGAAACCGAGAATGGTCACTGAAGAAATTCTTGTGTGATACCGAATTTCCATGCCACTAACGGGGTAACATAAGACAAAGTAGAACTTGGATCTATTAGAGCATAAATTGGATCTACCCATAACCTGTACAATCAAAAGAGTAAACATTCTAACTAATCAGCTCCGGAGGAGAGGAGCCGACTGCACTGCTAACTTTGGCTGGAAGCTAAGGGGTTCCTGACCCGTGTCTATCCGCACCTCCTGGAAAGTAATGTAGCACCCCAAGATGGGCATCAGTATAATATGTACTGAATATGTAAGGCAATAACTAAAAATAACTGATAAACTGGAAATAAAACTGAAAGTAACTGAATGAAAGAGATAGAGGTATAACCTGAATGGCTTAACATCCTGTTGTCTAATCTAATAGTAAATAGTGCAAACAAGAACCTTACTTGGCCCTCATAAGCCGGAAGGTACAACCAGCATAGAATAACCCACTCGGGGCCCCCATAAGCCCCGGCGAGTACACTTCGATCTATATACCCTTAACAAGGTCAAAATAAGTCAACTAATAACTCTAACCGTCCTATCAGTATCCTAGGTCTACAACTGAGCTCGCTCGGCCCCTGAACTGTAGTTGTGTCTGAGTCCAATGTACTTCTGATATCTGCACCTTGAGCACCAAGCTTGATGGGGTTGTGGTGCCGATACGACATAAAATTGTCCAGCCATGGAATGGACTATATGGGTCCCTCAGACCTCATATTCGTCCCTCGCAGACGACATATCGCTCCTTAGATCAATGTCATCCAGCCCTTGGCAGGCATCGACACAGCTAGTAACTCTGGGGTTCGTTATGGAAGGCTATGCAGGGTAAAGTCAATCCCAGACTATACACAGAGTACTAGTCTCAGCTAATAGCAACAGTTAATCACAATAAATATACTTCTGACTCTCTTATTGGGATTCAATCTGTGTTACAATACTATAGAAACTAACTTGCCGAAGGAATTCGCCTTAACATACCTCAATCGTCGATTCCTGATTAACCGGTGAGCTTCAATTCGTATTCAACAACTCTTTCCAACTATAAATGTATTATTGGGAGAATGATATTAGTTTCAGTACTAAATTCGACATAAACGATAACTTTAAATACTAATAGCAACTATACTTCAACTTCACAAAATACGGCCGAAAATGTATAATTTCCCGAAAATTCAAAAGGGATTAATGCTTACTTGAAGCCTGTAGGAGTCAGTTTGGAGCAATTCTAAAAACTTCTACTCGGTGGAGTTCCAATTTGCTGGGTGTATTTTGAGAAACTAACTCCGTAGTAGTGCTCCCTGCAAGCTTATAACCCGATACCTGAAGTTAATTTGAATTTGGACGGCATTTTGCAACGAAATCAGAAGAAAAAAACTTGAAAATGTCGTATCTATTACTAGCTGGACGAGGCTCTGTTAATATGATATGATACCAAATGATTCAATTAAACTTATATAAAACTTAGGCGGTGGATAGAGGGTCCATGGCACAGACCCCATCTCACCATATTACGGTTTTGTCACGAAGCCCATCAAGGAGGGAGAAGGTATGTGACACATTGCCCTTTTGGCAACTCGTCCGGCCTTCTCCCTTGCAACCTCAATTCCACGCTCGTTCGACCTTTCCCTGGGCCCTTTCTCGTATGCATCACAATCTAAAACTCTTAGCCAATGTACAAATATGCTGATTGGACATTAGGAGCTTATGGGGTGTAACGTCCTCCCCCCCTTAGGAACATTCGTCCTTGAATGTCTTTAACTTACAAGAGTTTAACTCTTTCAACTATTATTCTGGAAATTTTTTTACAGAGTCTCCCCCGTAATATGGACTATCTGAAAATCTTGAAATGCAAAAAAGTCCAATATAGGCACCTCACATGACACTATAACAACTATTTCACAAAAAAATGGTAGTATACTGAACAGTATAAACAACATAAATCATAAAGTAACAGCTAAACAATAACCTTACCTTAACTGCACATTCTGGACTAACCCTAGAACATATGAGGATATATGGATCTCATGTCGTCTTTGGCTTCCTAGGTCATCTACTCTCTATTCTTGCTTCTCCACAATACCTTAACAGAAGCAACATCTTCGGTTCACAACCTACGAACCTGCTGATCTAATATGGCCACTGAAACCTCTTCGCAGGCCAACTCCTCAATAATTTGGACATCCTCAACTGGAACAACTTGGGATGGATCCCCTATACACTTCCGCATCATCGATACATGAAAGACCGGGTGAACAAACTCTAACTCTGGAGGCAAATCTAACTCGTATGCCACCTGTCCTATTCTTTGGAGGATCTGATACAGACCAATAAACATTGGGTTAAGCTTGCCCTTTTTACCAAACCTCATTACGCCCTTCATTGGCGAAACATTCAAAAATACCTAATCGTCTACATTGAATTCTAGATTTCTATGCCGCATATCAGAGTAAGATTTCTGGCGACTCTGGGCTATCAATAAGTGCTATCTGATAAGCTTTACCTTCTCCTCTAATTGGTGGATCATGTCTGGTCCAATTAGTTTTGATTCTCCTACCTCGAACCAACCAATCGAAGATCTGTACTTCTGCCCATATAAGGCCTTGTACGACGCTATATGAATTGTTGAATGGTAAGTATTATCGTAAGAAAATTCAATACGGGGTAAGTGTTCATCCCAACCGCCCCTGAAGTCTAATACACACGCTCACAACATGTCCTCAAGTTTCTAAATTGTACGCTCAGCCTGCCCATCTGCTGAGGATAGAATGTTGTACTCAGGTTAACCTGCGTTCCCAAGCCTCTTTGAAATGACTATCCGAATCTAGTTGGGAGTTGTGCTCCTCTGTCAGAAATGATAGATACTGGGACACCATGTACTCTAACTATTTCCCTAATGTATAACTCGGCATAGTCCTCGACTGAGAAAGTGGTCCTGATTGGCAAAAAATGAGTTGACTTCGTCAATCTATCAACAATCACCCAGATGGAATCAATTCTTTATCTGGTATGGGGTACTCCTGTCACAAAATCCATAATGATTGCTTCCCATTTCCACATTGGTAGTACTATTTCCTATGTCAATTCGCTAGGTTTTTTATGTTTAGCTTTTACCTGTTGGCAGTTAGGGCATTGTGCTGCAAATTCTTCTACACTCTTTTTCATTCCAGGTCACCAATTGATTTCTTTTTGGTCATGATACATTTACGTCAAAATAGGATGAAGAGAGTAGCGAGAGTAGTGTACCTCAGCCATAATATGTTGGCGAAGCCCTACTACATCTGGAACACAAAGGCGACCGCTGACTCTCAAGACCCCGTCCTCAGTTACCTCGAAAGCTGATACTTCCGCTCGCTAAAATTTATCTCTGAGCTGTACCAGGTTAGGATCTTCATACTGCCACTCTCTTACTTCTACGACTAGGGATGATATTACGATATTCTGAATCATTGCCCCACTGTCTCCCGAGTCCACTATTTGGACGGCTAAATTGGCTAACTGGTGCAATTCTTGGGCTAGCTCCCACCTACAATATTAGCCTTCCCTGGATAATATAAAATATTCACGTCGTAGTCCTTCAGCAGTTCTAACCAGCGACTCTGCCGTAGATTCAATTCTTTCTGCATGAAGATGTACTGGAGACTATTATGATCGGTGAAAAGATCTACATGGACGCCATACAGATAGTGCCTCCATATTTTTAAGGCATGAACTACTGTAGCTAACTCTAGGTCGTGAGTGGTATAGTTCTTTTCATGCTTCCTCAGCTGTCATGAAGCATAAGAGATTACCTTACCATGTTGCATTAGAATACGCCCTAACCCAATACCCGAAGCATCACAATACACCACATAACCTTTGAACCTTCCAGCAAAGCTAATACTAGCGCTGATGTCAATCTATATTTCAGCTCCTAGAAACTATGTTCACACACTTCAGTCCAATGAAATTTAGCTGCTTTATGAGTTAACTTGGTCAAAGGCGCTGATAAAGTAGAAAATCCCTCTACAAATCTTTTGTAATAACCGGCTAACCTCGGGAAACTGTGTACCTCAGTTGGAGTTGCAGGTCTAGGCCATGTCTTTACCACCTCAATCTTTTGTGAATCTACCTGAATACCAACATCAGATACAATATGACCCAAAAAGGCTATCGAATTCAGCTAGAATTCACATTTAGAAAATTTTGCATATAACTAGCGATCCCTAAGAATCTAGAGCACTGTTTGCAGATGATCTCAATGTTCTGCCTCTGAGAGGGAATACACCAGAATATCATCAATAAATACTATCACAAAAAAATCTAGATACGGCCTGAAGATATTGTTCATCAGATCCATGAACACTGCAGGAACATTTGTCAACCCGAAGGACATGACTAGGAATTCAAAATGATTGTTCCTGGTCCTGAAAGATATTTTCGAGATATCTCTCTCCCGAACCTGCACCTGGTGATACCCAAACCTTAAGTCAATCTTAGAAAAATACTTCGCCCCTTGTAGCTGATTAAAATAATCATCTATCCTGGGAAGCGGGTATTTATTCTTGACAGTGACTTTATTTAGCTACTGGTAATCTATGCACATGCGGAGGGAGCCATCTTTCTTTCTTACAAACAGAAATGGCGCACCCTACAGTGAAGTACTCGACCGGATGAAACTCTTATCCAGCAGATCTTTCAGCTGTTCCTTCAATTCTCTAAGCTCAGCAGGAGCCATTTGGTACGGAGGGATGGATATAGGTTGAGTACCTGGTAATAGGTTGTTACCAAAATTGATTTCCCATTCTAGGGGAATACCAGGAAGTTCATCTGGGAACACATTTGGAAATTCATTGACTACGAAAATGGACTGAAAAATCGGGGGTTCTGCTTGGACATCCTAAACCTTAACAATATGATAAATGCACCCCTTCACTATTAACTTTCTTGACCGAAGATAGGATATAAAACTACCTTTTGGTGTGGATGCATTGCCTTTCCACTCCTGTATTACCTCTCCTGAAAAGTGGAATTGGACAGTCTTGGTCCAACATTCTACATTGGCACAATATGGCACTGGCCAATCCATACCCATAATTGCATTAAAATCAATCATGTCTAGTTCCACAAAATCTGCCGAAGTTTGGCGACCAACCACCTCTACTGTGAAGCCCCGGTAGATCTGTTTAGCTATAATAGAATCACCGATGAGCGTTGACACTGAAAAGTATCATTGAAGCAATTCTGGCGTTATACCGAACTTTCGGGCCACTAATGGTGTAACATAAGACAAAGTGGAACCTGAGTCTATCAAAACATACATAGAATGAGAACAAATGTCCATCATACCTATCACAACATCTGGCGACTCTGACTCCTGTCGCCCCGATAAAGCATAAGTAAAATTCATACCGGTGCCTAAACTCAATGCCCCTGTCCTGCCTCGGCCTCTGCCAACTGGAGCCGAGGGCCTACGTCCTACTGAAGGTACTGGGGCACGTGACCCTACTACAAATCTATCCTGTCAGTCCTGATTATTCCGACCCCTGGCTGGACAGTCCCTTATCAAGTGATCCTCTTGTCCACAGATGTAACACGCATTAGAACCATACCTACATGCCCCAAGGTGACATCGACTGCAAATAGGGCAAGGTGGCACAGTAAGTCTACTCTGCTCTGACCCTCTCTGCTGCTGCGAACCCGATGGCTGTGAGCTCTCACTGGGTCCTGACTGCCCCCAACGGCCAGGTCTACCATCCTGCTGCTACTGTGGAGGTGGGGTTCTGGGTGGCCTACCTCATGGTCGTGGCCTGGGTCCTCCCTGAGACTCTGCCTGAGTGTCACTAGGTCTAGCCTTGCGGCGCTGCTCCTAATTTTTCCTCTCCATCTCCCGTTGTCGCTGCCTAATCCCCTAAATATTCTGAGCAAATGCCTAAACATAGGAAATATCCATGTCCTCTCACAAAGTATCCATAATACAAGTCTTTACGTACTCTTGAAGAAGCCCCATAATAATCGGTGCACTCTAGTTGGCATGGTATCTACAAAATCTGGTGCATATCAGGCCAAGGAGTCAAATATCATAGCATACTCCCAAACACTCATCGAACCCTACTCCAAATGCAAAAACTAATCTACCCGGGCTTGTCAGATTTCTGGCAGCAAATAGAGGTCCGGGAAGGCCTCTGAAAAGATGGACCAAGTCGGAGGAGGAACATCTCTACCTTGGGAGCTCTCCCAACTCTCGTACCATAGCACTTCTATGTCCCACAATTGAAATACCACTAACTCAATCAACTCTACAGGTGTGGCATGTATTACCCTGAAGATCCCCTGCAACTGATTCAGAAAGTCCTGCGGGTCCTCATCTCAATCCGTACCTATAAAATGCAGGGGACTCAGAGCGAGGAACTCTCGGACCCTCAAACTACCAGGTCCTACTGAATACTCTTCAACCACGGGTGCCACTGGCTGATGTTGTACAGACATCATATGAGCTAACATAAAGACAACATTCTTAACCTCCTAATCTGATGACATCGGTATAAGGACTTTTGGAGGTGGTGCCGACATGTCTGCTGCTTTGAATGGCTCTTGACGGGGCGGAGACTGCTAGGAAGACCGGGATGGAGTCTCCCTGTTGTCCTCAAATCAGGTTAACTCTGATTGAGGCACCCTGCTAGTGCTTTCTCCTACTGCGACGTCCAACTTCCTACCAGTCGTGGTCTGTCACATGTCCGACATTTCTCTATAGACAAGCAGAATATGGTAAGCTTAGGGACTCAATCCTATATTGTACAGCTCTATAGCATGACAGGAAGAGAAAGAAGAGTAACCATACTATTATGCCTCGTAGCCTTCTGTCTATAGAATGTGGTGCACAACACATCCATAGACAAGACTCTAATTAGCATAGCTCGCAGACTCCCTGGGATATGACCTACTCTGATACCAAGTTTGTCACGCCCCACCTTGGGATGCATGACTGACACCTAGTGCCATACTGGAATCTGACTGACCTAGATAGGCATATGCACGTCTGGTACAATGCAAACCTGCAACCTAATTTCAAGAAAGCAACGAGCTATATCTCGGCTGTAAATACAGCCTCCGGCCAACAAGGCGATATAGCCACCTGTAATGAAAATAGCTAACCAGCAGTAGGCAAATAAAGGGAATCCTATGCAGGCCGACAAGACCAACATGATATCTAGTTATACCTGAAATGTAAATCAGGCACAAATCTATGCTAAAGCCGACAAGTGCACTTTCTAACAGCCAAACAAGGCCCCACACGGCCAACACACAAAATAAAGCATATGTAGGCCCCACACGGCCAACAGCAAACCAACCACAGGTAACTGTAAAATCTGCAAGCCTCTAGGAGCAGAATAATGGTCGAGACTGGGCCCCAACCTTCCTATAACCTATACAATCAAAAGAGTAAACATTCTAACTAATCAGCTCCGGAGGAGAGGAGCCGACTGCACTGCTAACTCTGGCTGGAAGCTAAGGGGGTCCTGGCCCATTTCTATTCATACCTTAGGTAAGTAATGCAGTGCCCCAAGATGGGCGTCAATACAATATGTACCGAATATGTAAGGCAATAACTAAAAATAACTGAATAAACTAGAAATAAAACTGAAAGTAACTGAATGAAAGAGATAGAGGTATAACTTGAATGACTTAACATCCTGTTGTCTAATCTAACAATAAATAGTGCAAACAAGAACCTTACTTGGCCCCCATAATCCGGAAGGTACAACCAGCACAGAATAACCCACTCGGGCCCCCCATAAGCCCTGGCAAGTACACTTTAATCTATATACCCATAATAAGGTCAAAATAAGTCAACTAATAACTCTAGTCGTCCTACCAGTCTCCTAGGTCTACAACTGAGCCCGCTCGACCCCTGAACTATAGCTGTGTCTGAGTCCAGTGGACTCCAGATATCTGCACCCCGGTCACATAGCTCAACGGGGGTGTGGTGCCGATATGGAATAAAATAGTCCATCCATGGAATGGAATGTATGAGGCCCTCAAACCTCATCTTCGTCCCTCACATACAGCATACAGCTCCTTGGAGGGATGTCATCTAGCCCCTGGCGAGCGTCAACACAACTAGTAACCCTAGGATTGTTATGGAAGGCTATATAGGGTAAAGTCAATCCCAAACTAAACATACAGTACTGGTCTCAGCTAATAGCAACAGCTAATCAAAATTTATATACTTCTGGCTCTCTTACTGGGATTCAATCTGTGTTACAATACTATAGAAACTAACTTTGCTAAAGGAATTTGCCTTAACATACCTCAATCGTCGATTCCTGATTAACTGGCGAGTTTCATTTCGTATTCAACAGCTCTTTCCAACTATAACTTTATTACTAGGAGAATGAGATTATTTTTAGTACTAAATTCGGCAGAAATGATAACTTTTAATACTAATAGAAACTATACGTCAACTTCACAAAATATGGCCGAAAATGTATAATTTTCCAAAAATTCAGAAGGGAGAAATGCTTACTTGAAGCCTGTTACCATTTAGGAATCAGTTTGGAGCAATTCTGACAACTTCTACTTAGAAGAGTTCTTATTTGTCGGGTGTATTTGGAGAAACTAACTCCGCAGTAATGCTCCCTGCAGGATTATAACCCAATACCTTAAGTTAATTTGAATTTGGATGACATTTGGCAGCATAATCGAAAGAAAATAAATTGAAAATGTCATATCTTTTACTTACTGGGTGAGGCTCTGTTATTAATGATATGATACAAAATGATTCAATTAAACTTATATAAAACCTGGGCAGTGGACAGGGGGTCTGTGGCACTAACCCCATCGCACTATATTACGGGCGTGTCACGGAGCCCATCATAAAGAAAGAAGGTCTGTGACACGTTGCCCTTTTGGAAGCTCGTCCAGCCTTCTCCCTTGCAACATCGATTTTGCGCTCATTTCACCTTTTCCCGGGCTCTTTCTCGTACGCAGTGCACTCTAAAACTCTTGAGCAACATATGAATATGTCGATTGAACGTTAGGAGCTTACGGCGTGTAACAGATATAATCTACTGCTTTGCTGCTGCTGAGGTGAAGGTCTGGGTGGCCTACCTGATATTCACAGCCTGGGTCCTGGCCCTCCGTCACTGCTCCTGATTCGCTCTTTCTACCTCATACTGACGTTGCCTGATCCCTTTGATGTTTTGCAAAAAAGCCTAAATGCGCGCAATGTCCATGTCCTCCTGTAAGGTAGCGGTAACAAGAGTTTCCACATATTCTGGAAGAAGCCCCATGATGAACCGATGTACCCTGGCTGGCATGGTATCCACAAATTCTAGCGCATATCTTTCCAAATAATCAAACCTCATTGTGTACTCTCGAACACTCATCGTACCTTGCTCTAGGTGTAGGAACTGATCCACCCGGGCCTGTTGAATGTCTCGAGGCAAATAGTGATCTATGAAGACCTCTGAAAAACGAGACCAAGTCAGAGGGGGTACGTCTCTGCCTTGGGACCTCTCCCAACATTCGTACCTCAACACCTCTATGTCTCGTAGCCAGAATACTTCCAACTCAACTGACTTTGTGAGCGTAGCATGCATCACCCTAAATATCCTCTGCAACTAATCCAGAAAGTCCTAAGGATCCTCTCCACGATCTTTCCCCATAAACTGCAGAGGAATCAAGGAAAGAAACTTTGGGACCCTCAAACTTTCGGGCTCTCCAGTATATTCAGCAACAACTGGTGCCACTAGCTAGCGCTGAGCGGCCATTATCTCAGCCAGCATATAAACAACGCTCCTAACCTCCTGATTCGATGGTATTGGTATAGGGATTTCTAGGGGTGGTGATGACAAATTTGCTGCCCTGGGGGGCTCCTGATTTGACGGAAAATGCCTGGGAGACCGAGGTGATATCTCCCTCTCTCTCTCGGGTCAGGCTAGCTCCGACCGTGGCACTTTGCTAGTGCCCTCTTCTACCGTAATATCTAATTCCCAACAAGCTATAGTCTGTCGTGCGTCGGACATTTTCTCTGTAGATAAGCAGAATAAATTAAGCTTGGAGACTCAACCCTATACAACATAGCTCTATAGCACAACCGGAGAAGAAAGGAGGGTAACCACGCTATCATGCCTCGTAGCCTCCTGCCTATAGAACAAGACTCTACTAGACACAACTTGTAGACTCCCTATGATACGATGTTGCTCTGATACCAAGTTTGTCACGCTCCACCTTAGGGGGCATGACTAGCACCTAATACCACACTGGAACCTAGGCTAACCTTGATAGGCATATGCACCTCTAGTGCCTGCAAGCAACTCAAAATCAAGAAAAAAACTGCTATATCTCGACTGTAAATGCAGCCTCGGGCCGACAAGGCCACATAGAAACCTGTAAAGAAAATAGCTAACACAACAAATGTAATAGTAAAGGGGTCTTATGCGGGCTGAAAAAACCACCATGTTGTCTAGTTATAGTAAAAGGAAGGCAGGCAGTGATATTCATACTATTGCCAACAAAGCTTCTAATTAAATAGCTAAACGAAGCCCCACATGGCCAAAATGCAAAATAAAACATACATAGGCCCCACATGGCCAACAACATCCAATAACTGAAAATTGTAGTCCACAAGCCTCTAAGAGTGGAATAGTGGTCGAGACAGGGCCCTGACCTACCTAAAGCTATACACCAAAAAGTGCAAACCTTTCTAACTATCAACTCTGGAGAAAAGCATATGACTGAACCGTTAATCCTTGTTGATAGCTAAAAAGGTCCTGAACCATGTCTATCTGCACCTGCGGGCAAGTATGCAGCTACCCATAGTTGGGCATTAGTACAATATGTACCGAATATGTAAGATAGTAATGAAAATGACTAAATAGAATTGATAAAAGAGCTAAAAATAATCAGTAGATAGGATAAGAGTTATAACCTGAATAGCCTCATAACCTAAAGTATAACTAGCATGTAAATATAAAAAGGAGAACCTTACCTGACCCCCATAAGCCTAGAAGGTACAACCAGCACAAAATAACCTGCCTGGGCCCCTATAAGCCTGGCAAGTACAATTCAATCTATATACCCCTAGTATGGTCAATATGATTCAATGGGTAACTATAGCCAACCTACCTGGCCTCTGGGCCTGTAACTGAGCCCGTTAGGCTCCTATAGCTATGTTTGAGCCCTCTGGACTCCTGCAACTGCACCCTGGCCACACAAGGCTCGATAGAGGGTCTGTGATGCTGTTATGGCATTACAAGAATTCCATTCGGGGATGGACTTTAATATGTCCTTATAAGCATAAATATAGTCCTGTCAGACATCATATAGCTCCTCTGAGCAATCTATAGGCCCGTAGGTGACGACACAGCTAACAACCCTGAGGTTGGTCGACTCAGTCCCTACCGACGTAGTAAACTTTAATCTCAAACTATTTGTAGCAGCTAATCACAATATACATGCTTACGAATCACTTACAAGGACAAAGGTCATATTACTATACGACAGGAATAACGTTCCAAAGAGGTTAGCCTTAACATACCTCGAATACCGATTTTCTTCGCCCAAATATTTCCAACTTGTAGCTGGCAATTCTGCTCAATCAGAGCCCTACGCTGAGAGAATAAGGCTATTTCAATAGTAAAAATTGGAAAATAATGACATCTTTCAATAATATTACCTATAACTCAACTTTGTTCAATTCGGCCGAAAACACACAAATTCCCGAGAGTTTAGAAGATAGAAATGCTTACCTCCAAAACTCTTAACATACCTACAAACGCATCAGTTAAATGATAGGAAATTACGGGCTGTACCATTGATAGAGAATCAATACTTTTGAGATTCTTCTTGAGTTTTCCAATATTCTTGGAGATATTATTCATTGTTCTTGAATTGTGCAATAATCAATTATGTTTTATTTCAATCATCATTGTAAGTCTCTAATTATGATTTCTTCCATGAATTCTGATTTTTTTTCTTACAAATAAGAGAGGCTAAAACATCCACAACTAGGATTGTAAGAACCATGGTGGAATAGCTAACTAAGGTTTGGACATAGTGATTCGAAATCGATATTTATGTTTGTATAGTTTTCTCTTCATCTTAAAAGTTTCTTAACGGAGTGCAACGTTAGGACTTGCCCGAATTCTCTACTTACTTGAACCTAGAGAGTTAGATATTAGGAAAAGAGAAGAACAAAAAAGCCTTGAACTTTAAGTTTCATTAAATAACTTGAGTTGCGGTCGCACGATAGTTAATTTGGAACAATATGATAATGGTTAAAGTGAAAACACTCAAGAGACCTAATCTGGTGATTAAGTATAGTCATCCAATAGGGACAAATCAGTTGTTTGGAAGAACCTATGTTATCAGTTCTACAGGGTATGTATTGAGATAGATCACTAGTGCATTCACCCAAGGTTGTTATGAATCCGTGGGGATCACTTCCCTAGTTAAACACATAAACTTGACAACAAGCATTATTCTATATCTTAACCTGAAAGCATAAACACTAAGCATTATTCTATATCTTGACCATATTTCCTGTAGGATCGACCCCAACCTAGTTGGGCTCTTTATTGACAATGTTCACATCATACTTTTATAGGAGTGTGATTGGAGCGTTATCAAAGACAAACCACACTGCTGAACCTGAGTGTTTGAGCCTATATCATAAGACGACATAGCATAGGAGTATGAGTTAGTGCTTTGAATATACTAAGTATGTGAATCTATGCAATTTAAGACATAAACATATTGATAAAGACATTTTAAGTAAAAATGTTGAAGTAATATGAAATGACCTTATCTGAAAATACAAATTTCATATATAACCTGAAATCTGAAAATACTGTCAAGCTAGTAAAAACATATTAAGGGTCATATACATATTATGAGATTTGAAATTGGACTATACTATGGGAGAGCTTGTTAACCGATATATAAACACGTGAGCTAAACATGGAGTTCAATATATATGTCTCATCGATAGGACCTAATATACCTTGCCAAGGTACAAAAGCATAGATGTGTGATCACTAAATAATGCCCATTGATCTTTGGCATATTTATGTTCCCAAGTGATATTTATACCCGAGCTTTAGTCATGTTTTTACCCTATCTTTAGTATAATATCATGTAATTATGCTTATAATTGTGTGCATGGAAAAACCAAGTTGATTATCCCATTTTTGTAGGTAAAATATGTGATGGATGGGGCTCAGAAGGAAAATGCATGAGAAACAACGAAGCTCAGGATAAGTGTCAACGAAGATGCGAGAACTGGGCTGCAAGGCAAGGAAACATGACACACCGGGCCACTAGTTCACCAGGTAGCATGCCACGCTAGGTAGCTGCGGGCATCGCATGGTTGACCAGTGAGTCTCTGCGTCAGTAGCATGCCACATCAAGGATTCTCGCGCCCAACTTTGTGCCACGCTGGGCATGCTGTGCATTCAGCACCGTGTCATGCAAGTAGGCGCCAATCCATGCTATGCAAAGTGTTGTGAGAGAAGTAGGCCAAGGCAACATGTGTGCGCGACAAGCACGTGCCATGCCGACCAGCCTGTGCGACAGACAGTGTGCCATGCCCGATGGCATGTGCCCAGAGCCTAATTTCCAGTAAGGCTCCGCGATGAAGCCTTGTCATGGAGGTCAAATAGGGAGTTCAAGTCTATGAAATGGAGAAATATTTCCACGGGAAAGTTTTCACTTGATACAAAAGGAACAATTGGTTATTTTATTAGAACATCACGTATTATTTTGGAAAAACAACTGAGGAGCAAAGGGAGTAGCATTATGTACTTTATTCTAGGATTCTTTTCTTTACTTCTTTTTCCATTCTTGTAGTATATGAATTCAAACATGATGTTGAGTTCTTATATTAGCATGAGTGGCTAAAACCCTTCTTCTAGGGTTGAGGCCATATGACATGATTGTATTTGCTTAAATTTCATTTGGTTCAAGTTTTCATTGTTGTTAGTTCTTGCATTCTTATTTTTATTCATTTTAATGCTTGATCACCATTGAAATACCATTGTTAATTGTAGGCAAACTCGAAAGATAAAAACATAAGACAGAACTAGGAATGCAAGAAGCGAGTTCAAGTCTTTAAGGTTGATTCGTGCTTAGGATAGAATATACCTAATTCGCCTCGCTTGGTTATAAAATGGGAAGATAGCTAGACACCGAGTTTGGAATTTTCATACCACCTCTCTTTGATATAGTTGTGAAGCAAAGTTAGGTTAAATGGTTAGAGGTTCAAATTTCCAAAACTAAGGGCATTACCCCCTAAACCACTCCACATAGATAATTCAATATGAATTAGGTTGTCACATCTCCGCTCAATGATGTAGTTGTGAGGCTAATTTGACTATGTTTAGAGTCTCGAAAGATCATGAACATTACTTTAATCTTGTGAGACAACAAATGAAGTCATCTACTTGAACAATTATAAATTGTAGTTATACATGAATGTTTGGCCTTAACCCTGAAAATTTCTCGTGACTGTTTTTCACTGAAAATTGTGATCGTTCATTTATTCAGAAATAACCAAGCTTCAAATATAGGAAAATTAGCAGTTTTCAATTTTATACCTGATACTTGACTTGTTAATTCACTATAATTCAGTCCCTGCGGGTTCAACATCCGGCTCACAAAGAGTCACTATATCACTTGTATGACCACGTGCACTGAAGGCATAGCAAGTTTTTGGCATGGGCTAAAGACTTATGGTGGCATGTAGTTTAGGGGACCTAGGTGCATGATCTTGGGCATAATTATGTACCCAAGTGTTATTTTATAACTTAGTTTTAGTCATGTTTGTCAATGTTTGTGATTACATTCTCATGTATTTATGTTTAATTGCGTTTCGGAACTAACCAACATGATTAGTCTTTGTTTCGTAGGTGTAGAATGCTTAGGAGGGACTAAATATGATGGTTGAGGATTAAGGTGAAAGCTCGAAATAAATTGCAAAAGAGTCGTACGATGCAGCACATGCAGTAGGCTGGTGGCGTCAGGCAGCGTGCCATGCTAGGCGTGTGCTGCGCCCCAGGCTGCATGCGGGGAAGATGTCACAAGGCAGGCGCTCTAAGCAATGGCAACATTCCACACAGGGTGTCCTACGCGTCCAACCCATGCCACGGCATGCGAGCATCGCGATGTCCTCCATGCCACGCCCTTTTGCCATCACCCGTGACATGCCTAGGCCAACTTTCCAGTGTGCATCCGTGATTGCTCCATGTCACGAAGCAAGATTGGTGTGACCAGGTCGGCGACACAGAGCCAGTTCAACCACAGCCAAAAATTGCAAATGTTCATTAACTATAAATTAAAACCTTAGCTTCTTATTTCATGGGTGACGAAATATTTTTTGGAAAGCAGAGAGGAGCGAAGGGAGAAGCGAAGAACTTCACCTGGGGTCCAAACATTGTCATTCTCTTTTAATCATTCTTGTATATACGTTACTTTAAATATGTTTTTGAGTAATTGCACGAACATGAGTGGCTAAAAACCTTCCACTAGGGTTAAGGCCACATGATATGAATGTAAATGCTTGAATTCGTCGTTGGGTTGAGTTTGGTTGTTGTTTTGTCTTGTATTCTTACTCATCATTGTTTTTAACCTTGATCATCATGAAAACAACTTGTTAAGATTAGGCAAAAGCCCAAAAGAGTAACCCTAGGTTAGAACAAAAGAATGTAGGGAGCAAGTTCTTATCTTTACAATAGGATTCACTGTTATGATAGAAACTATACCTAATTTGCATTGCTTGGCTAATAAAATGGGATGATAGCTAGACAACGACTTAGAATTGTCATATCACCGCTCGTAGAAGTAGTTGTGAAACTAATTTAGGTTAAATAATTAGAGGTATGAAAGTACATAATCAAGGGCATAAACCACATCCATAGTGTTAAATTTCTCACGAATTAGGACGTCACATCCCCGCTCAATGATATAGGTGTGAGACTAGTTTGTCGTGTTTAGAAGCTTGAAAGATCATGAACACTACATATTAACTCTGTGAGACAACAACTGAATTTCATATACTTGAACCATTGTAAATTGTAGCATTGCATGATTGTCAGGCCTTAACTCTTGATACTTCTTGTTATTATTTCCCAAGTATTTTGTGATCACCCCTAGATTTAATTACAGGTATCCAAAATATCTTACATCAACACTTGCAAAACTGAATATAACACTTTAACTTGGATATTCACTGAAATAGTCTAGTGCCTATGGGTTCGATATCCAGCTCTTAAAAGAGCCACTGTATTGCTTGTACGACCGCGTGCGCTGAGGCGCAATAAGTTTTTGGCGCCGTTGCTGGGGACTGGCTGTGTTTAGTGAATTTTTCTATTTTTGTATGAATTTTAATTTTCTTAAGTGTTGAAAAACTTGTTCTTTGTCTGCTCTATTGCAGGTAACAGGTTTTCCTTGTAGAACTAGCAAGGAATATAGAGCTGGTGAAATCTTTATTGGAGCCTGAACGTCAATTAAATTTACTCCGAATAGAAGCTCCAGAGCGGAAGCTAAAGAGGTTATAGGAGCAGTTACAATAGCATCCACTAGTTGGGAAGACAGAGTTGTTTCCTAAACCAATGGCAGCCCAACCAATTTGCATAGTGGCAATCCCACTAGCGACGAATGTGACCTCCAGTATCCACAAATCGGAGCCTAGAGGAAATTTTGAGCTCAAACAGAACATAATGCAGCTGTTACATTCCAGTGGTCAGTTCACATGAATGACACATGAGGATCCACAACAACACTTACAAAACTTTCTAGAGATCAGTGACACTTTTTATCCTCATCGGAGTGTCAACCGACTATGTTCGACTCACCCTCTTCCCATTTTCAATACTGGGAGAGGCGAAGAGATGGTTGAAGGATGAGCCACCGAATTCCATTACTTCTTGGGATGACTTATCAAGGAAGTTCCTCATCATACTCTTCCCTTCAGGCAAGACTGCCAAACTTAGAAGCAAAATTTTAAGTTTCAAGCAGTGGCTGGAGGAGAATTTATATTTGGCTTGGGAAAGGTTCAAGTCATTACTGAGAGATTGCCCCCATCGTCAAAAGTTCAATGAGGTGTTAGCCCACACTTTATGGATAGTCTAGACCCATATACGAAAATCTTATTAGACTCTACATAGGGTTGGCAAGCACTAGAGAAGACATATGATGAGTTGTGCACTATGTTGGACAAAATTGCTCAAGGGAATCTAGGGTGGCATAGAGAATCATCCAGAGGGGCAGGAAAGAGAGCAGCAAGGCTGATAGAAGTGGACAGTGTCAATGCCTTGGCAGCACAGCTAGCATCACTACAGCACCAAATGATGACTTAGTTCAACAAACTAAGTATGAACAAGCCATAGGGACAGGTGAATGCAATTCAGCAAGCTCCTAGCTGGTGTGAAATTTATGGTAATAATGGGCACAATGTAGATTCTTGTGGGGCCAATCAGAATCAGTCAACTTTGTAGGAACTATTTAGAGAAATAATCAGAATTATGGGAACACCTACAACAAAAGTTGGTAGAGTCACCCAAATTTTTCTTGGGGTGGCAATCAGAGTTAGAGCTACCAACAGCCTCAACAGTAGTACCTGTAGCAAAACAGGCGGAAGAGTGGCCAATCAAGTAGTAGCAACATTGAGGAGATATTGCAGAAAATCATGTCTACTCAGACCCAATTGGCAGAGAATCAGGCAAGGATGGCTTTAGATTTGAAAAATCAACAAATGGCCACCCGAAATCTAGAGAAGCAGATGGTTTAGTTGGAAGTTGCGCAGCATACTAGACCTCAGGGAGGGTTACCCAGTGATATAGATACAAACCCCCAACGGGTCAATGCCATCAGTCTTAGGAGTGGCAAGCAGTTGGCTGATGCACTACCGAAAGAAAAGAAAAATAAAGTGCAGCCGGAGCTAGTTAGACAGGGTCCATCCACTGACAGAGGAGATATTCAGACTGCTGCAAAAAACAATGCACAATCATAATTGTAGCAAGCACAGAGACCACCACCACCATTCCCACAAAGGCTCAATAAGAGCAAGGAGGAAGAATGCTTCAAAAAGTTCTTTGATATTTTCAAAGAACAGCACATCAATTTTCCTCTGCTTGATGTCTTGTAGGGTATGCCCATGTATGCCAAGTACTTGAAAGATGTGGTGGCTAACAAAGTGAGGTTGGTGGATGTCCAGATAGTGCCACTTACTGAGGAGTGCAGCTACAGGGTGATGAGCAAGATGCCGAAAAAGCTCAAGGACCCAAGGAGTTTCACCCTCCCCGTAAAAATTGGTGAAGCTGAAATTATAGGGGCTCTTTGTGACTTAGGGGCAGTAGTAAATCTAATGCCCCTATCTCTTTTTAACATCCTAGAGTTGGGGAAGCTGAGTCCTACAAGAGTAACGCTATAGCAGACAAGTCAACAGTGGCAACCGAGGGAATTATCGAAGACCTTCTCATCAAAGTAGGTAAGTTCATTATACCTGCTGAATTAATCATTCTTGACTTTAAGGTTGATGATAAGGAACCCCTAATCTTGTAACGGCCATTCTTGTCAACTGGAGGAGCTATCATTAATGTAAGAGCAGGTACTCTCAAAATAAGGGTTAATAATGAAGAAGAGCTCTTCAGAGTCTACCAGAAAATCAACCCACCCACACACTACAGAGATCTTTGTAAGATCAGTGTGTTGTCAGATGCTAAGTGTGGGGTGGTAGATTCCATGGGTCCACTGCTGCAGGACATGTTGACACTTTAGCCCGAGTTTGATGGAGGGCGAAAATTGAAGAAGAAGATGAAAGAAAAGAGGGATAGAGTGGAAACTATTCACTCCAAAAACAAAAAGAGGAGAAGATGGTTCCCAAAAAGAACATTTGTTTGAGGATATCCTAAAAAGGATAGTCCAGGTCATGCCGTGAAGGAAAATAAGGCGCTGCTTGGGAGGCAACCCAAGAGTATCACAGGTACATTTTCTTTTCAATTTGATTTGTATTTTGTTATTTGTCACTTGTTGTTGTTTGTTTTGTTTGTTAAGCACGGATTCAGGGAAAGTCTGAGTACCCATGAAATTGAAAGCTAAGGAGCATGAAAAAAGATGAGTATGGGGTCGTTAACCCACATCTTCAAAAATGCAGAAAAATATGTTGTTAGCTAGGCCTAGAGGCCTCAGGAAGTATTTCTCACCCTTGTGTTATTTGATACTTTAGGGACATAGCATAATTCAAGTGTGGGGTGAGGGAGATTTCAAAAAATTTAAATTTTGTTCTTAGTGAATTCAGGTGAATTTGGTGCTTGGTTAGAAATGGGTGTGTTGATAAAGTTGAAGTTGAGCACAATTAACCCACCCTTTGATTTTTTTTCGGTTATTTTTCGAAGGACGGCACTTTGAACCAGGAGAAAAATATTTTTTTTGGGTCTGTACATAATTTTATGTCATAGTTAGGGACTTTTTTCGACGATGGATGGATGACAACCGTCTTGAGGGAAAATTAGTCAATAGGTGTTATGTTTGAACCCTCAGCTGATTGATAGTATGATGTTCTTATTATCTGTTGTACATGAATGTAAGATGCAAGTGTTGAAAATTTTGAAGCATGTTTAGCAATTGTATAACTCTGTTTGAGACACCTAGGCTCTTAAGTGCGACTCCATGTTTTCAAAGCTTAATTGTGATTTCTTATGAATAGCTGAGTAAGAGTCTATTGAATCTATCTTGAATTGAGCATGTGCACTGAGTGTAAGAATATTGTATATTCCATGCTATTGTGTAGTGTCTAGAACTTTTCTGGTGTGCATACAAAATGAAATGAGGCATGTTAATTGTAGGAGATGATTTAGGCATTTCTTTGGATGAGCCTAATTTCTATCCATCGCTTTACCTACCTTGCTATATGATCCTAGTTAGCCTCGTTGAGCCTTTAGCTTATTCTTTGTGTAAGCCACAATATAAGCTTATTCTTTGAAAGCCTATTCTTTCAATAGCCTTGAATTTGTTCCAAAACTCGTAAGAACTTAAGTGAAAAATGCAAAAGAGTAAAGGAGTGAGAATCTTGAAAAAGAAGGGAAATAGTAGTTGTGGAAGTTGAGGGAAAGATTAGAGGTGCACTTGTTTTGAAATGCCTAACTGTTGGTAGGGAGTAAAAGAACAAAAGAATGAAAAAGTTGTTAGGTACTCCTTACTAATAATATAAGTGTGCTTAAACAAATGGGGAAGCGAAGAGGAAATTGAGAGTGAAAAGAACAAGAGGTGAAGTGAAAGACGAGAATGTGCTTAATAAGCAAGTGTGATGTATTAAAAGCGCTTAGGGAAGATAGTCAGTATTACTGGCCAGATTAGTACCTACCTGTCCCTTAGCTTATATTATAATTTGATAAGTCCCACTTGATCTTACTTTTGAACATCCCTAAACGAGTGAAGTAAAACACTAAAGGCAAGCCTATGGTTCAATATGTGTTGTATGTGAATTCTTTGTGAGAGTGAGCTTATTTCTTATATATATACCCATACATGTTATAATTTGGCAACTTGTGAGTGAAAGATGGGTATCTCTCTTGTTATGAGGGAACATGTTTGATGAAGGATAAAATTCATGTCGGATGTCTTAATTGGTTGATTTGCATGAATTTGTTGAGTTTAGAGTCGATTCTTCAGGCTAGGAAATTTTAACTTAGTTATATGAGGTTTCAGTGGTAATATATTGCATGCTCTATTTTAAACTTGCTATCTGAAAGAATCAGTGTAGCCTTAGTTTGAATTGCCGTGCTTCAATTAGTTATTGGCAAGTCCTTTGTGTGCATTAGATGTAGTAGAGTTGTTCGAGGATGAACAAGACTTTAAGTGTGGGGTAGTGATCTTGGGCATAATTATGTTCCCAAGTGCTATTTTATAACTTAGTTTTAGTCATGTTTGTCAATCTATGTGATTGAATTCTCATTTGTTTATGTTTAATCGCATTTCGAAACTAACCAACATGATTAGTCTTTGCTTTGTAGGTGTAAAATTCTTAGGAGGGACTAAATATGATGGTTGAGGCTTAAGGAGGAAGCTCGGAACAAATTGCAAAAGAGTCGCACGATGCAGCACATGCAACAGGCTAGCCGCACTAGGCAGCGTGCCACGCTAGGCGTGTGCTGCGCCTAGTGCTGTGCCACGCCCTAGGCTATCAAAAAGCAGAAAGAGAAATGATACTTTTATTTTGATTGAATTTTCTATTTCATATATTTTATTTTACTTTTATAAAAAATGGGAATTTTTTACCCATACGTGTTTCTGCGGGTCTTAGTGTAACTGGTTCGTCTTGAAATATACGTACCCATATTTTTCCACTACAACGTGCATTTTGTGTCATTACTCATTGTCATGCTTCTATTTGTTCAGATATAATGCAGGTTCAAGTGCCTGAAGAGCAGGCGCCCTAGAAGATGTCACAAGGCAGGCGCCCTGCGCGATGGCAACGTGCCATGCCAGGCGTCCTGCGCGTCCAAGCCATGCCATGGTGTGCGAGCAGCGCGATGCCCTCCATGCCACTCCCTTTGTCCATCGCCCATGATATGCCTAGTAAAACTTTCTAGTTTGCATCCGTGATTGCTCCGTGTCACAGAGCAAGATTGGCGCGACGAGGTTCGTGACATGGAGCTAGTTCAACCACGACCAAAAAATTCAATTTTTCATTAACTATAAATTAAAAACTTAGCTTCTTATTTCATAGGTGACAAAATATTTTTGGGAAAGCAGAGAGGAGTGAAGGGAGAAGCGAAGAACTTAACCTTGGGTTCAAAGTTTGTCATTCTCTTTTAATCATTCTTGTAAGTACGTTACTTTAAATATGTTTTTGAGTAATTGTACGAAAATGAGTGGCTAAAACCATTCCTCTTGGGTTAAGGACACATGATATGAATGTAAATGCTTGAATTCATCGTTGGTTTGAGTTTTGGTTGTTGTTTTGTCTTGTATTCTTACTGATTGTTGTTTTTGTGCTTGATCACCATAAAAACAAACTTGTGAGGCTTAGGCAAAAGCTCGAAAGAGTAACCCTGGGTTAGCATGAAAGAATGTAGGGAGCAAGTTCTTATCTTTATGATAGGATTCACAGTTAGGATAGAAACTATACCTTATTTGACTTGCTTGGTTAATAAAACGGGATGAAAGATAGACACCGACTTAGAATTGTCACATCACCGCTCGTAGAAGTAGTTGTAAAACTAAGTTCAGTTAAATGATTAGAGGTACAAAAGTCCATAATCAAGGGCATAAACCCTATAAACCACATCCATAGTGTTAAATTACTCACGAATTAGGACGTCACATCCCCGTTCAATGATGTTGGTGTGAGACTAGTTTGTTGTGTTTAGAGGCTCGAAAGACCATGAACACTGCATATTAACTCTATGAGAAAACAACTAAATTTTGTATACTTGAACCATTGTGAATTGTAGCATTGCATGATTGTCAAGCTTTAACTCTAGATTTAATTACAATTATCCAAAATCTCTTAAATCAACACTTGTGAAACTGAATATAGCACTTGAACTTAAATATTCGCTGAAATAGTCCAGTCCCTGTGAGTTCGACATTTGGCTCTTAGAAGATCCACTGTATTACTTTTACGACCGTGTACGCTTGCGCGTGAGCTGGGGTGCGACAATGCGCCGGAACCTCGGTGCACTTAGTACTAAGTGCTACTTCCAACTGAACTCCTAAATATAACTAACTTAACTAATTAGTTGGAACTGGTTTCTTAAGGCTAAATTAGAACTACTTATCTGAAAGTGTCCTGAGAGCCTAAAAGACCTAGTAACTAAAAATGTTGAAATGCTGGTACTACTTACATTACTGATATATTACTGAGTATGCTGACTATGCTAATAGTACTATAAAGCATGGTTACATAAATCATGAGAAAATCATATATACTTTGAAAGATCATACTATTTCAAAATATTGCTAGATCATGAAATGAAATCTCAAAATCATGAAAGAACCAAGAATATGGATAGTGATTTTACAAGTTGATATTAACATCCCAATTACAACATAGTACTATTCATGAAAACTCTAAAAGATTAAGGAGATAGGAAATTTGACAACTAGAAGAAAATCCTAGGTCGTAATTTCTAGAAACCTTGAAAACTGGGGTTCACTAGTTATTTTGGGGCACAAGGGTGGAAGGGATATCCTTGATAAATCCCCACACACTTGTAGAATAATTTCAAGAGAAAACACTTGAAATCCTAAGAAGAAAGTTGAATCCCTAGTTCCTTCCTTGAAATGCCTGTCTGAGTTCTTATGGTGAAGTTCTGAGAGATTAGGAAAGAATGAGAATAGAGCATTGACTAATCCCCAAAATTCCCCTCCAATATATCCCAATACGACGTAGTTTAGAACTTAGAAGCAGAGAAAAATACTAGAATGCCCTTAGGAAAATGACCTGGGAACTATCTGCTAGTCGTCACAACTCACACCACAAGTGTTGGTTGTCACCACGACTCGTAGTTACGATTCGTTACTTGTGGTCCTGATTTTTCACCTTTCCAACTCCAAATTAGGGACACCCATCACGACTCGTCCTTGGAAACCACGAGTGATTCCATGATTGTGGTCAGTGAACCAACCTTGCACTTCATCTGATTCTCCATCCCAGGACTCCTTATAACGACTCATTACTAATATGACAGGTCGTTACATGACTCATTGTCTGAGGGGCAGCCTTAACCAGATTTCTGGACTTTACCCCATGAGCATGAGGTCCGTAACATGATACAAGGGACTATTTCGTACTCGTACCATCTGAAATCCCATTGATTATTCTCTGAAGTGTGTCCTACAAAGGCATACCCCGACCCGTACCCAGATACCATGAGTCATTTCTTGATTCGTGGTCACTAAAATAATCTGATACAGTTCTCTGAAGTTTATCCCACGATCTATTACTACAGCCCGTGGTTTGGTCTAACGAGTCATGCTACGACTCATGGGTTATGAAATATGGAACATGAAATTTAGGCTGCTCATCACGATTCTAATGATGATTCGTGATACCTTCCAATGAGTCGTACTAAGACTCGTTCATAGAAAAAAAATTTCACTGCTTGCTAGTTCCATGCTTCATATCTAGGGTCTAGTCTTAGGGACTTCTGGGGTATTACAGACCTGTAGGGGACTCTAAAAATTCATGTATCATATCGGCATGGTACCTGCTCCCACTCATCTGCTTGTCTGGATGTTCCTCTCGAACACGACCCACTCTATCATAACCGCTTGCCCCTATGCTTTCCTCGTGTGTGAGCCATTGATCTTAGGACAAAACATGTTATCCACTTTTATTATCATCAATCGATACGTTATCATTAAGTTAATTGACATGACTTTTAAGAGGCCTCATATTAACTCTATCAACTGAATTATATTTACCACTCATCACTCACTTTCATAGCAATACGAAGGAACACATATAGCATCTCAAAAACCGAATTCCACACCACATAAGTAACGACATCAAATCAAGTTTACTTTATCAATTGAAATTAACACGTGAATTACTAAAAACAACTAGTGTCCAAGGACCAACCAAGCACGTTATCAATTCCACATACATTCAAATTGTTATACAAATTCTAACTCCTTCTTAAATTGTAGCCTACCTAGATTAGAGGATTCGAATGCCAATTACTCTACTGGAGCTTTGCCTTTCCTCAATGCCTTCGAACACTCAAAATCTATAAACAATGGTCACAAGAGAACTCTTCCATTGGGTATCTTAGGAAATTCAAACCCACCCAATTCTACCAGGTATTTACAGTCTAATTCTAGGCTCAAAGGTTAGGCTATCAAAACCAATCCCTTCTCCCTTAATTAGCCCTAGTTTCTACCAGCCTACGGTTCTTTGATTAAAAATTCTACCATGAATGGTTTGCGCTCTTTGATTTAATAGTGTTAGGGAATCAAAAGTAGAAGGAATAAGCCACAAATTCTTACCTTCAGAAGGAGAATTGCTCTTCCCTTGGAAAAATCGCCCTTATCTTCTAAAAGTCGTGCCTTAGATTAATGGGGTAAAACTCCTGAAATCCCACTTAAACTTACTTACTACCTCTCCTCGTCCACTGCAGCAGTCAAATTTCCGCTGCAGCAGATCTACTATGGCGGTCAGGACACTGCCACAGCGAATCCAACGGTTACTCTCCCGGTCTATTAATGGCCTCCGGCCATAGTAACAATCCTGCTGCAGCATTTTTTCCCACACTACAGCGGTCCTTGAATAACCAGTAGCTCCCATTTCCTTGCTGACAGACCATTCCTCAATCTTAAGTTAATCTACCTCTCACCCAACACCTTTCCACAAGCCACCTAGGCAAAAAGAAGGTGTTCCATACTTAAATCTTCCATAACGACGAACAAGTTGTTACATGGTATCCCCTAAAAAATATACAAATAATATTTTTATAAGGACAATGAATTTATTCACTCCTCAGAGTTTTCTTTTCTCTTCTTTTCGAATAATCATTGCATCTATGTGGCTTAAAAAAATTATTTCAACTATCTGTAAAATGCATGAGTTAAACCTGTCTAACGGGTTGGGTTGAACTGAATCATATTGATTATTGCCCAGATCAGACTGGTCCACTAAAAGAAAATTGGGTTGGGCTGGATATGACATATATCCATACTCACACAGGTTGCAGAGGTCCACTGGGAGATCGAAACTAGTGAAATTGAAAACATCAAATCAACTACGGTAATAGAGAATAGGGCCGGATCGACCCGATTTAATGGTAACATTTTTTTTATTTTTTCAACTTGAAATCTGTCCGTTAGTGCCCTTCCTTACCCCTGCCCCTACCCCAACAACTAAAAAAATGACTATGTTTGTTGTTTTAGCACCTTTAACCTTTTTTTAAAAATAACCCTCCCTTCAATTTATCCATTTGCCCTTTACAATATTTATAAATAACCCCTCCCCCCTTGTCCTCCTCCCTTCATTATATTATTTCACAACTCTTTCTCTAATCTTTCAACTTTCATTTCAATTCTCTTATATTTCTCTTAAAGTGCACGTGTGATTTATTAGTTCTCTTAATTACTAGTTTATTATTATTTTGATTTATTCGGTAATTCAAAAATAATAACATGCAAATATAATTGTGCTACTATCTTACTTAAGTATTCAACTTATTGAAAAAAGTTGGTACACTCGTTCCATTTCTTTTTCTTATTTAGTTTTTTGTTATTGTACATTTAATGTTTATTATTTGTCTATTTTGTTATTTTAATTTTAAACTCGCGCAATGTATTTGATTAAAAAAGTTGACAAATTTATTCTAGATAGCAGTAATACTCGTAATACTAATACTAATATGGGTAAAACTTCAAAAGGTTCTTTTTCTAAGACTAGTGATCCAAATTAATTTCTCATACATGTTTATGAAATGTTTTCTGATAATACTATGCATTATGTACAAATGCAAGAAAATTATGGTGTAGAGGATAAATAGTGATGATGAAATTGAACTAGGTAATAATGAAGCACCACTTATATTTACCTGTGAAGTTGGTCAGAGTCAATTTAGTTAGGGTACAGTCATTAAGCCACCTTTGTTGCAGTTGGTAAACATAAAAGGAGAAGTACGTGCAACACCCTAAAAGTTTCTAAGATCATACCCGAGAGTTTAAGCGGAGAAAGCAAGAAAATTTTGCCTAGGTCACAGGACAACTCATCCTGTGACTCATGAAGTACTCCACGAGTCGTCAAATGGGTGGTAGGCCAGTGTCCAGCTGTGGTCAGGGGGTGACCATGGATGGAGCCATGATTCGTGGTGTTACCTCACGACTCGTGAAGTGAATGGTGGTCAGAGTGCTGAGTTGAAAGTGGGAATTTTCAATGGTGACAATAGGTGAGGACACGAGTCATCTAGTGACCTAACGACACGTTAGGTCACTCATCATCACTAGCAGTGAGGTTTGAACAGTCAAATTTCTGAGGTATTTTTGTAACTTTTTGTTATTTTAATGCCTACACCACGTCGTTTTGGGGTTATTTTTAGGGGATTTAGGGAGCTAGTTGATGTTTTCTCTCATTCTCTCAAATTCAGTACATAGAAAACTCAGTCTAGAAGTACAAAGCAAGACCTAGGTTTTCAATTCTCCTCAGATTTCTCAAGAAATCTCTCAGAGGGAATCGCTACTACAGGTATGTGGAATTTCAATAAAGGAAATTTCTCTTCCCTTGTGACCTAAATCATTCCTAAAATCTTTATCGATTCTATCCCTTTTGAATCAATGTTAGGGTTGTCTGTCAGTTGGAATATGAATTTCTTTCTTGTTATAACTTTCATGATTCTTGAAGGTTGTAGTTAGTTATACTTTATGTTTATATCTCTTTCTGTGAAATATGTGTTTAGCCTAGTTTGTAAATGTAATATAAAAAATGTTTCATAATTGTCCAGATACGAACCTTGCTTGATTCTGATAGTTCATGAAATCAACAGAATAGTACAGTAAGATTATCCAAAAAGTTGAATTATTAATTGTTTAGTCCCAGTTATTACTTAGCCTTTTCATTATCATACAGAAATGTAAGTTGATTAGTTTGACTATACTCAGTCTCTGGAGGAGTTCAGTAAAACTCCGTGGTTAACAGTTGTCAGGGTGTTCTTTATACGATTATGAGGCTTTCAGCTAAAGCAGCTCTGGCCAGTCTTAGAACTCTTAGATTCAGCTATCAGGTCCTTCAGACTCTCAAGTTACTTCCATATAAGTATTCCTAACTTAAGTCTTGGGACATCAGGTTCAAGCTATCATCCTAGTAGTCATTGTTGGAAATTTCCAGTAGGAGTAGGACTTAGCACCGAGCGGGCGGGGGTTCAGTGCACCCAGGTTCCTAGAACTATGTTGCCACTGTAGGTTTTAGCCCGAATAGGCATCAGACAGTGATCACCCAGTTCAACTGCTATACCTTGGTAAGGTATAGTGGGCCTTCCCCGATAGGGGGTACACACATTTAGCTTATGTGGTTACATGTCATCCCACAGTATAGAACATTACCGCTCAGTCCAGTCCAGTTACAATTTTTACCTTAGCTCAATTATTCAGATTTCAATATGTAGTTATGATCCTTGGTCACTGTGTTATAGTTATATTCGGTGTTTATCAGTTCAGTTGTGTATTTTTTTTCTTCCTACTTTCATCTTACATACTCAATGCATACAAAGTATTGATGCATGTTTTCCATGTTGTATCATATTATGATACAGGTGCAGGTTCTCAGTCACAATATCTTCAGTAGTTTGTTTTAGATGATTTTAGAAACATTATCATTGGTGAGTCCTCATCTTTCAAGGAAGAGGATTTAGTCCTATTTCAGTTTCTTGCTTTCAAATTTTAGAGTTAGCTGGGGGTTTGTCCTAGAAAATCGTCAGTTCTTAGATGGCTTTCAAACAAAGTATTGTTTAAGTATGTTTTGCAGTTGTTGCACAGATTTTTAGTACCTTATTAGACATTTCTTATTTTTGGATAAAGTTATTCAGTTATGTTTTTCTCAGCTTCTACTTTTATTTAATTTAGTATATACCAATGTGATGTTAAGCCATGGGTTAACTTGAGGTCACTTGTGGCACCAAATACCGTGTTGCGTCCAGGGTGTAGACTCAAGTTATGAAAAACTTAGCATCAGAGCCCTAGGTTTAGAGTATCCTAGGATGTATGAAAGCCGCGTCGAGTAGAGTCCTTTTCATGGGTGTGAACCACGCAACACTTATGACGGGGAGGCTTCAAGGCGTTATTAGAAAATTTCCCTTTTGTTCATGATATTTATCATGCGTTGAGCTAACCTCAAAAATGTCCTCCTAATCCATACTCTACTCTTTTCAGATATGATGCCTCCAAAACAAGGAAACGAAAAAAGGATCGAGAACGCTAACCGGCCAAACCCACCAGCTCCAGCAGCCGCTTAGGATGATCAGGTGTCCTCCGCTGAATTTAAGGGGTAATTTAGGTTCTGGCTCAAGCCGTGACCAACCAAGTGAACCAATAAGTGGTTCCCACTAATACCAATGGGCTTACAGATACGGCCAGAGTTCTGGATTTCACACGAATGAATTCCCCAGCTTTTCATGGATCTAAGGTAGAGGAAGACCCACAAGAGTTCGAGGACGAGATCCATAAAATCACCCAAATCATGGGTGTCACTGCTACAAGAGTGTTGAATTGGCTGCCTACCAGTTGAAAGGGGTGGCTCAGATTTTGTACAAGTAGTGGAAGGAAGGGAGGCCGAATGGAGTAGGTCCGGTAGAGTGGGATGAGTTTGTTATAGTGTTCCTTGACAGATTCCTTCCTAAAGAGTTGAGGGAAGCTAAGGCTGTCGAATTCATGAACTTGAGGCAGAACAGTATGACAGTGGAGGAGTATGCATTGGAGTTCACTCGGCTCCCAAGGTATGCTTCAGAAATGGTCGTTGATCCAAGGGCTCGCATGCTCAAATTCATTAATGGAGTTTCGGATTTAGTGCTTAAGGAATGCATAACTATGATGCTTATCAAGGACATTGACCTCTCTAGCCTCATCATCCATGCACAACAAATAGAGGTGGAGAAGCTGAAGGAAATTGAGAGGGAGAACAAATGGGCAAGAACAAGCCAGTTTGAGTATGGCTAGTAGAGGTCAGGTGGGGGTAGACGACCACAATAGAAGTAGCAGCAGCAGAAACTTCCAATACCCTCATCAGCCAATACCTCTTCATTTCGATCCCGCAAGGATCGAAAGGGTGGAGCGTCAGGCTCCCAGTCCTAGAGTCACGTCTCCAGTATCCACACATTTCCATCTTTCCCTAAGTGTGGAGAGAATCACCTTGGGGAGGGCCGTTTAGGAAAGGAGGGTTGTTTTGTTTGTGGCCAGCTAGGTTAAAGATTGAGAGATTGTCCACCAAGAGGACAGGGAAAAACCCAGTCTACTACCTCAGCAGCCCCAGCAGGATATCCAACTTAGCAAGGAACTACTTCTACTTCAAGAACAAGTGATGGGCAGTACCAAAACCATTTTTATACTTTTTCTTCTCGGTAGGATCAGGAGAATTCACCTAATATTGTTACGGGTATGTCGCACCTTTTCCACATTGATGTATATGCCTCTTTAGATTCGGGAGCCACACTTTCCTTCGTGACTCCATATATTGTTGTTCAGTTTGATATTATTCTACAACTCCTCTCAGAACCATTTTTAATTTCTACTCTGGTTGGTGAGTTAGTTAGAGCTAGCCGGGTATATAGAAGTTGCCCAGTCTCAGTGTTGAGTAAAGTTATCCCAGCTGATCTAGCTGAGCTAGACATGGTTGACTTTGCACTCTTTCATGGCATGTATTGGTTACATTCCTATTCCGCCTTAGTCAACTGCAGAACTAGATTCGTTAGGTTTCAGTTTCCTAATGAGCCAGTCTTAGAATGAAAAGGTAGTGTCTCAGTGCCTAAGGGTCGATTTATTTCCTACCTTAAGGCCTGGAAAATTATTTTGAAGGGTTGAATCTATCAATTGGTTAGGGTCAAGGATTTCAATTTCGAGACCCCGACTATTCAGTCAGTTCAAGTTATTAGCGAAATTCCTGACGTCTTTCCCGAAGATTTTCCTGGAGTCACTCCCAAACCGGAGATAGACTTCGGCGTAGACCTTCTTCTACACACCCAGCCCATCTTTATTCCTCCTTGCGGAATGGCTCCAGCTGAGCTTAAGGAACTAAAGGGATAGCTGAAGGACCTTCTAGATAAGGGCTTTATCAGACCCAACATCTTTCCATGGGGTGCTCCAATGTTTTTCGTGCTAAAGAAAGAAGGTACGCGCAGAATGTGCATCAACTACCATCAACTAAACAACGTTATAGTCAAAAACAGGTATCCTCTACTCAGGATTGATAACTTGTTCGATCATCTTTAGGAATCTAGTTGTTTCTCCAAGATAGACCTCAGGTTGGGATACCACCAGCTCAGGATCAAGGAATGTGACGTTTCGAAAATAGCTTTCAGAATTCGGTATGGTCACTACAAATTCGTGGTTATGTCTTTTGGACTAATTAATGCTCCTGCAGCATTTATGGATCTGATAAATATGGTATTCAAGTTGTACCTGGACACGTTCATTATTGTATTAATAAATGACTTCTTGGTATACTCCAGGGTTGAGGAGGATCATGCTAACCACCTGAGGATAGTGTTGCAGGCTTAGAGACTATTATTTGTTCGCTAAATTTAGTAAGTGTGAATTTTTGTTGAATTCATTGGCTTTCGCTAGTCATGTGGTCTCAGGTAAGGGTATTTAGGTAGATCCTCAAAAGATAGCAGCGGTAAAAGATTGTCCAAGACCAACTTCCCCATCAGATATCAAGAGTTTCTTGGGTTTAGCCAGTTATTACCGACGGTTTGTAGAAGGTTTTTCTTCCATTGCATCCCCTTTGACCAAACTGACTCAGAAAAAGGTGAAGTTTTAGTTGTCAGATTCTTATGACAAGAGTTTCCAAGAGTTGAAGACTCAACTCACTACAGCTCCGATTTTGACCTTGCTAGAAGGAACAAATAGGTTTGTAGTTTATTGTGATGCTTCCCGAGTTGGCCTCAGTTGCGTCATGATTCAACGAGGTAACGTGATAGCTTATGCCTCCAGAAATCTCAAGGTTCATGAGAAGAACTATCCGACTCATGATCTTGAACTGGTGGCAGTGGTATTTGCTTTGAAGATATGGAGGCATTACCTCTATGGAGTTCACATGGATGTTTTGACTGACTATAAGAGCCTTCAATATGTGTTTAGTCAGAAGGAGTTGAACCTTCATTAGAGAAGGTGGATTGGATTATTGAAAGATTATGACATAGTGTGTTATACCACCTGGGGAAATGGTCCTACACGAAGAACGCGGCAGTCCAATTATCGGCATCTATAATTTGTTATCCCTTAAATAGGAAGTCTATGGGAAGCATTTCTCATATTGAAGAGGGTAGAAAAGAACTAGCAAGAGATATCCATAGGTTAGCTCATTTGAAAGTGCATTTAGTTGATTCAACTGAGGGTGGAGTTGTAATGCAAAGTGGGTCAGAATCCTCACTGGTGGTAGAGGTTAAGTCAAAGCAAGATGAAGACCCCATACTGCTCAAGCTGAAAGAAGCAATTCCAAGAAAAGAGGTGGAAGCTTTCTCTAAAGGGGGAAGATGGTGTGCTTAATTACCAAGGAAGATTATGTGTTCCAGATGTAGAAAACTTGAAACAACAAATATTGGAAGAAGCACATAGCTCCAAGTATTTTATTCATCTGGGTGCCACTAAGATGTATCGTGACCTACAAAAAATCTATTGGTGGAACGGCATGAAGGACATAACAGAATTTTTAGCTAAGTGTCCGAACTGCCAATAGGTTAAGGTTGAACATCATAGACCTGGGGGTATGACTCAGGATATCAATATCCTACTTAGAAGTGGGAGGAAGCGAATATGGACATCATCAAAGGTTTACCTCGTACTCGCCGACAGCATGATTCAATATGGGTGGTTGTAGACCGAATGACTAAGTCAGCACATATCTTATCGGTTATGGCTACTGACTCAGCTGAGAATTATGCTAGACTATACATCCAGGAGTTAGTCAGACTACACGGAGTTTCCTTGTCCATCATTTAAGATAGAGGTACTCAGTTTATGTCACATTTCTGGAAATCATTTCAGAAGGGACTTGGCACCCAGGCCAAACTCAGCACAACTTTTCACCTACAGACGGACGGACAAGCTGAATGGACTATTCAGACTTTGAAAGATATGTTGAGGTCTTGTGTGATTGACTTCAAAGGAAGTTGGGATGATCACCTACCTCTCATTGAATTTGCATATAACAATAGCTACGACTCCAACATCCAGATGGCCCTGTTTGAGGCATTGTATGGTAGGAGGTGTACATCTCCTATAGGATGGCTCGAAGTTGGTGAAGCGACCATGATAGGACTAGACTCAGTTCATGAGGCTATGCAAAAGGTTCAACTTATCAGAGAAAGGTTGAAAATAGCCCAGAGCCAACAGAAATAGGTTGCAAATGTTAGATGATTGGGTTTATCTAACGATTTCACCTATGAAAGGGGTGATGAGGTTTGGGAAGAAAGGAAAACTTAGTCCGAGATATATGGGACCTTAAAAAATCTTGAGACGCATTGGCAAGGTTAGAGTTACCTACAGAGTTAGCATCAATGCATCCAGTCTTTAATGTGTCATTGCTAAAATGTGCATCGTTGATCCGACCTCAGTAATGCCTTTAGAGAGTGCTGGTGTAAAAGACAGTCTCTCTTATGAAGAAGTTCCAGTTTAAATCCTATATCTTTAGGTTCGTAAGTTGAGGAACAAGGAGGTCGCTTCAGTAAAGGTATTATGGAAGAACCAATTAGTGGATAGAGCTACATGGGAAGCAGAAGCAGACATGATGGCTAAATACCCTCATTTGTTCACTTCCAACTCAGCTTCAACATCAGGTATTAAATCCCTTCCCAATACTCTATTTAGTTCCGTACTCACTAGCTCTATGCATTTTTTAATATGCACTCTCGTTGCATCAACTCAATTAGTATGCCTATATCAGTTCAGAGTAAGTCACTCCTTCAGAAATCAACTAATAGTTTTCAGTTTGGGGATTTTAGCTCATTTCCCAAGGGGGAGATATTGTAACACCCTAAAAGTTTCTAAGATCAGACCCGAGAGTTTAAATAGAGAAAGCAAGAAAATGTTGCATAAGTCATAGCAAGACTCATCCAGTGACCCGTGAAGTACTCCACGAATCATGAAGTGGCTAGTGAAGTGGGTGGCAGGCTAGTGCCGAGCCGTGGTTCGGGGGTGACCATGGATGGAGCCACGAGTCGTGGTGTTACCTCACGACTCGTGAAGTTAGTCGTGGTCAGAGTTCTGAGTTGAAAGTGGGAATTTCCAGTGGCGACAATAGGTGAGGACCACGAGTCATCCAGTGACCTAACAACTCGTTAGGTCACTCGTGGTCACTGGTAGTAAGGTTTTAACAGTCCAAATTCCAAGGGTATTTTTGTAACTTCCCATTAATTTAATGCCTACACCATGTCATTTTAAGTTTATTTTTAGTGGGATTTAGGGAGTTAATCGATGTTTTCTCTCAGTCTCTCAAACTCAGCACGTAGAAAAACTCAGTCTAGATGTACAGAGCAGACCAAGGGTTTCAATTCCCCTAAGATTTCTCAAGAAATCTCTCAGAGAGAATCTCTACTCCAGGTATGTGGGATTTCAACAAAGGAAATTGCTCTTCCATTGTGCCCCAAAACCTTTCTAAAATCTTTATCAATTCTAGCCCTTTTGAATCATTATTAGGGTTGTCTGTCAGTTAGAATATGAATTTCCTTGTTGTTATAATTTTAATGATTCTTCAAGGTTGTAGTTAGTTATATTTTATATGGATATCTCTTTCCATGAAATATATGTTTATCCCTAGTCTATAAATGCAATATGAAGAGTTTTGCATAATTGTCCAGATACAAACCTTGCTTGATTCTGATAGTTCTTGAAATCAACAGAATAGTACAGTTAGATTATCCAAAAAGTTGAATTATTGATTGTTTAGTCCCAGTCAGTACTTAGCCTTTTCAGTATCATACAGAAATGTCAGCTGATCAGTTTGACTATACTCAGTCTCTTGAGGAGTTCAGTAAAACTTTGTAGTCTTATTTATCAGTTGTCAGGGTGTTCTTTTAGACAATTACAACGCTTTAAGCTAAAACAGCTCTGGCCAGTCTTGGAACCCTTTGTTTCAGTTATTAGGTCCATTAGACTCTCCGTTTACTTCAAAATAAGTATTCCTAACTTAAGTCTTGGGACATCAGGTTTGAGCTATCATCCTAGTAGTCATTGTTTGAAATTTCCAGTGGGAGTAGGACTTAGCACCAAGCGGGACGGGGTTCAGCGCACCTAGGTTCCTAGAACTACATTGTTACTATAGGTTTTAGCCTGAATGGGCATCAGACAGTGATCACCCAGTTCAACTACTATACCTTAGGAAGGTATAGTGGGCCTTCTCTGAGGGGGTATACATCAGACTCCACGTTTAGCTCACATGGTTACATGTCGGTTATAGTCTCTCCCACATAATAGTATAGTACCACTCAGTCCAGAACAATCATAGTTTTCAAAGCAGCTCAATTACTCAAATTTCAATATGTAGTTAGATCCTCAGTCAGTACATGTGTTACAGTTATATTCGGTGTTTATCAATTAAGTTGTGTATTTCTACTGTTCCTACTTATATCTTACACACTCAGTACATTTAATGTATTGATGCATGTTTTTCATGTTGTATCATATTATGATACAGGTGCAGGTTCTCAGACACATCATCATCAATAGTTCCCTTTAAATGATTTCAGTAGCATTATCTTTGGTGAGTCCTCATCTTTTGAGGACAAGGATTTAGTCCTATTTCAGTTTCTTTCTTTCAGATTTTAGAGTTAGCTGGGGGCTTGTTCCAGCAACTCATCAGTTCTTAGATGGATTTCAAACAAAGTATTGTTTCAGTATGTTTTGCAGTTGTTGCATAGATTTTAAGTACCTTATCAGACATTTCATATTTTTGGAGAAAGTTATTTAGTTATGTTTGTCTTTGCTTCCGCTTTTATTTAATTCAGTATACCAGTGTGATGTTCAGCCATGGGTTAACTTGGAATCACTGTCATGACCCCATTGGTCATGATTGGCACCCACACTAACCCCCATGTGGTTGAACCAGCGAAACCCGACAAGAATTCCCAAGTGACCGCAAAATCAAAACATTCCTAAAAAGAAAAAGATCAACTGTTATGTTCTAAAAATAATATCGTATCAATACATTGCGCATGCCAAAAGTAAATAAACAATTTTCCAAAACTTGATTTTCATTGCACTAGACGTCTGTTTAAAAGCTAGGGAAACTAATAATTAAAAATGAAACAAAGTTTTCAAATGTCTGAAAGAAAGACATCTGCAATAGGGGAGTGAACTGTATCCTTATCTGTTCACCTTCTCAAACTCCGAAACTACTGCTCTACAAGTGAGGGAATGAAGAGCTGTCTGGCTCGAACTCTACACTGAGAAAAGAATGCAGGGATAGGGTCAGTACATAACACGATATTGGAAGGCATCATCGACCGACCCTAATTAATAACACGTATACCGAGTAATAATAATTTTAGACTAGTCTACAACGTTTAAGAAAGTACAGCACAATTCAAACACACTAGTTCTACACTGGGGACAGCCGGCCTGCTTACTTGATTAGGCCGTTTTCGCTGCAGCAATCACTTGACTGTTGTGGTGGTCTCACTGCAGCGTATATAGTTCTACTTCTTAGGAAGTAACTCAACATGTTGCACTCTTCTCAGTTCATTCATCCCACAAATCAATAGATCAATAGTTTAGCATTTCACATACTCCATAAATCCATCAAAAATGTATAATAAAAGAACAATTGCATCAGCTATTAAGAGCTACAATTCCACAGTTAATCATAGAAAAAACTATCAATAATTACACACGATGAAAAGGTCATACTTAGCACTAAAAACATGTTCTTCATTATCAACTCACATTATATCAACGATACTATGCATATTCTGCTAGCACGTTCCTCATCCACTTCATGAACATAAATCAAATTACAAAATAATACGCAAACAACACAACCAAGGATAACATGACAGGCACACGCCTCTGTCATCTCCCTTTAACACTCAACCACACGAATCATGTACACACATGCTAGAGTGTCTTATTTGTGCCCAGTCATGACCAGTAGGGGACTCTATGTACTATGTCGAAGTAGCACCTGCTCCCACTCATACTGTCACGCCCCACCTTGGGAGGCACGACTGGCACCTGGTGCTATATTGGGATCTGAACTGACCTGACTAGGCTTGTGCACTTCTGGTGCATGCCTGCTCTGCAAATCAAGAAAACAACGAGCTATATCTTGGCTATAAACACAGCCTTCGACCGACAAGGCCGCATAGCCACCTGTAAAAAGAAAATAGCTAAATCAACAACACACAATAAGGGGGATCCTATGCGGGCCGACAAGACCACCATGCTGTCTAGTTATGGCGGAAAGAAAACAGGTTGTCATAACTATACTATAGCTAAAAAGTCTGCTAACTAAAAGCTAAACTAGGCCCCACACGGCTATCACGCAAAATAAATATGCATAGGCCCCACACGGCCAACAACCAAAACCAAAAACTAAGAATATGTAGCCTGCAAGGCTCTAAGAGTGGAATAATGATTGGGACAGGGCCCCCACCTATCCATAAACTGTACAACAAAAGAACAAACCTTCTTACTATCAACCTAAAAGAAAAGGAGCTAATTAGACTGCTGACTCTGGCTGATGACTAGGGAGGTCCTGAATTTCATCTAATCGTACCTGTAGGCAAGTAACGACGCTCCAAAGATGGGGGTCAGTACAATATGTACAAAATATGTAATGCAGTAATGAAAATGACTGAATAATACTGATAATCAAACTAAAAATGATTCAATAGGAAGGATAAGAGATACCACCTGCATGCCCTACAACCTTCTATATAACTAACAATAAATAGCACAAACAAGAACCTTACCTGGCACCCATAAGCCAAGAAGTGAAACCAACACAGAATAACCCACCCAGGGATCCCATAAGCCCTGGAGTGCACACTTCAATCTACATGCCCTAACAAGATCAAAATAAGTCAATAGGTAACTATAGCCAACCTACCTATCCCCTGGGTCTACAGATGAGCCCGCTCGGCTCCTGTAGCTCTGTCTAAGTCTGGTGGACTCCTGTAGCTACACCCTGGGCACCAGGCTCGATGAGGGTCAGTGATGCCGATACAGCATAAATATAAAAGTCCAACCATGGAATGGACTGTAATATGGACCTTGGGCCTCAGCATAGTCCCTTGGGACAATATATAGCTCCTTGGAGCAATCCATATACCCCCGTAGGCAACGACACAGCTAGTAACCCTAAGGATGGACAATGGAATGCTATATAGGATGGGGTCAGTCTCAATCTAAACAAAAACGCTAATCCCAAACTAACGGTAGCAGATAACCACAATATACATGCTTCTGGCTTTCTTACGAGTATTTAGGTCGTATTACTATACGACAGGAATAACTTGCCGAAAGAATTCCCCTTAACATACCTCGTACACCGACTTTTATTTTAGTGGCGAGTTTCAACTTGCAAATGACCGTTCCACCCAATTGCAACTCTTATGCAAAGAGAATAGGGCTAATTTCAATACTAAATTCAGAAAATAACGATAACTTTCGATAATAATAGCAATTATAATTCAACTCCGAATAACTAAACCGAAAACCAATAATTTCTCGATAGTTCAGAAGGGAGAAATGCTTGCCTAATGCCTATGGCCATTTAGGATTCAATTTGGAGTAATTCTAAAAACTTTTACTTGGAGTTTCAGTATGCCGAGAGAATTTTGGGAAATAACCCCGTAAAAATGCTTCCCGTAGGCCTAGGACTTGTTACCCAAAGTTAATTTGCATTTAGACGGTGTTTGATAGCGTAATTTGACGAAAATCAACTGAAAGTTGTGTGCCCTCTCACCTCCGGTCGAAAGATACTTTTCATTTGATTTAAAATTAAACAAAGGAAGTATATATATAAGTGTAGGGCGGTGGCAGGGTGTGCGTCGCACTGGCCAATGCGCCAAGGAGGATGCCACGTCGCACCTCCCAAGGCGCTGGCCCTCCTGGCGTGTTGTGCTGCCCAAGGCACCAGCAGGCTAGAGCTGCGCCCTGGCCCCTCGCGGCCTGGCCTCGCCTGCTCGTTCTTCCAAGGCTTTTCCCACACGTATCAAGCTCTCTTTACTTGTCACAACCCATGCGTACGCCTACTAACCGTTACTATTTCACGGGGTGTGACATCCTCCCCCCCCCCCAGGAACATTCGTCCTCGAATGTCCTCTTCAGGCTTAAAGGAGTTAACTCTTTTGACTAATACTTTAGAAAAATATCGGATAGAATCTCCTCTGTATTATGGACTATCCGAAAACCTGAAATGCAGAAGAAACCCAACACAGGCATCTCATAGGATGCTATAAACAACTATTCCACAGTAAGGAAGTAACCAGCTAAACAGTACTAATAATATAAGCAGATAAATAACAACTGAACAACAATCTCACCTCACTGCATATTCTGGGTCAAACCTGGAATAAGTGAGGATACCTAGATCTCATGTCGTCCTCAGCTTCCCAAGTCATCTCTTCTTTATTTCTGTTCCTCCACAGAACTTTAATGGAGGTAAGATCTTTAGTTCTTAACCTAAGAACTTGTCGATCTAGTATAGAAACTGGAACTTCTTAGTAGGCTAACCCCTTAGTAACTTGAATGTCCTCAACTAGGACAACTTGGGATGGGTCCCCTATGCACTTTTACAACATGGACACGTGAAAGACCGTATGGACCGATTCTAACTCTGGAGGCAGCTCTAACTCATATGCTACTTGGCCTATTCTTCAAAGGATTCGATACGTCCCAATGAATCTAGGGCTAAGTTTGCCCTTCTTACCAAATCGCATCACACCCTTCATCGGCGAAACTTTAAGAAATACCCAATCATCTACATTAAATTCTAAATCTCTACACCGCACATCGAAATAGGATTTTTTACAACTCTGGGTTGTCAATAACCGCCTTTTGATGATTTTTACTTTCTCTTCTAACTTATGGATCATATGAGGTCCGACTAACCCTACCTCTCCTACTTCGAACCATCCGATGGGGGACCTGAATTTCTGCCCATATAATGCCTCAAAGGCGCCATCTGAATTGCAGAATGATAATTGTTATTATATGAAAATTCAATAAGGGGTAGATGCTCATCACAGTTTCCCACAAAATCCAGCACACACTTCTGTAACATGTCCTCGAGCGTCTGAATGGTGCGCTCTACCTGGCCTTCTATCTGGGGATGAAAAGTTGTACTCAAATTAACTTGTGTCCCCAAATCTTTCTAAAATGACTGCCAAGATCTAGCTATAAACTATGCCCCTCTATCGAAAATTATAGATGCCGGGACACTATATTGTCGGACTATCTCTTTAATATATAACTTGCATAATTTTTGACTGAGAACATGGTCCGAACTAGCAGGAAGTGAGCTGATTTCATCAACCTATCAACAATAACCCAGAGAAAGTCAAATTTGCATCTAGTACGGGGTAGTCCTATTACAAAATCCATGTTAACTGCCTCCCACTTCCACATAGGCACTTCTATATCCTGAGTCAATCTGCCAGGTTTCTAATGTTCAACATTTACCTGCTGGCAATTAGGCCACTATGCTACGAATTAGGGTACACTTCTCTTCATTCCATGCCACCAGTATATCTCTTTTATGTTATGGTACATTTTCGTCAAACCTGGATGCAGAGAGTAACGAGAATAATGTACCTCTGCCATAATCTGTTGGCAGAGCCCTGCTACATCTAGAATGCAAAGGCGACCTCTGCATCTCAAAACCCCGTCTTTAGTTAACTCAAAAGCTGATATTTCACCCCGCCAAACCTTGTCTCTAAATTATACCAGACTAGGGTCCTCGTATTGTCGTTCTTTTACATCTACAAACAAGGATGATACTGTTGTATTCTGAATTATAGCCCCATTATCCTTTGAATCTACTACTCGAACTACTAAATTGGCTAGCTGGTGTAATTCTCGAGTCATTTTCCGTTGTTTTGGTCTCAAATGTGCTAAACTGCCCATGGATCTGTGGCTAAGGGCGTCAGCTACGATGTTAGCCTTTCCTGGGTGATACAAGATGTTCAAATTATAGTCTTTCAACAATTCTAGCCAACGGCGCTGTTGCAAATTCAGCTCTTTCTGCGTGAAGATGTACTGGAGGCTCTTGTAATCAGTGAAAATATCTACATGCACACTATATAAGTAAAGCCTCCATATTTTCAAGGCATGAACCACTGCAACTAACTCTAGATTGTGGGTGGTATAGTTCTTTTCATGTTTCCTTAATTTCCTTGAAGCATACGCAATTACCTTTCCGTGTTGTATCAGAACACACCCTAACCCAATGCCCAAAGCGTCGCAATATATAACATAACCCTCTAAACCTTCTGGCAAAGCTAACACCGGTGCCGAGTCAATCTGTTTTTCAATTCCTGAAAACATTGCTCATAGGCCTCGATCCAATAGAACTTGGCTTCTTTCTGAGTCAATTTTGTCAAGGGCACTGACAAGGTAGAAAATCCCTCCACAAACCTTCTATAATACCCAACTAAACCCAGGAAACTGCAAACCTCTATTAGAGTTGTAGGTCTAGGACATGTCTTTACCGCCTCAATTGTTTGTGGATCAACTTGAATACCAGCATCTGAACTCACATTTACAAAACTTTGCATATAGCTGGCGGCCTCTAAGGATCTAAACTACTATTCACAAATGATCTCTTTGTTCTGCTTCTGAGTGGGAGTATACCAGAATATCATCAATAATACTATCCCAAATAGATCTAAGTATCGCCTAAATATACTATTCATTAGCTCCATAAACACTGCTGGTGCATTTGTCAACACGAAAGACATAACTAGGAACTCGCGGACTCTCAAACTGTCGGGCCCCTTAGTGGGCTCAACAGCAGCTGATACTACTGGATGAGGTTGATGATAACGCGCAAACCATACACCATACCCAAGTATGAAGTGGAAATTGTCAATAAAAAACCCAACTATAGGTTAGGGTCGATCCCATAGGGAATGTGGAAGAGCTAGACAAAAGCCAATAAATAAACTTATTAGGTAGTTACTCCAAATAGGGGGGTTCTAAACAAAACAACAATTAAAAACACAGTTAAAGCTTTAGTTGAAATCAAGAATGAAAGGTAACTAGGGTTTTGTGTTCCCTATGGGTTCATAACTAGTTCGGGTATACATATGTGATCATCACCGATGCTTACTTGTAGAACTAATAACCTAGGGTCATTCAAATGACTGATCAGTCCTTATTGAATAACTATACTCAATCATCATACCAGGTCTCAAGAGCAATTGTGTTATACCCTGGGAAACCAAGGATCAGACCTGGGAGTCAAATAGGGAATATTCTAGAAAATATTATAGTAGTGTAGGACGAGTTGTTAGACGACTCGTGAGGAGACCCCACGAGTTGTCAGGTGGCTCATGGGAAGGCTAGAACGGGTTAAAGAGCTGAGGTACCCACGGGCGTGGGAACGACTCGTGGTCAGCTACCACGAATCGTTAGGTCTCCCATGGGGTGAGTTTGATGGTTTTCGGGGAGGTCTGACCAGTGCACCTAACGGATGGGACCCCACGAGTCGTGGTCTATCCCAATGACTCGTGAGGTGGGTCATGAGCAAGCCAGGAAATTTTTACTGAGGATGAAGTAGTGTACCTGACGGAAGGTGACCACAACTCGTGGTCACTCGTGATGAGTCGTTGAGTCACCTGTTACGAGCCCAGTCGACCTGGAATCTAGTGTAGTTGACGGGTGACCCGATGAGTCATTGCTCGTCCTGACGAGTCAACAGGTCAGCCATTAGGGTCACCTGGCAGTTATTTCCTGCGAGTTAGTAAGGGCCTTCTCATAATTTCCCACGCTCCTAAGACTTTAACTACGTCATTTTGAGGTCTGGGTAGGGTCTTTTAAGGGGAAATCATTCATGATAAACCTCATTTGATGCATGTAAGAGTAGAGAGGTAAGAGGAAAGGGATTCAAGTGTTCTTCTTCAAGTTCTTCAAGCTTCCTTCTAGAGCTTTTCAAGGGATTTAAGAATCGAGAAGTCCCAGGTATGTGGGGTTTTGAATGGGTAGTTTAGTCCCTACCCATGCCCAATTTCTCCCTAATTCTATGTTTAACATTTCCAAACCTCTATTCATCATAACCCAAATGTATGTTCCCTCAAAAATCGATATGAGCGTATTGTAATATGTCTAAAATCATGGGTGTCAAATTGTTGGGATGTTTGCACTTATTTTATTCAATATTTGATGATTTAAGTCCCTAAAAGCACATATACCCAAATCATGGGTTTTTAGTGAAATTTATGGTTTTTGTAATTTCTCAAGCATTATATGAACTTTTGAATTTTAAGCATGTTTTCAATTACTCATTTTATTATGATCACGTTTTCCATAAATTTAAGCATTTCAAGTATGATTGAAATAATAGGTAATTCCCATATGTTGCTTATGATTCATTAACTATGATTTTGGCCGATCCACGGGCCCAATTCCATGGCTAGTACTATGAATTTTCAAGCATGTTATGATTATCACAATTTAACTAGCCATGCATGTCATGTATGAATTTCTATGAGCACATTGCATGTCTTGGGAGTAGTACTTAACATCGAGTAGATTAGGGGCCCAGGTTACGCCCCGAACCTCAGAACTACATGCCACCGTAGGTTATGTTGGGACCTCCTTGGTGACTATCCCTTTTTGCCCTATGGGACCTTCATGAGTGATATAACGCCTTTCATGGTTCATACCCTTGGCAAGGTATGAATAGCCTCCCGACTAGGCTTATAGGTCGGGCTCTATATGTGCTCACGTGGGGTATGTCGGTTATAGAAATCTCCCATTGTTCCTCATTGTTGTAATGTATGTATAATTATGTTCTTTTGGCTCAAGTTATGTTTTATGAAATGTTTTTCTCACATGTTATGACTACGACAGGTTTACGAATATTTTGGAAGTATTAAGCCTTACGATATACTTACGAATTCAATCTTTTGATCATGATGTTCCCACTCCTATTACTTTTATGGTTTTAAGCATTGTTTTGCATACCTTACATACTCAGTACCTTCCAAGTACTGACCCACATATTTTCAGGATCCGGTTCGCAGGTTCAGCATTGTTCCTAGCTTGCTCTTAGTTCTGCTCTCAGCTTTCAGTGGTGAGTCCTCATGATTCGAGGGCTTCATGTTCGGACCTGTTTATCTTTTGTTTTTAGAATGTTGGGATTAGTTGGGGTCTTGTCCCTTCAACTCATCTATTATGATTAGAGGCTTTCAGACCTATGTGTAGTATTTAGCCGTTTACGTTTGGATCTTGTATTATTCTTTCTTATATCTCATGTTACGATTTTCAGTTAGTTCATGACTGTTAAGTTAAGCTTTCCACCTTATGTGAATGATTTAGATATATGCTCATCCATGGGTTGACTTGCAGTCTTCGGGGTTCCTTGTCCCGTGTCTACGATCCGTGTATACTGTTCGGTGCTATTCCGATTGGTATTATATATTATAAACCGACACGCAAGTGCACGTGGTCAAACATGTAATAAAGTGGCTAAGTAGCCAAGTATCGATCCAAGGAGGCTCAAGATATGTAAAGTTGCCTAGATTACTATATTCCTATCTTACTTCTAATTATGCTAACAACAGCGTAACCAACCGTTAAATAAGTTTTTGGTTATAAAATATATATATACTAAAACTTTTAACAATTATTTACTGTGAATTTAAACTATGGATATGAGCATACCAAGGTTAAGAACAACTAATGAATTCGATTATAATAATAATTTGGTTAATCTCTTCTTCATGTTGCTAGCCAAGAACAGTAGCCTAGAAATTAAAACTCTCGTATTTAATTTCACTTTAGAATCATAAACCATCCGTCTACATTTCTGTGATCAAATGCAATTTATGACCTAGCAATACAATTCCGGTTCCTAAACTGACTAATACGGCTTTCAAGTATATTTCTATCAGGAAAGCACATCAAAACCCAATTTTCCCAAATCAAGTTAAGAACAATACCCTATTAATTCACAACTTTCCAATTTATTGCTCTCTCGAGTGAAATTGGACTTTTTAGATGTACATTAATGTCGGCCACACACTAATGCAGTAAGAACAAGAATTAATAGAACAACATGGAAGAAGAAGATGAAAAACCATACAATTCAATAATCAAAATTCATCACCATTGTTCATAACCTCAGCAAGGAAGAGAATTAGCCACTCATTTGTGGATTAATCATCCTCAAACAAGTGTTAATCATACAAACAATTGATTGAAAGAAGAAAGAAAGAGAGAAAAACCCTTAGCTTTTTCGTCCCTCAACTGCCTGTAACCCACGTCCTTGCTCCACCAAGTCTCCCTTATGAAAAATAAACCTAAGTGTGCTATTTATATTAGTAGGAATCTTTCCCAGAATAACAAGCAACGTGTCACGGAGTGCATCGCGGAGCACGGCCTCCGTGACACGCTACGGACGCAGAGGCTCTCTGGAAAATCACCCGAAATTGGCCCAGGCAGCACCCTGCCGCGTTGGCAGCGTGTCACGCTGCCTGGGCAGCGCATTGCAGCCCCTTGGTCGCGGAGGCCACCTGCCGTGGCACGTTGCCAACGTGCAGGTGGGATGTTTTGAGCGGCCTGCCTGCCGTGGCACCTTGTCGACGCGCCGGTGGGCTGTTTTGTGTCTCTTCCTTGCCGACGTTCGCGTGTTAATTCCGTTTCCAAGCTTCTACTTCACCAACTCATGGATTAGTTACTCAAACATCATCAAAACCTACAAAACAAAGGCTAATCATGTTGGTTAGCACATATCTCTACATTATATAAAATTACATGAAAATGTATACAATAACTTAGATAAACAAGACTAATTTAAGCCTCGTCCGACAGACGGATAGTTCGAGGATAAGGTATGTAAAGCTAGTTCCTTCGGCAAGTTAGTAGCTTTAGCCTTGTATAGTACAATAAATTCCGTAGTAGAATTCCCGGAAGTGGAATGTTAAGTATTGTGCGAGTTCAGTAAACCTAGTTCGCGTTGTGATATCATATTCAGTCTGAAAGTTAGAAAAGCATGCCCAAGGGCAAGTTAGTAGTTCAGATTCAGTACAGCCTATTATGTGAATAGCAAGCATGTTGTAGAATAAAAAGGAACAGATTTTCATAATAAAAGTCAGTAAAGAAAGATCTGATAGACAGACAGTTATGGCTACAGATTAGCCATTCAGACAGATAGTATCAGGGAACGAAGAGTGCTTTATAAGTGCTTGGATACCTCTACATTGTAGACGTGTTTTAAAGCCATGAGGGACTAGCTGCCCAAAGCGGACAATATCTACAAGCGGCGACCTGGGCTGTTAAACTTGGTATCAGAGCAGGTCGTGTCCCAGGGAGTCTGCAAGCCGTGTTGAGTAGAGTGTTGTCTATGGATGTGTTGTGCACCACATACCATAGGCAAGAGGCTGCGAGGCATAATAGGATGGTTACTCTTTCTTCATATCCAGTCGTGTCATAGAACAGTACAATATAGGGTCGAGTTCTTAAAACTTACCATATTCTTTGAATACAGATACAAGTCAGACCAGCGGTATCTTGTTCCAGGTAGAAGATCAGATATAGCAACAGGAGAGGGCACCAACCAGCTACAAGGTAATTACAGCAGCAGAAGGAGGTACCAGGGACCTCCCAATGTGATACCTTTATCGGTACCATCCCCAGTACATTTCTATAACTTCAGAGTAGGAAGTTAGAAGCATAGCGTACATACGAGTTGATTTATTTGTTAGATATATAAGATCTGACTAAGATGATATATAATATTAGATTATCGAAGAGATGTGAGAGAGAGAGGGAAATGTAGGATTCCCACCTCCATCCTTTCAGATATGGTACAATTCCATGTCTTCGTTTTATTGCAGTAAGAAAAGGTTATTCGCACTTCTTAGTTTTGATTCCAGTATAGCAAAGGGCATAAAGATTAAGGCGATATTACCCAGAGTAAGCATTAAGTGAAGATGGATTGGTTGATTCTAGAAAGTGTTAGAAAGAGTAAGGAGCCCTTATGATTACGTAAGTTGTGCAGACCCTCACGATAATAAGTCAGAAGAGCAAGTAACACTATTAGTTTACTTAAAGTGCGCGTAGGAGATCCGTCAGTAATGGACTTCCAGTAATAGTCAAGTTTGAGTCAGAAAAAGGCCAAGTCTGCCATAACATGATAACAAGAGCAAGATATACCTGCAAGATAATAGTTATGATTTCGGTTGTGATACCGAAAGATAGGAAGGTCAGTGAATCAGAGGGGTCTGACTAAAGACAGAAGAAGTATAAGCTGGGATTTGACCAGTAACCTTATTAACAATGTAAGACAGGTACCTTGAACCCCAGAGCTCAGCTTAAGCAAGATAAGGGGAAGAAGCAGGTATACCAAATTTTGAGGGGAAATTAGAATTACCCTCAGAATTACAGAATATCGTGTATTAAGGACTAAGCCTCAGACTAACAATTAAGAGACAGTGAGATTGCGGTTTAGAATGTTGCGGTATGTCCGCCTACGGAGAAGTTAAGAAACTGCCGACACAGAGACTCTAATCTAGTACGGCCTGGAGATAAGACCCAGTAGACAGTTGTGGACTCTCAATATAATGCCAAGTAAGGCCACAAGATTCGAACGTTGACCCCACATTGCAAGAGTGGCGGAATTTCAAACAGCAGACAATAACTAAAGTGTTTATGTTTGTTACTTTCATAATGGGGTGACAATACAATGAAATGTTAAGAGAAGGCAGGAGATATTATTAGACCATAGAAGCAGTATATCATATACAATATGAAATTTAGCAAAGTGTGTCAGAGATTACGTATCACTACAGAATTCAGTATGTATTGTACGTATTTATTAATATATATCTGTGCAGATAATAAATATGCTGTGAGCAGCTGCTAATAGGGGTTACAATCACACAGATGCATATTAGTGCTGGGAAGTATATACAAATTGCATTGCAGGACCCCTTGCAAAAAATAAAAAGAGAAAAGAGAGAGAAGAAAAAGAGAAAAGCGAAAAGAAGGGGCAAGTTAAGTGTGATTTACGTATGAATCCATAGAAACTGTCTCAGCTCTTAGTTATTAAGTTAATAGACTTATATGTTGTTTCCAGATCTAGGTTTTAGAAGCTTATAAGAGTTAGTAACCTGAATCAGGTAATTAGATGATAAGGGCGCAGTTAGACGGTCTACCGACCAGCTGGCGCCTGTATTAGCAGGGAAACATCTCTAAAGATCAATAACACTAGCGCATGTGCCAGAACCAGAATTAGAGACTGAATAGGTATACTTCAGAGATTAGCAATACTAGAATTGTTCCAGTATGTTAAGTGGCCATACATCGTTTTCCCAGCCTTGTAGGTGAGAGTCGACCTTAGTCAACCTAGCAGTTATTACAAGGAATACCCCGCAAGTCAGACAAGCTCGTGGGCATCCCAAGAAAGGGGTCCACATCAGTAGTCAGTGATAGACTAGTACTTCAGCTGGTTCTCGTAAGATATTCAGATACAGAGCCCTAGCAGAAGGCCAGTATTTACAGAATAGCTCATAAGACCAAGAATTCCCCAGAATAGCAGTATAAATCCAAGTGGATACACACAAGGTGTAAGAAATTGATAGTACCCTGCTAGCACAGTGTTTATTAAGACCAGGAGATCAGTAGACTCCCCGTGAAGATCCAGAGATTGATCGCCTGGGAGTAAGTTTGATTAAGCCCAGCCTTACAGTGGTATCAGAGCCGGTGTCGGCCGGTGGTGGGGCAAACCTCAGCGAGGACGCTGAGTCCCTACGGGGGGTAACCAGGGACGGCGATACGTAACGCCTGGTTTACTTAGGCAAATCCCACATCGGTGGTGGAGGGGAACGAAGAGTGCTTTATAAGTGCTTGGATACCTCTACATTGTAGACGCGTTTTAAAGCCGTGAGGGACTAGCTGCCCAAAGCGGACAATATCTACAAGCGGCGACCTGGGCTGTTACAGTCGGGCATATATTTTTGCCCGTGATCACAACCCCACACTTAAAGCCTTGTTCATCCTCGAACAACCTTTTACATATCATGCATATGGAGACTCCCACATAACTAATTTAGCAAGATAATTCAAGTTACGGCTATAATGATTACGTAAGATACAAGCTAAAAATAGAGCATGCCTGATTTGATCATTGAAATGAAGTACAACTGTGTTAAGACTTCTTAACCTCAAGAGTCGACTCTCAATTTTAGCAAACTCATGTAAATTAACTGATTAAGAAATTCCACATGAATTTTATCCTTCATTAAACATGTGCCCCTCACGGAAAGAGAGTTACCCAATCACATGCAAAAACAATTTTTTACATCACAACATGTGTGGGTACATGAATAGAATTACGCTCACTCTCACAAAGAATTCACATGCATTATGTACTGACCCATAAGCTTGCCCTTAGTGTTTTATTCCACTAATTTAAGGATGTATGAATGTAAGATCAAGTAGGACTTTTTAGGTTGTAATGTAACTCAGGTGCGGGTAGGTACTATTATGATCAGTAATAGTGACTATCTTTCCTAAGCGCTTTTAATACATCACGCCTTCATTACGAACTTCCCTTCCCTCACTTCACCTTTTTCACTTTTCATCTTTCTTTTTCCTCTTTTGTTCCCCCATTTCTTTAGGCACTTTTAGCTTATTAGTAAGGAGTTCTATAAGAAACTTTTCATTTATTTGTTTTCTTACTCCCTACTAATACTCACTCATATTAAAAAAAAAAAATGCACCCTCGACCTTTCTCAACTCTTACAATTGCTACTTTCCCTTTCTTTTCATTCTTATCACTCCTTTACTCTTCCGGATTTTTCCTTTAAGCGCTTAGGAGTTTTGGATCAAATTCAAGGCTAATGAAAGAAAAAGGATTAAGCTTATGTTGCAGCTGTCAAAGAATAGGATCAAGGCTCAATGGGGTTAACTAGGATTAATTTTTCAAGGTAGGTATAATGAGGGATAAAAATTGGTTCATTCAAAGAAATGCCTAAATCATCTCCTACAATTCACATCCTTCATTTCATTTTATATACACACCAGGCAAGTTCTAGACATTCCACAATAGCATAGAATACTCAAAAACCTTACACTCATGGCACATGCTCAAATCAAGACACACTCAGTAGACTCTTACTCAGCTAATCACAAGAATTCAGAATTAAGCTTCCATCATATTGAGTCAAATTCAAGAGCCTAAGTGTCTCGAACAAAGTTATACACTTGCATGCTTCCCACTGAACATACTTGCATCTTACAACCATGTATAGCACATAAAAAGAACATCAAGCACCAATTAGTTATGGTTTCAAAAACCCAAAACCTATCGACTAATTTTTCCTCAAGACGGTCGTCATCCATCCATCGTCGGAAACAGTCCCTAACTATGACTAAAAACACTATATACAGACAACGGAAAGAAAGAAAAAGAAAATTTTTATTCTTCGGTTCAAAGACCCCCCGTCGGAAAAGAACCGAAAAGAAAAACCAACGGGTGATGAAGTCATGCTTAATTCACAAAAATTTTTCAAATTTTTCAAATTTTTCACAAGCATTACATTCACCAAAAATCATTAAGCACAACAAAAAATTTTTGAAATTTCCCTTGAAATTTCCCTCACCCCACACTTAAATCATGCTATGTCCTCATAGCATCAAATTAAAATTTACAAAGGGTGAGAAATACTCCCTGGGGCCTTTAGGCTTAGCTAACAGCATGCGTTTCTTCGACTTTGCACAAGTGGGTGTTCAACCCCACACTTTTTCTCTTCCATGCTTGTTAGCTTCCTGCTCCACGGGTACTCAGACTTCCCCTCCATCTGCGCTTAACCTTCCACCAAAACAACACAAGATGAAAATAAACAAAAATTAACTCAATTACAAGAAATTAAAATGTTCCCTGTGGTACCCTTGGGTTGCCTCCCAAGCAGCGCCTAATTTTACGTCGCGGCACGACGTACCAAGTTTCACCACTTTTTCCTCCACCTTGAGGATATGAACCGCACCCCTAATTTCTTCTCTAATTTCCTCTTATGCTCCAGGGGTGGTGGTGAAAAATTGTAAGAACCAAGCAGTAGATGTTTTCTTTTGAACCTATTGGCCCTTGAGTAAGTGAAGTCATTTCGTTGCTTCGAGTTAGCAAATTTCAGAATATACGGGGCTTGGTCCTCCTCTAAACATTTCTCTATAATCTTGGAAGACTCTATTTCTGTGTTGTCAACCAAACTTAATATCGAAAAATGCTTCGAGTGTGGTCCAATCAACCTCAACTCTGAAATTGCTTTGTGCTTGACTTCCTTACTTGTGTACACCTTTTCAACATCGACATCTATTTCTCCATTAAGGTCAAATGGGAGACATTTTTTTTCTTCTTCCATGAATGGAATTTCTATAGGTATGAGCCGATCACGGAGACACTCAAGAGATTCTAATTGTTGGGCTTCATCCAAAAATTCACCCTTGTATTCCTCTTGTAGTTCCTCTTGAATATCGGCTAAAACTGTCACCTGCAAATTATCACAAGCTTCAGCCTCAGCACACATCTCTGTGAGTTTGACGCGCATCCTACTTACAGCCACTGCATTCTCCTTTTGCTGAATTATCAATTCTGCCACCGACTCCTTCATAGCTTCTGATTGCTCCAGGAGTTGTTTCATCATGTCCTCTATTTGGACTTGGCGTCCCAAGTCCTCATTTTCAACATGCCTATATTCAGCAAAAGCAACAAAAGGATCATAGTAGGGGCTTGGGGGAGGGGAATATGCCTTTGGACAATCACCCCAATGGCCATATTGACACCCACATATATTGCACGTGTTACAGTTTTTCCACAAGTGGGGTCCTCCGCAATTCATGCAAGATTCACCGAAATATGCGTATCCACCATTTATATTCCAAGATGTCATGTCAATGAGGGTATCCGAAAGAGAGAAAAATTAAAATGAACAAAGAATTAAAACAAATACTAAGACCAAGTTGTCAACACTTAAGAAAATAAAACAAAAATACAGTAAATTTACACTTAACACAATTTCACAAATCGCCTAGCCTCCCCGGCAACAGCGCCAAAAATTTGTTCGGTGCTATTCCGATTGGTATTATATATTATAAACCGACACGCAAGTGCACGTGGTCAAACAAGTAATAAAGTGGCTAAGTAGCCAAGTATCGATCCAAGGAGGCTCAAGATATGTAAAGTTGCCTAGATTACTATATTCCTATCTTACTTCTAATTATGCTAACAACAGCGTAACCAATCGTTAAATAAGTTTTTGGTTATAAAATATATATATACTAAAACTTTTAACAATTATTTACTGTGAATTTAAACTATGGATATGAGCATACCAAGGTTAAGAACAAGTAATGAATTCGATTATAATAATAATTTGGTTAATCTCTTCTTCATGTTGCTAGCCAAGAACAGTAGCCTAGAAATTAAAACTCTCGTATTTAATTTCACTTTAGAATCATAAACCATCCGTCTACATTTCTGTGATCAAATGCAATTTACCTAGCAATACAATTCCGGTTCCTAAACTGACTAATACGGCTTTCAAGTATATTTCTATCAGGAAAGCACATCAAAACCCAATTTTTCCCAAATCAAGTTAAGAACAATACCCTATTAATTCACAACTTTCCAATTTCTTGCTCTCTCGAGTGAAATTGGACTTTTTAGATGTACATTAATGTCGGCCACACACTAATGCAGTAAGAATAAGAATTAATAGAACAACATGGAAGAAGAAGATGAAAAACCATACAATTCAATAATCAAAATTCATCACCATTGTTCATAACCTCAGCAAGGAAGAGAATTAGCCACTCATTTGTGGATTAATCATCCTCAAATAAGTGTTAATCATACAAACAATTGATTGAAAGAAGAAAGAAAGAGAGAAAAACCCTTAGCTTTTTCATCCCTCAACTGCCTGTAACACACGTCCTTGCTCCACCAAGTCTCCCTTATGAAAAATAAACCTAAGTGTGCTATTTATATTAGTAGTAATATTTCCCGGAATAACAAGCAACGTGTCACGGAGTGCATCGCGGAGCACGGCCTCCGTGACACGCTACGGACGCGGAGGCTCTCTGGAAAATCACCCGAAATTGGCCCAGGCAGCACCCTGCCGCGTTGGCAGCGTGTTGCAGCCCCTTGGTCGCGGAGGCCACCTGCCGTGGCATGTTGCCAACACGCAAGTGGGCTGTTTTGAGCGGCTTGCCTGCCGTGGCACCTTGTCGACGCGCCGGTGGGCTGTTTTGTGCCTCTTCCTTGCCGACGTTCGCGTGTTAATTCCGTTTCCAAGCTTCTACTTCACCAACTCATGGATTAGTTACTCAAACATCATCAAAACCTACAAAACAAAGGCTAATCATGTTGGTTAGCACATATCTCCACATTATATAAAATTACATGAAAATGTATACAATAACTTAGATAAACAAGACTAATTTAAGTAATAAAGAGTATCTCGGGCATATATTTTTGCCCGTGATCATATACTCTCTGATCATGACAAACTTGGTATTAGAGAAATAGGATTAAATGTGTCCTGTGGAGTCTGAAAGCCGTGTTAGGTAGAGTCTTTTTCATGGGTGTGAAGCGTGCCACACCTATGAAGAAGAGGCTATTGAACGTTTTAGGAAATGTTCCCTTCTTTCTTGATCTATGTCGTTCAGTAAAAATCTCTCCATCCTTTTAATTCGTGCTATTCGCGAATGCAAAAAATTATGGCTCCCAGAAGGATAAAGGGAAGGAGGAACAGAAGTGATGAAGTCCATGAAGGTCACAATGATCATGAGCGTCAGCAAGCCCCACCCGTGCAGGAGCCCCAAGCACCAGAGCCAGCTGCCCACGCTGAATTTCGGGCGGCTATTCAGATGTTGGCGCAGGCCTTGACCGCTCAGGTCAACCAGTAGGTTGTTGTGCATGTTCCACAGAATGGCAATACAGTGGCAGCCCGAGGTGGACGAGGATACACACGAGTTCATTTAAGGGAAATTGAAGGTCACTCAGGTCATGGGGGTGACAAATGAGGAGTGTGTTGATTTGACCTCTTATCAGCTAAAGGAGGTCACTTATATTTGATACAAGCAATGAAAGGACAATAGGACAGTGGGAGTGGGTCCTATCAGCTGGGATGAGTTCCACATGGCCTTTCTCAACAAATTCTTCCCTCGAGAGATGAAGTAATTGAAAAAATCTGAGTTTGTTAACCTCAAACAGGGAAAGATGACGGTGTTAGAATATTCACTTGAGTTCACTCGCCTGTCAAAGTATGCCCCGGAGTTATTGATAGACCAGAGGGCGTGGGTGAGCAGATTTGTGCAGGGAGTCACCGAATATCTAGACAAGGACTATAGAACAGCAATGCTTCATTAAGATATGAACTACCCATGGATAGTCCTTCATGCCAAGTAGATGGAGGCAGCTCATATGAGGCAGAGAGAGGCCAAGAGGGCCAAAACTGATAGCTACAGGTCCTCCCAGCCGAGGCCAGGAGGTGGACCTCACCATCAGTCCCAGCACAGGTCTATTGCACCAGCACCATCCTCAACTAGTACCCCATTCAGGCCTCGAGATGAGCAGAGGAGCAGGGCCTCAAGTTTGAGGGGTCAAAATAGCATGCGCACAGAACACACATTCCCATTTTGTGCTAGTTGTGGCAAGAACCATCTAGGGAAGTGTTTGGTGGGCTCAGATGCTTGTTTAGGATGTGGCAAACCCGAACACAGGCTCAAGAATTGCCCCGCAGCCAGGTTAGGGGGTGGTGGAGCCCGCACTCCAGTAGCTAGTTCAGCAGCTCCAGTGGCACGTCCTACTCAGTAGGGTACTTCGATTGGTCCAGCTGACGGATAGCACTAGAAATGATTTTATGCACTTGGCTCTCGATAGGAGCAGGAGACTTCTCCCGATGTGGTTACGGGTATGTTGCGAGTTTTTCATATTGATTCTTAAGCTTTTTTGGATTCGGGAGCTACACTGTCTTCGTGACACCTTACATTGCTAGTAACTTTTGAGTCAGTCCTGAAATTTTGTCAAAATTGTTTTCTATGTCTACTCCAGTTGGGGATTCAGTCGTAGCGAGGCAGGTATATTGGGTTTACCCATTACAGTATTTCATAAAGTTACCTTCGTAGACTTAGTAGAATTGGCTATGACTGGTTTTGACATTATTTTGGGCATGGATTGGTTGTTTTCATGTTATGCTTCTATTAACTGTAGAACCTGAGCGGCGGAGTTTCGGTTTCCAATTGAACCAGTTTTAGAATGGAGGGGTAGTTCATCGGTAGTCACTTTATCTCCTATCTCCAGGCCCAAAAAATGATTGCTAAGGGTTGTAATTACCATTTGATTAGGGTTAAGGATGCCACATCTGAGACCCAACCATTCAGCCAGTTCCCGTGGTATGTGAATATCCTGAGGTATTTCCAGATGACCTACCAGGTGCTCCTTCCGAGAGGGAGATTGATTTTGAGATTGACCTTTTACCCGAGAGATAGCCCATATCGATTCCTCCTTACCGAATGGCCCCAGCCGAGCTAAAAGAGTTAAAGGAGCAATTGAAGGATTTTCTAGATAAGGGTTTCATTAGGACAAGTAAGTCTCCATGGGGTGCCCCAGTGTTGATCGTCCAGAAGAAAGATGGTTCTCTTCGGATGTGTATTGACTATAGGCAGTTGAACAAGGTAACCATCAAGAATAGATACCCTTTACCCAGGATTGATGACCTATTTGATCAGCTTCAGGGTGCCAAATATTTCTCCAAGATAGACCTCAGGTCTGGGTATCACCAACTCAAGACTCGGTATGGCCATTATGAATTCGTTGTTATGTCTTTCGAACTAACCAATGCCCCTGCATCTTTTATGGACCTGATGAATAGGGTATTCAAGGCATATCAACATATGTTCATGATCGTGTTCATTGACGACATATTAATATACTCCAGGAGTAAGGAGAAGCATGTTGCACACCTGAGGGTAGCACTCCAGACCCTCAAGGATAACTAGCTATACGCCAAGTTCAACAAATGTGAGTTCTGGATAAATTTAGTTGCATTCTTGGGACATGTTTTATCAAGCGAAGGTATAAGGGTGGACTCCAATAATATGAGGCATTGAAGAACTGGCCTAGACCGGTAAACCCTTCAGAAATCAGGAGCTTTTTGGGTTTAGTGGGTTACTATTGGAGGTTCGTAGAAGGTTTCTCATCCATTGCATCCCCATTGCCTAGATTGACTCAGAAAAAGGTGAAGTTCCAATGGTCGGAGGCTAGTGAGAAGAGCTTCAAGGAATTGAAGGCCCGACTCACTTCAGCACCGGTGTTGACCTTACCGGAGGGCACCGATGGCTTTGTTGTATATTGTGATGCTTTGTGATGCTTTGAGAGTTGGATTGGGATGTGTATTGATGCAGTACAGGAAAGTCATAGCATATGCTTCCAGATAGCTGAAGATTCACATAAAGAATTACCCAACCCATGATCTTGAGTTGGCTTCAATGGTGTTTTCTTTAAAGATATGGCGACACTACTTGTATGGAGTTCATGTAGATGTATTCATAGACCATAAGAGCTTACAATATGTGTTCACACAGAAGGATCTCAATCTTCAGCAACGGAGGTGGTTGGAGCTACTTAAGGACTATGTCATGAATGTCCTTTACCACCTGGGTAAGGCCAATGTGGTAGAGGATTCCCTTAGTAGATTTTCTACGGAGAGTGTGTTGTATGTGAGTGAAGACAAGAAGGAAATGGTGAAGGAGGTGCATTGACTTGCATGATTGGGGGTTAGATTAGTTGGTTCGACCGCTAGTGGGTAGTAGTTCAGAATGGGTCAGAGTCGTCCTTGGTAATGGAGGTGAAGGCTAAACAAGATAAAGATCCAATATTGGTAAAGCTGAAAGAAGTTGTTCAAAGTCATAAGGAAGAAGTCTTCTCCAAGGGGAAGATGGTTTGCTTCGGTACCAGGGTCGCTTATGTGTTTCGAACGTGGGGGATTTGAGGAGTTGGATGTTGCATGAGGCTCATGGATCCAGATATTCTATCCATCCCGGTGCCACCAAAATGTATCATGCCTTGCGATAAATCTACTGGTGAATGGCATGAAGAAGGATATTGCAGAATTCGTAGCCAAGTTCCCGAATTGCCAACAAGTGAAAGTCGAGCATCAGAGATCAGAGAGTGTACTCCAAGATATCAGCAGTCCTACTTGTAAGTGGGAAGAAATCAATATGGACTTTGTAACAGGCTTACCCCGCACTTGTAGACAGAATAAATCCATTTAGGTTGTGGTGGACAGGTTGACCAAGGCTGCTCATTATATACAGGTCAAAACCACTGATTCAGTAGAAGATTATGCCAAATTATACTTCTGAGAGTTGGTTAGAGTGCATGGAGTGCCCTTGTCCATCATATCAAATAGAGGTACTCAGTTCACCTCTCAGTTTTGGAGATCTTTTCAAAAGGAACTTGGTACCCAAGTTAAGCTTAGCACGATATTTCATCCACAAACAGATGTTCGGGCGGAGCTGACTATCCAAACTCTCGAGGACATGTTGAGAGCTTATGTTATTGATTTCAAGGGTAGTTGGGATGAGCATCTACCTCTTATTGAGTTTGCTTACAACAACAGTTATCACTCTAACATACAAATGGCACCGTTCGAGGCTCTTTAAGGGAGGAGGTGTAGATCACCCATTGGTTGGTTTTAGGTCGGTGAGGCTTCACTACTGGGTCCAGATTCAGTCCATGAGGCTATGAAGAAAGTTCAGTTGATATGAGAACGGCTGAAAACGGCTCAAAGTCGCCAAAAGTATTATGCGGATGTGAGAAGAAGAGAGCTTGAGATTGAGATCGATCATTGGGTGTTTTTGAAGGTAACTCCCATGAAGGGAGTAATGAGATTCGGAAAGAAAGGAAAACTCAGCCCCCGCTATATTGGTCCATACCGGATTGTGAGACGAGTGGGTAACGTAGCCTATGAGTTAGAGTTACCTTCAGAGTTAGCTTCAGTTCATCCCGTATTTCACGTAACACTCTTGAAGAAGTGCTTGGGGGATCCAGCCTTAGTGGTTCCGGTGGAAAGTGATGGTGTGAAGGACAGCCTCAGTTATGAGGAAATTCCTATTGCAATGTTGGATCGTCAGGTTTGGAGGCTGAGAAACAAGGAAGTAACTTCAGTAAAGGTGTTATGGAGAAACCAGCATGTTGAGGGAGCTACGTGGGAAGCCGAGGTGGATATGATAGCTAAATACTCCCATTTGTTCCCTATCAGCTCAACTTCAGTTTGAGGTATCAGTTTTTTCCCTAAACTCAATTTAGTTTTTTCATGTTCTTTTCATGCGTGCAAGTTTGTTTTGTGATATAATGTGTGTGTGTGATGTCTGAATTCGGTCCAGCTATGTAGTTTTTTTTGGGGTTAGTCTTTTTGTCAGTTATCAGATTAAATGATCAGTATTTGCATATGATTATTGTTTATTCCTAGGTTTTCTGCATGTTTCTAGCATTTGAGGACGAATACTCCTAAGGGGGAGATATTGTTATACCCCGGGAACCCAAGGATCAGACCTGGGATTCAAATGGGGAAAATCTGGAAAATATTGCAGCAATGCAGGACAAGTCGTTAGACGACTCGTGAGGAGATCCCACGAGTTGTCAGGTGGCTCGTGGGTAGGCTAGAATGGGTTGAAGAGCTGAGGCCCCACGGGCGTGGGAACAACTCATGGTTAGCTACCACGAGCTGAAAGGTCTCCCGTTGGGTGAGGTTGAGGGTTTTCGGTAGGTCTGACCAGTGCACCTAACGAATAGGACCCTATGAGTCTGGTCTGTCCTAACAACTAATGAGGTAGGTCGTGAGCAAGCTAGGAAATTGTTACTGAGGATGAAGCAGTGTACTTGACGGGTATCCAATCATTGCCCGTCCTGATGAGTCGTCAGATCACCCATTAGGGTCATCTGGCAGTTCTTTCCTGCAAGTTAGTAAGGGCCTTCTCGTAATTTTCCATGCTCCTAAGACCTGAACTACGCCGTTTTGAGGTCGGGGCAAGGTCTTTTAAGGGGAAATCATGCATGATAAACCTCATTTGATGCATGTAAGAGTAGAGAGGTAAGAGGACAGGGATTCAAGTGTTCTTCTTCAAGTTCTTCAAGCTTCCATCTAGGTATTTTCAAGGAAGTTAAGAATCGAGAAGTTCGTGGGGTTTTGAATGGGTAGTTTAGTCCCTACCCATGCCCAATTTCTCCCTAATTCTATGTTTAACATTCCAACCCTCTATGGGTCATAACCCAAATGTATGTTCGCTCAAAAATTGATATGAGCGTGTTGTAGTATGTCTAAAATCATGGGTGTCAAATTGTTGGGATGTTTGCACTTATTTTATTCAATATTTGATGATTTAAGTCCCTAAAAGCACATGTGCCCAAATCATGGGGTTTTTAGTGAAATTTATGGTTTTGGTGATTTCTCAAGCATTATATGAACTTTTGAATTTTAAGCATATTTTCAATTACTCGTGTTATTATGATCATATTTCCCATAAATTTAAGCATTTCAAGTATGATTGGAATTATTGGCAATGCCCACATGTTGCTTATGATTCATGAACTATGATTTTGGCCGATCCACGGGCCCAATTCCATGGCTAGTACTATGAATTTTCAAGCATATTATGATTATCACGATTTAACTAGTCATGCATGTCATGTATGAATTTCCATGAGCACGTTGCATGTCTTGGGAGTAGTACTTAACATCGAGTAGGTTCGGGGCCCAGGTTACGCCCCGAACCTCAGAGCTATATGCCACCGTAGGTTATGTTGGGACCTCCTTGGTGATTGTCCCTTTCTTCCCTACGAGGCCTTCATGAGTGTTATAACGCCTTTCATGGTTCATACCCTTGGCAAGGTATGAACAGCCTGCCGACTAGGCTTCTAGGTCGGGCTCCATATGTGCTCATGTGGGGTATGTCGGTTATAGAAATCTCTCACTGTTCCTCATTGTTGTAATACATGTATAATTATGTTCTTTTGGCCCAAGTTATGTTTTATGAAATGTTTTTCTCACATGTTATGACTACGACAGGTTTACAAATATTTTGGAAGTATTTAGCCTTACAATATACTTATGAATTCAGTCTTTTGATCATGATGTTCCCACTCCTATTACTTTTATGGTTTTAAGCATTGTTTTGCATACCTTACATACTCAATACCTTCCAAGTACTGACCCATATATTTTCAGGATCCGGTTCGCAGGTTCAGCATCGTTCCTAGCTTGCTCTCAGTTCTGCTTTCAGCTTTCAGTGGTGAGTCCTCATGATTCGAGGGCTTCATGTTCAGACTTGTTTATCTTTTGTTTTCAGAATGTTGGGGTTAGTTGGGGTCTTGTCCCTTCAACCCGTCTATTATGATTAGAGGCTTTCATACCTATGTGTAGTATTCAACCGTTTATGTTTGGATCTTGTATTATTGTTTCTTATATCTCATGTTACCATTTTCAGTTAGTTCATGACTATTAAGTTAAGCTTTACGCCTTATGTGAATGAGTTATATATATGCTCACGCCATGGGTTGACTTGGAGTCCTTGGGGATCCTTATCCCGTGTCTACGATCCGGGTGTACTCTTGGGTCATGACAAATTGCAAACTAACCGTTATCAATATTACCCAAATTTAACTCTCCTGTGACCATAGCTCAAGTTAATAAAATGATTATCAAAATCAAGGCTTTGTTGTATTTCTCTTTTCCTAATCTCTACCTCTCTATGCTCAAGCGAGTAAAGAATTCGGGCATGTCCTAACGTTGTACACCGTTAAAAAACGTTTAAGCATGAAGAGAATACAATACAAGTGTTTTGCATTGATTTTGAATCACTTTTATGTAACCCTAGCTTGTTAATCCACCATGGTTCCCACAACCCTAGCTATGGAGGTTTAAGCCTCTCATAGTTGCAAATTGTGATTTGCATTCATGTTTAAATACATAAATCGATACTTATAATTATGGATGAAAGAAAAACTTCTTTGTATTAATCAGTAAAATCCTTAAGAACAATATGAAGATTAAGAAAAGGTTGATCACAAGTTGAACAACTCAATTCTCACGTCTAAGTCTCCTCAATTTCATTGCTAATCAATTCTAATTACTCCTAATTGCCTCTCTCTATGAAAATAAAACATAAAACATATTTATACAGACATAAAAGAAAATCTAGGCTAACAGGGTGTATTTCCATAACTAAAGCCGCCTGCAGCGCGACTCGTCCTACAACTCGCAGCAGGTATGTACGGGTCGTACCTGTTTCCTGTAGGTCATCGGCTGGCGGAAATTTGGCTAAGTGTTGGACCTTGGTACGACTCGTACATGCTTCCTACGAGTCATACTGAGCTTTCATGGATTGACTCTGAGACTTTGAAATTTTTCTAAAGTTCATCACAAGTTCTTTGATATGACTTGAACCTTGCTACCACGAGTCGTACTGTCTATCCGTAGAATGAATCAACCCCTTGTGTAAATCTTTTGAGTCTTCCCACGACTTCTTGACCTCTACCCGTAAAAGCTTTGTACAACTCATACTGAGAGTCGTAGGTTACACCTTTTCATCCTTAGCCTTCTAAAACATCTCACGACCAGCAGTACGACTCGTAGCACCTTCCTATGGCTCGTACTGAGGACTGTGAGTTAAGCCTATTTTCTGCACTTTCAGGCTATCATTTGAACACTTTTACTCCAACACCTATTTATCCTATAACCAAAGAAAAAGTGTCTTATATCCATATAAATATACCTAAGTCCATGCTATTTTCTTAGTTTTGAGCGTTGAAAGTGTTGTAAACTCACAGCACATCAACACCCTCAACTTAATACTTTTACATGTCCTCAGGCAAAGAAAAAGAAAAACTAAAAAATATGCTCAACTAGAAAATAAACCTAGGACACTAGAGATAATACATAAACAAAAGTTACACTATACATTCAACAATTTTCTGACCCTTTTCCATGAACCAACATCAACTAATGTGCCATAAGAAACCACAAAACATGATAAACAGGGATAAAGACATGTCATCTAGCTATCAACAGGCAATCAAGTCATCACTAATGTTTTTTCACACAGGCCAATGGTAAAAGTAAACATAATCCATGTACCCTCACAATAAATGAAGTTCCCACTCATATATACCATGTCAAACATTGCATGGGACTAAACAAGTGAGGCGCTCACTCTCACAAAGAAGTTACAAATATTATATATCAGATACCATAGGCTTGCCCTCATTTTCTCTACTTCAGTTTATCAGACGGTTGGGTTAGGATCACTATAGGTATTGTTGAGGCTTGTAATGTAGGATTTAGGGCTGGACATGATAAATATGAAAGATTTTATAACTAACTATCCCTTCCTTGGCACTACATATATTGGCTACACCATTCACCTATTTTACCCTTTTTGCGATTCATTCCTTTTCTTCCCTTTCGCCTCTTTAATGTACATTTTTATGGGTGTCGTGTATTTTCAACTTTTTCCAATATTTTTGTTTCTTTTGAAATTTATTTTTCAACATTTTCAACTTTCTTCATCTACTTATTTTTTTCTCTTCACACCACACCTCATTTTTAACCTTTTCTCTTTTCTCTCCCTTTTTGTCATTCCCATCACTTATGTACCCCTACTCTAGCACCCTCAACTTAGACATTTTGGCCTATGTTGAGGTTCATAATATCCAAGGAAGAACCAGAGCCAAAATAGGTTCATTATAAAAAAAAATGGGTACAGTTATTCGGTAAATCAAAGAAAAATGGTCCATTAAAGGCTCAAAATTGGGATCAAGGGAATCATATGATTTTGGTAGGGTTATTTAGGCTAAAAGTGAGCTTCAACAAAAATGTCCTATGATCATATCCTAACCAATCATCCTTAGCCTATGCAAAGACCAACCAGGCAAGTTCTAGATCTTCAACACAATACCGAACTAAATACTACACCTCACTCACTCATGGTACATGACTTATATTCGCCTCACCTATCTGATTTACACATGGTTTAACAAGAATCCTCATGCTAATAAACTAAATGACATCAAAAGATCCACAAAAATCATGCATGCAGTCACAAATACATAGTTAATGCATAAAAAAAATTTTAAGCAGGGTCGATTTTTTCAAAGATCAAAACTAGTATATTTTCATTGGCTGAGTATTCCTAAGCTATTTTCTAATTAAAAAATCACAAAATAAGAAATAAAATCCTAAACATGTCGGTTCTACTATATAGCATATCCAAGGGAAAAGAAACACGGCAAGAAAAACCCTCTGACGAATCAAAAATTCCAAAAATTATAAGTACACCCCCTCCCTTTTTGAAAATTAAGCTTCATCCCAAAGCATGAAATATAAGAACATAGGGAAGGGAACATACCTGTGGCTACTCAGACTTCACCATTCATGGGTTGCCTCCCATGCAGCTCCTGATTTAACATCGCGGCACGATGCAGGTGGCTCGGTTATTCAGACTTCACCAAGCCACCACTTGGGTTGCCTCCCAAGAAGTGCCTGATTTAATGTCGCGGCATGACGCAAGTCTCTTGACTACTCAGAATTCATCAAGTGACTCATACTCATCCTCTAGTGCTAAGATTACATTGTATTCCTTGAGTTGTTGCATTGTCTAGCAGATGTTGAAAGTGACCTCTTCTTTGTTTTGTCTGAACTTCACTTGGCCAGCCTCCACATCTAATAAGGCCCTCCTAGTTGCAAGGAATGGTTGCCCCAAAATGATGGGGACCTCATAATCAACCTCGCAATCCAAAATCACGAAGTCGGCTGGGAATATGAATTTGTCCACCTTGATCAGTTCATCAAACGGGATCCCACTGGCTTCTTCACAGTTTTGTCAGCCATTAGTAACTGCATAGTGGTCGATGTGGGGGCTCCTAAGCCCAATCTCTTGAATACTGCCAAGGGCATCAAATTGATGCTTGCTCCCAGATCATAAAGTGCCCTTGCGAACTCAACATTGCCAATTGTGCATGGTATAGTGAAAGCAAATAGGTCTTCCTTCTTTTGAGCCAGGAACCGTGTTGCTATGGCACTACAGTGATGTACATTGTCTACCGGCTCATAACTTATGGACCTCTTCTTCATCACCAAGTCCTTCATAAATTTAGCATATCTCGGTATTTGTTCCAGTGCCTCTACCAATGGTATGTTCACAGATAGTTGTTTAAGCATCGAAAGGAATTTTTGGAACTTACCATTTTCCTCCCTTTTCTTCATTCTTTGAGGGAACGGTGGCGGTGGTCGTGGGATAGCTCTGTGCACTTAAGTTGCTCCCTGCTCGATGTCAGGTTCCTCTCCTCTATCGGGGCCTTTGACAACACAACACTCTCCATCTTAGCACTTGTATCACTTTCTTCAATAATGCTCTCTTTCTTCCGTTCAACTACAATTAGAAAAGGGGGGTCAATTATGGTCTTACCACTCCTAGTCATCACCGCCATGCAATGGCTATTGTTCTTTGGGTTCTGGATGGTGTTGCTAGGCAATGTGCCCTTTTATCTTGGGTTTAGTGATGCTGATAGTTGCCCAAGCTGCTATTCAATTTGCTTGATGGTGTTTGCATGAGATTTCACTCTCTAACCCATACTAGATACGTCACCATGGATCTCCTTCAATTGCTCGTCAGTGGAACTCACCTTCTTTAGCATCTTGACCATCAGGCTCTCCAACTTTGATTGCCCAGCCTCCCCCTATTGTGCATTAGGAGGCACATTAACTCTAGCCTGGTCATTGCGGTAGCCATAGCTCTTCTCCATTCTCCATCGCACTCACGACCGCGGCTCCTATCTCTATACCCGTTTCGGTTGTAGTTGTCTTTGTATTGGTTCTGACCTTGGTTTCCAGAACCTTGGAGCCAATTGTATTGTCCAAACGCTTGGGCGTTGGCTTGAAAACCCGCCACTTGGCTATCCAGGAAATTTGCCTCTTCCTCGGAATCCGAGTGATCAGCTCCCCCCTCCATTCCTTGTGTCCCCACCGCATTTACCTTTTTTGCTCCTACTCCCATTATGTTCTTTGTAAGCAAATCCAATGATATGCATATGTGAGCCAACTCTTGGTCGCGTTCTTCTTCCTTCCTACGTTGGTTTGCAGTCAAACCAACAACATATGTACTGACCGCTGCATCAGCCTCCCTTGTATGCCATGCCCTGTTTGTGTTAGTCACCTTGTCAAGGATTGTAGCAGCTTGCTCCCAGGTGTGACTCATCAATGCTCCTCCTGCAATCGTGTCTGCAATAGCTTTTGTGCTACTATTTAAAGACCTATAAAAAATTTCCAACAAACTATCATATGGGATTTTATGGTTCGGGCACTTTGTCAACTTCTTCTTGAACCTTAGACAAGTTTCATGAAGTGCCTCTATCTTGATTTGTCGGAAGTTATGGATCTCGTCTTTTAGCTGTAACATTCTAGAGGGGGAAAGAATTTCTCCAAGAAGGCCTATTTGAGTTCCCTCTAGTTTTTATGGAGTCATTGGGCAACTCTGATAACCACAAAGTGGCTTCCCTTGATAGAGAGAAGGGGAAAAATCTGAGTTGTATCGCATCCTGGCTAACTCCGGGCAATCTGTATGCCTGGCATATTCCTATGAAGTTCATCAAGTGTAGGCTGGCATCATCCGCTGCATGATCACTGAACACCCCTTTTATGTTTAGCAATTGAATCATGGTGCTCGTGATATCAAATTTGGCCCCAGTGGGCAGTGGTGGTGGCACAATTGCTCCAGTCGACCCAACTTTATCAATGTCTGGGTCTTCATCATCGAAAAACTGAGGGGCAAGTCTATAACCTCTGTTGCCCCTCCCATGTTGACCAGCATTAACTACCTCTTCTCTTACGTCTTCCGCATCCTGAAGTGCAGCTTGCATAGCTTCTTCAGCTATGCGGTTATCTCTTTGTTCCTGGTTCTCCATCTTGTGCAGTGTTCGTTCAATTTTTGGGTTCAACAGAATCAAGGGATCTCCACTACTCCGAGTGCTTGGCATTCACCGAAAAACAGCCTGTGGGTATCAAAAAAACATAAATTAGGGAAATAAATACCAAAAAGTCAAATATACGCAAATAATCTAGTCTTAGTCGTATTCCCTGGCAACGGCGCCACTTTTTGATAACGCTCAAGCCATACCTCCTACTGAAGTATGAAGCTGACGTTGTCAATAAAGAACCCAACTAGAGGTTGGGGTTGATCCCACTGGGAATATCGAAGAGCTAGACTAAAGTCGGTAAGTGAACTTATTAGGTAGTCACATCAAATAGGGGGTTCTAAGAAAAACAATAATTAAAAACACAGTTAAAGCTTTATTTGAAATCAAGAATGAAAGATAACTAAGGTTTTATGTTCCTCATTGGTTCATAACTACATTAGGTATACATACATGATCATCACCAATGCTTACTTGTAGAACTGATAACCTAGGTTCATTCAAACGACTGACCAGTCCCTATTAAATGACTATACTCAATCACCAGACCAGGTCTCATGAGTGATTGCAAATTAATCATTATCAATATGTCCCAAATTTAACTATCCTGTGACCAAAGCTCAAGTTAATACTATGATCATCAATATCAAGGCTTTGTTGTAGTTCTCTTTTCCTAATCTCTACCTCTCTAGGCTCAAGCAAGTAAAGAATTCGGGGATGTCCTAATGTTGTATACCATTAAGAAACGTTTAAGCATGAAGAGAATATAATACAAGTGTCTTGCATTGGTTTTGAATCACTTTTATGTAACCCTAGCTTGTTAATCCACCGTGGTTCCCACAACCCTACCTATGGAGGTTTTAGCCTCTCATAGTTGCAAGATTGTGATTTGCATTCATTTTTAAATACATAAATCAATACTTACAATTATGGATGAGAGAAAAACTTCTTTGTATTAATCAATAAAATCCTCAAGAACAATATGAAAATCAAGAAAAGGTTGATCACAAGTTGAACAACTCAATTATCACGTCTAAATCTCCTCAATTTCGTTGCTAATCAATTCTAATTACTCCTAATTGCATCTCTCTGTGAAAAAAAACATAAAACATATTTATACAGACATAAAAAATACTTTTCCTAGCCTAACAGGGTGTATTTCCATAACTAAAGCCGCCTGCAGCACGACTCGTCCTACGACCTGTAGCAGGTATGTACGGGTCGTACCTACTTCCCGTAGGTCATCGGCTGGCTGAAATTTGGCTAAGTGTTGGACTTTGGTACGACGCGTACATGCTTCCAACAAGTCTTATTGATCTTCAGTTGCTTGACTCCGAGACCTCAAATTTTTTCTGAAGTTCATCACAAGTGCTTTGATACTCGTACCTTGCTTCCACGACTCTTACTGTCTATCCATAACATGAGTCATTCTCTTGTGAAAATCTTCTGAATCTTCCCACGACTTCTTCACCACGACCCATACAAGTTTTGTACAACTTTTACTGAGAGTCATAGGTTACACCTTTTCATCCTTAGCCTTCTTAAACTTCTCACGACCAGCAGTACGACTTATAGCACCTTCCTACGGCACGTATTGAAGACTGTGAGTTAAGCCTATTTTCTGCACTTTCAGGCTATCTTTTGCACATTTTTTCTCCAACACCCATTTATCCTGTAACCAAAGAAACTTATATCCATATAAATATACCTAAATCCATGTTATTTTCTTAGTTTTGAGCGTTGAAAGTACTGTAAACTCACAGCACATCGGTTGACGCTGGGCAGCCATTATTTGAACCAACATGTAGAATACACCCTTGAGCTCCTGGTTCGATGGCACAGGAGAGTCTTGGGGTGGTATTGGTATATCTGCTGCCTTATGGGGCTCCTAGTGCGGCGGTGAGTGCTGGGGAGGCCGAGGTGATGTCTTCCTTTCGCCCTCAGATCGGGCAGACTCTGGCTGGGGCCCTCTACTGGTGCCCTCTCCGGCCGCATAATCCAACTCTCGATCAGTCGTGGTCTGTCATATGTCAGGCATTTCTCTATAAATAAGTAGAATAATGTAAGTTTAAGGAATTACTCTATACAGCACAGCTCTATAGCACGACTGGAGGGGAAAGAAGATTAATCGCACTATTATGCCTCATAGCCTGCTGTCTATAAAATGTGGTGCACAACACATCCATAGACAAGACTCTACTTGACACGGCTTTCAGACTCCCTAGGATACGACCTTCTCTGATACCAAGTTTGTCACGCCCCACCTTGGGAGGCATGACCGGCATCTGGTGCCATACTGCGATATGAACTGACCTGACTGGGCTTATGCACTTTTGGTGCATGCCGGCTCTACAAATCAAGAAAACAACGAGCTATATTTCGGTTGTAAACACAACCTCTGGCTGACAAGGTCGTATAGCCACCTGTAAAAAGAAAACAACTAACCAACAACATGCAATAAACAGGATCCTATGTGGGCCTACAAGACCACCATGTTGTCTAGTATGGCAGAAAGAAAACAGGTAGTCATAACTATACTATAGTCGACAAGGCTGCTAACTAAAAGGTAAATTAGGCCCCACATGGCCATCATGCAAAATAAACATACATAGGCCCCACATGGCCAACAACCTAAACCAACAACTGAGAATATATAGGCTACAAGCCTCTAAGAGTGGAATAATGGTCGGTACAGGGCCCAGACCTACCCATTAACTGTACAACAAAAGAACAAACCTTCTAACTATCAACCCCAGAGAAAAGGAGCTGATTATACTGTTGACTCTGGTTGATGACTAGGGAGGTGCTGAATTGCATCTAATCATACCAGCAGGCAAGTAATGCAGCACCTCAAAGATGGGCATCAGTACAATATATACTGAATAACTAAGGCAGTAATGAAAATGACTGAATAATACTGATAATCAAAGTGAAAAAGATTCAATAGGAAGGATAAGAGATTCCAGCTTCATGCCCTACAACCTGCTGTATAACTAACAATAAATAGCACAAACAAGAACCTTACCTGGCCCCCATAATCCTAGAAGGTAAAACCAGCACAGAATAACCCATCTGGGCCCCCATTGATCTTGGGCAGATTTATATGCCCAAGTGATACTCAAACGTATCATTTTTACCTTGTTTATTGTGCAATGTGTATATAATATCATGTAATTAGTAATAAAATGCGAATTTATACTAACCAACATGATTAGCATTTGTTTTGCAGGTAAAGGTGATTTTTAGGAGATAAAATGCATGTTGGAATTATGTCGGAGTTTGACTTGGATGCAAGCGTGGAAAAGACCTTGGAATGCACATTTTATAGGGGCTCCGCGATGGAGCCGTGCCACGCTACCATTGCGGTAGCACACTGCCTGAACAGGAATTGAAATGGCAAATTCCAGTGTGCCTTCGCGTCAGCTCCGTGGCACGGAGAGAGGCCTCCGCGTTGGCCTCCGTGCCACGTTGAGGCTAATTTACCGGACCCTAAAATTCCAGTGAAGGTCCGCGTCCACGCCGTGTCACGGAGGCAGTGCTCCGCGTTGGCCTCCGTGACACGTTGCTTGTTATTCCAGGAAAAATTTTCCACTAGTATAAATAGCACACTTAGGTTTATTTTAATTAGTTTTTAGTTTTGAGACTAAGTTCAGAAGTGGAGAGCAAGGACGTGGGTTAGGAGCAGTTGAGGAACGAAAAAGCTAAGGGATTTCTTCTCTTCCTTTCTTCTTTCTATCAATTGTACGTATGATTTACACTCATTTTAGGATGATCAATCCACAAATGAGTGGCTAATTCTCTTCCTTGCTGAGGTTTTGAACATGTGTAATTAATTTTGATTGTAAATGATATGGTTTTCTTCTTCTTCTTTAATGTTGTTCTATTAATTCTTGTTCTTACTGCATTAATGCTTGGCCAACATTAATGTACATCTAAAAAGTCCAATTTCACTCGAAAGAGAAAGAAATTGGAAAGTTGTGAATTAATAGGGTATTGTTCTTAACTTGATTTGGGAAAATTGGGTTTTGATGTGCTTTCCTGATAGAAATATACTTGAAAGCCGTATTAGTCAATTTAGGAACCGAAATTGTAGTGCTAGGTCATAAATTGCATTTGATCACAGAAATGTAGACGGATGGTTTATGATTCTAAAGTGAAATTAAATACGAGAGTTTTAATTTCTAGGCTAATGTTCTTGGCTAGCAACATGAAGAAGAGATTAACCAAATTAACATGATTATCAAGTTCATTACTTGTTCTTAACCTTGGCATGTTCATATCCATTGTCTAAATTCACAAGTAAATAGTTGTTATTAATTGTAGTATATATAGTTTAGAAACAAAAACTCAAGTAACTATTGGTTACATTGTTGTTAGCATAATTAGTAGTGAAATAGGAATATAGTAAACTAGGCAATTTTACGTATCTTGAGCCTCCTTGGATCGATACTTGGCTACTTAGCCACTTTATTACTTGTTTGACCATGTGCACTTGCGTGTCGGTTTATAATATATAATACCAACCTGAGCAGCAGACCGCGAACAAGTTTTTGGCGCCGTTGCCGGGGAGGCTAGGCGATTTGTGAAATTGTGTTTAGTGTAAATTTACTGTATTTTTATTTTTATTTTCTTAAGTGTTAATAACTTGGTCTTAGCCTGTATTTTGCAGATTTTGTTTCTGTGAACACTGGCAAGGGACAAAGAGCTGGTGGAATCTTACTTAGAGCCTGAACGTGAATTTCATAGTCAACGTAGAGAAGCTCTACGAAAGAAGCTGCAGTTGCTGAAACAGTCTATGATGGATCAACAAAATCCACCAGTTGTGAGGGCAGTTTTAGTGCCCGATGAAGCAGCAGCAAGGCCGGTTCGCGAGGTGGCAATCCCACACGCTAATAATGTACATTCTAGCATCCGCAAACCAGAGCCTGGAGGCAGGTTTGAATTAAAGCAGAATATGGTGCAACTTTTGCACACAAGCGGGCAATTTACCGGTCTCCCTCATGAAGATCCACAACATCTCCAAAACTTTTTGGAGATAAGTGACACTTATATACCCGCTGGAGTGTCACCTGATTGTGTTCGGCTCACCTTATTTCCATTTTCCTTACTTGGTGAAGCCAAGAGGTGGTTAAAAGCTGAACCACCCAATTCTATATCAACGTGGGATGATCTTGCACGAAAGTTTTTGATCAGATTTTTCCCTTCTGGTAAAACAGCCAGACTTAGGAGTCAAATCCTAAGTTTTAAACAGAGGGAAGGAGAAAATCTATATCAAGCCTGGGAAAGATTTAAATCCATGTTGCGGGACTGGCCTCATCATCATCAGTCCAATGAGGTGTTGGTACACACATTTATTGAGGGTTTGGAACCCCACACTAAAATTCTGTTAGATTCAGCAGCTGGAGGGCAAGCGCTAGAAAAGACCTATGAGGAGCTGTACACTTTGCTAAACCGGATTTCACAAGGCAATCCAGAATGGAATGCAGATTCTTCAAGAGGTGGAGCAAGGAAAGCAGCGGGAGTGCTTGAAGTGGATGGATTCACAGCTATCGCTGCACAGATAGCTGCTTTGCAAAATCAGTTAAACACTCACTTCAGCAATATAAATTTGAACCAGCCTTCAGCTTCAGTCAATGCAGTTCAACAGATGTGGTGTTAAGTGTGTGGTAGTAGTGAGCATTCAGCTGAATGCTGTGGTGCAAATCCTGATTCTGTTAATTTTGTGGGCAATGCACAGAGAAATCAGCAGCAGTTTGGTAGTGGCTACAACTCAAATTGGAGGAACCATCTGAATTTTTCGTGGGGTAGCAACAATCAACAAGGCCAAAGCTCAGGGCAGGGTATGCACAGAAACCAAGGAGGGCAACAAAATTATCAAGCTCAATTCAGAAATCACAATGCCCCTCCTCCACCACCATCACCTACCATTGAGGAGATGTTCAAAACCATGATCGCTAATCAGGCACAATTGCAGGCTGACTATGTCAAATTGGCAGCCGAAGTGAAGAACAATCAGTTGGCTACCAAGGCTCTTGAATATCAGTTTGGGCAATTTGCTAGTGCCCAAAATACTAGACCCAGAGGAGGACTACCTAGCGACACGGATCCTAATCCGAAGTAGGTAAATGCAGTGACCACGAGGAGTGGTTTACAGTTGAAGGAGGTGGAACCGGAAAGACCGCCTCAAAAGTCAGGAGCAGCAGATGTTGAGGGAGAGCAAATCTCAGATAAGGGGAAGACTAAAGAAGCTGAACCAGAAAGGCCTCCACCCCCGTTCCCTCAACGACTTAAGAAACACAAGGAGGAGGCGTGTTTCCAGAAATTCATGGAGGTACTTAAACAGGTACATGTTAACTTACCTCTTGTTGATGTCTTGCAGGGAGTGCCAAAATATGCGAAATATATTAAAGACATCGTGGCTAACAAAAGTCGTTTGACTGAGTATGCCACGGTAGCTTTAACGGAGGAATGCACTTCCCGTATTCAGAATAGGTTGCCCACAAAACTGAAAGACCCTGGAAGTTTTACTATCCAGCTTACTATTGGGCAAAGTATCCGAGCTCGTGGATTATGCGACTTTGGGGCAAGCATAAATCTGATGCCATCTTCGGTATTCAGAAAGTTAGGTCTAGGGAGTCCTAGACCTACAACGGTAATCTTGCAGCTTGCAGACAGGTCTTTAGCTAAGCCGGATGGCATTGTTGAGGATGTGTTAGTGCAAGTAGGCTCCCTCATTTTTCCGGTCGATTTCATTGTTCTGGATTTTGAACCAGATGCTGAAGTCCCATTTATTTTGGGACGACCCTTTTTGGCAACCGGAAAGGCATTAATTGATGTAGTTGCGGGTCAACTCACGATGCGAGCACATGACAAGGTCGAAGTGTTAGATGTGTACAAGGTACCTAAGCTCCCGACTGTTTATAAGGATCTCTCGGTGATCAACGTGATTGATCATGGGAATGCTAATGGAATGAGTGATTCCCGAGAGTTACTAGGAAGACCACCGGATAAGGTTGAGAACTACTGGGGGGATGACCATGATCGGGACAAATCGTCCATCACCCTAGTAGACAAGTGAGCTTAAAGGACGTCGAGCCGCGACGGTAAACCAGGCGCTGCACGGGAGGCAACCAGTGAGAAAAATATTTTATTTTTTTTTCTTTTACACAGTGTAGTTAGTTTTTATCTTTATTTTTGTTTTTATTTGTTTATTTCCAATTTTTATTTTTCTTTTTCTTTTATTGATTAGGTTTAGATTTTCATTTTAGTTAGTATTTTTTTTATTTTAGTTAGGGAAATCTATTAATTTAACTAATTTTTGTTTAGTGAGGTGATTTTCAGGTATAACGGAGGAAATATACATGGAATCGAGCAAATGAGGCAAGGTATGAAAAATCAAATTAATTGAAGAAACAGTGCACTGGCGCGTTGGCGCCGTGTCACGGAGGTAAGGCACCGCGTTACCCTCCGTGACACGTTGAAGGCAAAATTCGGATTTTTCAAAAATCCAGTAAGCCAACGCGTTGGCTCCGTGTCACGGAGGAGGGGCTCCGCGTTACCCTCCGTGACACGTTGCCCCTTATTCAGTGCCGGGTCACACCGGGTTGCCGGGTGACCCGCGTGTTTTCTTTAAATAAACCCCCGATTTCGCCCCATTTTTCCCCATTTCCCTCTTCCCTCCGCGACCAAACACCCATTTCCCCCTCCCCAAGCACCGTGCCACGTTCCTAGGCAAGGAAAAACATCAATTTTCTTCGGTTCTTCAATTCAAAGGTATGTTTTCATCGTCTATCTCAATTTTTTGGCGATTTTTGTCAAATTTGGGCATGTGAGGTGAGATATATCACCCTAGGTAGAAATTAAACATGAATGTTGGATTATTTGTGATTGATACATGTTTGGATTGTTGTATTTAGTGTTTGAACTTATCGATTGCGTAAATAATTCGAAATTGATCATAGAATTGTATTCTAGGGCTTGGGTTGTTGAATTTGACTTGGGCGACTTGATAAATCGGCAAATTAGATGTCGGGGTGTGTTTATTATTTGAGAGAAGTCGTGGTAAATATTGTGTAAATGTTAAAAGACGATGAATTCTCGAATTTTTGTGGGAAAATGCATAAAATGTGTGAATTGGTTAGATTGTTTGGATTCGTTTGTATATAGAATGTTTTTATTATTGTTTTTATTTTGTTGTTGTTTTGTTGCGAAGTGCGATGTGTGAATTGTTAGCGATAGTAGGATTGTGATTAGTTGTATGAAGTCTGAGTAGTACGCTAACCATTATGCTGTCGAAATTTTGTTGTGAACGCACTAAGCATGAAGTTATGGTGTTGTCTGTAGTGTAATTAGAGTTATCTTTTCCGTAATTTTGTAGAAGTAGCTAAGGCCTAAGTGTGGGGTAAATGTTGTGTAACCCGACCTTAGCCGAAGTTAACAAGTTTTTAGCTTAACGTTGTGCTTATTTGTGTAAATTGACAGGTACAATGGCTAGCAGACAAGATAAAGGCAAGGGTGCTTCTACCTCAGGCACAGGTAGGAAAAGGATGAGACTGGGCACCGCAGTCCCAGCTGCACCCGTTGTTCCGCGCGGCCAATGCCGCCAATACGGAACAAGATGGGTCACCGATGAAGGGAAGAAGTGGTACGCGAAACATAAAGAAAACAAGTACTTCCCCGAGGAACATATTGCACGGAAACCACTCGCACAGGAGTTCCCTCGCATTGTACAGAGAATCGAGGCAGCTGGGCTCAGCTTTATCTTTCAGGAGCCCAAGGAGTGCAACCTTCACTTGGTCCGGGAATTTTATGCAAATTGGAACTCGGCCATCAGAAGCCACACAGTGAAAATCAGAGGGCAGATTGTCACTCTGGAACCCCAGCAGCTGAATGCCATCGTTGGAGCGCGGGACACAGACGCCCATGTTCTCCGCTAGCTAAACATCACCCCACCGTACGCCGACTTCAGACGTACTTTGTGTGGGGCTCGATCCACAGCCCGATGGAGTAGACATAAGGAGAGGGGTTACCACCAGACTCTGCCTTATTCGCAGATGAACAGGGAGGCCAGAATATGGCTAAAGATTGTATGTTCGTGCTTGATCCTGGGAGTCCATATGACAGATGTGACCCGGGACCGTGTCTGCTTGGTGTATGCCCTTATGAAAGGGATTGAGATTAATGTGGGGGAGGTAATAATATCCGCCATGAAGAGAGCCAGACTGCACTAGGGCCACAAATACGGGTTTGGCGGACTCATCACCACCTTCCTCCGAGGCCTCGACATTGAGGAAGAAGCCTTGGACTATATTCCGCAGTTGGAGCGGTGGGCCCTCGATGTGACAAAGACTAAGGCCCCCGACACTACACACGGACCTGTACTGACTTTGGGCTAGCGACATGCTCGTGACGATCAGTACATGGCCCGTATGTTTGGCATGCAGATGCTGCAGCTACGGATAGGTGGGAGACCAGCCATCGGGGAAGAATTATGGCAGCTGGAGCTGGACTACCCCTTTGGCGAGAACGCCAGAGCCTTATGTCGGGTAGGGCCAGCCTTCGTGGAGCCGACAGATGACGATGTCCCTACTGATGAGGAGACACGTCGTGAGGACTCTGATGTGGAGTCCGATGACGACGATGGAGCTGATTCAGATATGGGCGACGAGGCCGCAGCACCGGATGAAGAAGTCAAATATTTCGACTGAGCAAGGAGTTCCACCACCCAAAATTTTGTGCTTTGTATTTTTGTGAACACTGGGGACAGTGTTCGATTTAAGTGTGGGGTGGGGAGTAGCTAGGTGCTGGGGACATAGGCTCTAAATTGCTGTATGTTTTTTCCTTGGTTTGTATGTATGTTTGTGCTTTCCCTGTGGCAAACTGATTAGTGATGTATGTGTATATACTTGTGTGTGGTTAATGATGTGTGTTTTTGAAAGTTATGGTTGCTAGTGTAAATATTTTTTTCTATTGACATGATCGATATTTTCAAAATTTTTGCGAAGATATTTGAAATTATCAAAATCTTTTGTAAATATGTTTCTATCGAAATGATCGATGTGTTGCAAAATTTTTTCGATTTTTATTTTTTTGGGTTTCTCGGAGTTTGTTTTTGGTTCTTTTACCGAGAATAGTCCCATTGAACCGATTTCATAGTTAGTGACCGTTCCCTATGCTGGATGGATGACGACCGTCTTAAGGGAAATGTAGTCGGTAGGAGTAGGATTTTTATTTGTTTTTAGTTTTTCTTTGGTGGATTGCATCAATGAACTGTAGTTGCTTATGGTTGCTAAAATTTCGTTGCGTGTTGTAACTGATGTTCAAAATGTGAAAGTAATTCGTTTGAAAGCATGCAATTCGGTAAATATGTTGAGTTACCTAGGCTATAGAATTTGGTTCAGTATGATTTAGGCTTAATCTTGAATTCATGTAATTGACTAATTAAAGAGTCTGTGAATGCATCTTGATTCTAGCATGTGCATGAAGTGTGAAGTGAGGTATTGCTATTCCATGTCATTGTGAATTGTCTAGAACTTGCCTGGTGTGTATACAAAACGAAATGAAGGAGGTGTAGTGTTGGAAAGGATGTAGGCATTTCTTTGTTTTAACCGATAGTTTCCATTTTTTTCTTGTCAAATTCTACCTTTTTATATGTTGTATACCCTAGTCAGCCCGTTGAGCCTTTAGCCGATTTCTTTCTTTTGTACAAAAGTGTATAAACTAAGCTTTATTCCTTCTTTTCATTATCCTTAAAGTCTATAAGAAACTCTTAAGCCCTTACAAAGAAAAGAAAATGTTTCCCAAAGTGTTAAAGAGTGAAAAGAAAAAGAAAAGCAAAGTGAGGAAAGAAAAGATGATGTTGAAGAGGCACTTGTTGTAATTAATTGATAGTGAGGGTACTTGAAAACCCTTTGTTTTGTGTCAAGTGTGTCTGATGAAATGGGCTGTATGAAAGTAAACCAGCATGAATGGGAGAAAAAGAGAAAAGAGAGGAACAATGTCCATGAGTCGATGGGAATGAGTTGAAAAGGCGCTTAAGGATGCTAGCGACTATTATTGGCTAATCCAATATATATATACTAGATCCATAGCCCCGTTACAACCCATTAAAGTCCTACGTGATCCTATATTGCATTTCTTTATATTAGTGGAGTAATAAACTAAGGGCAAGCTTATGGGTCATGACATGAGGCATGTGAATTCTTTTGGGAGAGAGAGTGAAATTAATTTTTATATGCCCTACTTGCATGTTTGTGTGTTGCATGAACATAAAGGGGAAGTTTCTCTCGAGTTGTGACGGCACATGCTTGATGAAAGATTGATTTTCGTGTCGGATTTCTTGATTAGCTGATTTGCATGAGTTTGCCGATATCAAGAATCAATTCTTTAAGTCTAGGAAGTCTTGATGTATTAAAGGTCATTGTATTGTACGACCAAGCATGTTTTCTTGATGATTTGCAAAAATTGAATAATCGGTATGACCGTAGCGTAAATTGTTGCACCATAGTGACGAAGGTTGGGATGTAATTTGCATGATTTGTGTATATGTTGTTCGAGGACGAACAAGGATTTAAGTGTGGGGTAAGTGATCTTGGGCAGATTTATATGCCCAAGTGATACTCAAACGTATCATTTTTACCTTGTTTGTTGTGCAATGTGTATATAATATCATGTAATTAGTAATAAAATGCGAATTTATACTAACCAACATGATTAGCATTTGTTTTGCAGGTAAAGGTGATTTTTAGAAGCTAAAATGCATGTTGGAACTATGTCGGAGTTGGACTTGGATGCGAGCGTGGAAAAGACCTTGGAATGCACATTTTATAGGGGCTCCGCGATGGAGCCGTGCCACGCTACCATCGCGGTAGCACACTGCCTGAACAGGAATTGAAATGGCAAATTCCAGTGTGCCTTCGCGTCAGCTCCGTGGCACGGAGAGAGGCCTCTGCGTTGGCCTCCGTGCCACGTTGAGGCTAATTTACCGGACCCTGAAATTCCAGTGAAGGTCCGCGTCCACGCCGTGTCACGGAGGCAGTGCTCCGCGTTGGCCTCCGTGACACGTTGCTTGTTATTCCAGGAAAAATTTCCCACTAGTATAAATAGCACACTTAGGTTTATTTTAATTAGTTTTTAGTTTTGAGACTGAGTTCAGAAGTGGAGAGCAAGGACGTGGGTTAGGAGCAGTTGAGGAACGAAAAAGCTAAGGGATTTCTTCTCTTCCTTTCTTCTTTCTATCAATTGTACGTATGATTTACACTCATTTTAGGATGATCAATCTGCAAATGAGTGGCTAATTCTCTTCCTTGCTGAGGTTTTGAACATGTGTAATGAATTTTGATTGTAAATGATATGGTTTTCTTCTTCTTCTTTAATGTTGTTCTATTAATTCTTGTTCTTACTGCATTAGTGCTTGGCCAACATTAATGTACATCTAAAAAGTCCAATTTCACTCGAAAGAGCAAGAAATTGGAAAGTTGTGAATTAATAGGGTATTGTTCTTAACTTGATTTGGGAAAATTGGGTTTTGATGTGCTTTCTTGATAGAAATATACTTGAAAGCCGTATTAGTCAATTTAGGAACCGGAATTGTAGTGCTAGGTCATAAATTGCATTTGATCACAGAAATGTAGACGGATGGTTTATGATTCTAAAGTGAAATTAAATACGAGAGTTTTAATTTCTAGGCTAATGTTCTTGGCTAGCAACATGAAGAAGAGATTAACCAAATTATCATGATTATCAAGTTCATTACTTGTTCTTAACCTTGGCATGTTCATATCCATTGTCTAAATTCACAAGTAAATAGTTGTTATTAATTGTAGTATATATAGTTTAGAAACAAAAACTCAAGTAACTATTGGTTACATTGTTGTTAGCATAATTAGGAGTGAAATAGGAATATAGTAAACTAGGCAATTTTACGTATCTTGAGCCTCCTTGGATCGATACTTGGCTACTTAGCCACTTTATTACTTGTTTGACCACGTGCACTTGCGTGTCGGTTTATAATATATAATACCAACCTGAGCAGCAGACCGCGAACACCCATAAGTCCTGGCGAGCACACTTCAATCTATATACCCCTAACAAGGTCAAAATAAGTCAATAGATAAATATAGCCAACCTGTCTGTCCCCTGGGTCTGCAACTGAGTCCGCTCGGCTCCTGTAGCTGTCTCTGAGTCTGGTGGACTCCTGTAACTGCACCCTGGGAACCAGGCTCAACGAGGGTCACTAATATCGATACGGCAAAAATATAAAAGTCTAGCCATGAATAGACTATAATATGGCCCTTGGGCCTCAACATAGTCCCTTGGGACAACATATAGCTCCTTGGAGCGATCCATATAGCCCCGTAGACAATGACACAGCGAGTAACCCTGAGGTTGGACAACAGAATGCAATATAGGGCAGGGTCAGTCTCAATCTAAACCAAAAACACTAATCTCAAACTAACGGTAGCAGCTAACCACAATATACATACTTCTAGCTTTCTTACGAGGATTTAGGTCGTATTACTATACAACAGGAATACTTGACGAAGGAATTCACCTTAACATACCTTGAACACCGACTTTTTAAACTGGAGAGTTTCAACTTATAAATAGCGGTTCCACCCAACTACAACCCTTATGTTGAGAGAATATGGCTAATTTCAATACTAAATCCGGCAAATAATGATAATTTTCAATAATAATAGCAAATATAATTCAACTTCAAATAACTTGGCCGAAAACCTATAATTTCTCGAGAGTTCATAAGGGAGAAACACTTACCTAATGCCTTTGGCCGTTTAGGATTCAATTTGGAGTAATTCTGACAACTTTTACTCGGTTGAGTTCCAGTAAGCCGAGCGAATTTTTGAGAAATAACTACGTAAAAATGCTTCCCGTAGTATAAGGAATTGTTACCCGAAGTTAATTTGCGTTTGGACAGTGTTTGATAGCGTAATTTGACAAAAATCAGTTGAAAGTTGTGTGCCCTCTCATCTCTAGACGAAAGATACTTTCATATGATTTAAAATTAACAAAGGAGGTATATATATAAGTGTAGGGCAGTGGTAGGGTGTGACGTGTGCTGGACAACACACCAGGAAGGGTGCCGCGCCGCGCCTCCCAGGGTGCTGGCCCTCCTAGCGCACCGCGTTGCCCATGGCACCGGAAGGCTAGCGCATCGCGCTGGCCTCGCCCGACCCTGCTTTCTAGACTTTTTCCACATGTATCAAGCTCTCTTTACTTGTCACAACCCATGCATATGCCTACTAACCATTACCATTTCGTGGAGTATAACACATACGCTCGTCTGGATGCTCCCCTCTAACACGAGCCACTTGATAATAATATTCGCTCGCCCAGGTGCTCCCCTCGAGCTCGAGCCTCTCAATTCAGGATATAGTCACTATCCTATTCAGTCTCAAATTTTGCAAAACAACAAGTCGTATAATTCACATGTACTTTATTGTTTCATTCTCTTTTCACATGATCAATTCACGACAAGCAGTTCACTTCAAAATTTCTCATGAACGTAACAACATATTAATCATGACTTTCTATCCACATGGTAATCATACTCATTCAAAAAAAACAACTCACAACAAGGGATGTCGGAAGACCTGTCACATACAATTATCACCTAAGCATACAAATCATTAAGAAGGTTCTAACCCTCCAACAATAACCTACCCTCGATTACTCGATGTTATTGACTTCGCTACTCTGCAGGAGCTTTTCCCTTCCTTAATGCTTCAGATTGTTCAAAATCTACACACATATTATCATTAATTAATCACTCCTCAAGATAGGGCCTAATTCGATCAAACCCTTCTCTTTTTAGGGCAAATTAACATAAAACCCTTCTCTTCTACCTAGTTCTAGGTCCCCACCTTGTCTAACCTGTCAACATTAGCAAGAGGAACCTTAGGAAGTAAACATTACTCGAAATTCAACAATCAAAACCTCCCATAACTCCCCCATAATCTCAGCCCTAGCTCATCCACCTTGGGTTTTCTAGTTCATAATTTTCACCATTAATGCGTCCCCCCTTAAGCTTTTATGATAAACAATACCCATTACAGAGGCTAGGGGAACAAGAAACTTACCTTTTCACCACCACTTTCAGCTCTAGGGAAGATATCTCTCTCAACCTTTCTCTTTCGTGTTTTAGGAAATAATGGGACTTAATCCTAGAAATTTCACTTAAACCCACTTTCTGATCCCCATCATCCGTTGTAGCAGACCCCCTACAATGGCCATAGGGTCGTTGCAGTGGTTCCAACGGTTACTCCACCATTTTGCCACGGCGAAACTCCGATCGCTATCACGGTCTTGCTGCAGTAGGAAATCCCACTGCTGCACAGTCCCCCGGACCAGTAGCTACCCAAAATATGCCCAATTCCACATTCAATTTATTTCACAACCTCCTATCTCTCCCTTATCCTGTATTCCATGTTCCAGGCCCTCAACCATCTAATAATGACGTCCGGGTCATTACATCAGATACCAATTAAAATACCTTTCGTCCCCAAATGGTCTATACAAAAGTAGAAAGGGTATGTACCAGATTCTATGAACAACTGAGGGTACTTGATCCACATATCAGCCTCGGTCTCCCAAGTGGCTTCCTCAACCGGACAATTCTTCCACTGGACCTTTATTGTCGGAATCTCTTTGGACCTCAGCTTCCAAAGCTCCCTGGCCAATATTGCTACAAGATCCTCCTAAAATGATAGATTCTCGTCTAGAAGCATAGAGTCCCACTTGACGATATACATTCTATCTCCATGGTACTTTTTCAGCATAGACACATGAAATGTCGGATGCACTCCAGAAAATTCTGGCGGCAATGCCAGCTTATAAGCCACTTCCCCCATACATCAGAGTATTTCAAATGGCCCAATATCCCTCTGGTTAATCTTGCCCTACTTTTCGAACCTCATCACCACCTTTATGGGAGACACCTTGAGCAGCACTTGCCCCCCTTCCATGAGCTCTATCTCCTTGACTTTCTTTTCTGCAATTGCTTCTGCCTACTTTGAGCAGCTACCAGACGGTCCTGAATTATTCAAACCTTTTCCAAGGACTCCTTTAACAAATTTGTCCCCCAAGGACTAACCTATAACGCATAAAACCACCCAATTAGAGAGCTGCACTTCCTCCCATAGAAGTCTTCAAAAAGCTCCATATCAATGCTTGAGTGGTAGCTATTGTTATAGGCGAACTCTGCCAATGGTAATAATTTGTTCCAATGGCCCCCGAAGTTTATCACACATGCCTGGAGAATATCCTCCAACACTTGAATATTCCATTCCAATTGTCCATCTCTCTGAAGATGAAAGGTTGTGCTCAAGTCTAACCTCCTACCCAATTTGGCTTGCAAGGTCCTCCAAAAAGGCAAAGTAAATCGAGTTCCCCTGTTCGATACAATTGTAACAGGCACCCTATGTAACCAAATGACCTTCTTCAAGTATAGCTTGGCTAGTTTCTCCGCATTGTAAGTCATCTGGACCGGCAAGAAATGAGCACACTTGGTCAACCTGTCCACTATGACCCAAATTTGAGTTAAACTTTCCCAAAGTCTTGGGAAGACCAACCACAAAGTCCATAGCTATCCTCTCCCATTTCCACTCGGGGATAGGCATTTGTTGAAGTACTACCCCAGGCTTTTGGTACTTATACTTCACCTGCTGACGATTTAAACACTGAGCCACGTAGTGCACAATATACCTCTTCATCTTACCACACCAATAATGTTGTTTTAGATCGTGGTACATCTTGGTGACTCCGCGGTGAATGGAGTACCTCGAGTTGTGAGCTTCGGCCAAGAGAGTTTTAATTAGCTCACCTACTTAGGGAACACACACCCGCCCCTTTATTCTAAAGACCCCTTCATCATCTAAAACTACTTCCTTGGCTTCTCCCTACAGAACTTTATCCCCGATCTTACCCAACTTTTCATCTTCAAACTGTCTGGTTTTGATTTTCTCTAGCAATGAGTATTTAGCTTCCAGGTTAGCTAGCACCCCACCAGTTTCAGTCAACAACAATCTCACTAAGCTATTTGCCAAGGTCTAGACTTCCCTGGCCATTGGCCACTAAGTAGCCTCCAAGCAAGCCAGACTGCCCATGCTCCTCGTCTTCCTACTCAATGCATCTGCCAAATTGGCCTTTCTTGGATGGTACAAGATGGTGATGTCATAATACATAAGCAGCTCCATCCATCTCCTATACCTTAAATTGAGATATTTCTGGGAGAATACATACTGTAAGTTGTAATGATCTATGAATACCTCACATCAAGCTCTATTCAGATAGTGCCTCCAAATTTTCAGTGTGAACACCACTGCTGCTAACTCCAAAGCATACGCAGGGTAGTTCTTTTCATGCACCTTCAGTTGTCTCGAGGCATACGCAAGAACCTGTCCTTCCTGCATCAACACAGCATCTAATCCAGACCATAAGGCATCACAATAAACAATAAAGTCTTTACCTTCCACGAGAACACCAAGATAGGTGTTGTGGTTGGCAGAGTCTTGTGTTTCTGAAAGCTTTCTTAACATTCCTCTTACCACTGGAAGGGAACATCCTTTTATGTCAACTTGGTCAATGTCGAAGCGATGGAGGTGAATTCCTTCATGAACAGATGGTAGTAACTGGCCAGCCCCACAAAACTCTGAATTTTTGTCACATTAGTTGGCATTGCCCAATTCCTGACCGCCTCCACCTTCTGTGGATCAACTCGGATTCCCTCCTTGGAAACCACATTCCTCGGAAAGGACATTGACTCCAACCAAAATTCGCACTTGGTGAATTTGGCATACAACTTCTTCTCTTTCAATAATCCCAAAACAATCCTTAAATGATTTTCATGCTCCTTTTTGATCTTAGAATACACCAAGATATCATCAATAAACATAATAACAAAGGAATCCAGGTAAGGTTTGAAAATACCATTCATCAGGCTCATGAATGCGGCCGGAGCATTAGTGAGTCCGAATGATATGACCAGAAACTCATAATGCCAATACCTGGTCCGAAAGGCTATTTTAGGAATATTTTCAGCCCAAATATTCCACTGGTGATATCCTGACCTCAAATCAATCTTTGAAAACATCGTCGCTCCCTGTAACTGGTTAAATAGATCATCTATTCGATGAAGAGGGTACTTATTCCAAATAATTACCTTGTTCAAATAGCGGTAGTCGATGCATATCTGCACACTACCATCCTTCTTATTTACAAACAAAATCGGGGCACCCCAAGTGACACACTTAGTCTAATGAATCCTTTACTGAGCAACTCCTGCAACTGCTCCTTGAGTTCTCTCAACTCAGTCGGTGTCATTCGGTATGGAGGAATAGAAATGGTTTAGGTCCCTAGTTCCAATTCTGTACATAAATCTATGGATGCCACCGGAAAAATCTGTAGGGAACACCTCTAAAAACTCACAAACAACCAGGATCGACTCTATGGAAGGACCTTCTGAACTAGTTTTCCGAACATGTTTCAGATACGCTGAACAACCCTGCTCTATCAAGTTACATGCACAAATATAAGAAATAAGATTCTTAGGAGCAAGGCTACAATTCTCCTTCAACTCCAACCTATACGACCTTAGACCCGATATAGTGACGGTCTTAGCATAGCAATCTTGAATAGCATGGTAAGGGAACAACCAACTCATTCCCAAAATTATATTGAAATCAACCATTTCTAAGATCACTAAGTCCGCCAGAGTGTCAAATACCATGAATTCAACAATGCAATCATGAACAATCTTATCCACTAACACAGAATCCCCAACAGGAGTATACACACGGATAGGAGTATTAAGCACATAATACACAAGATTCAAACCCAAAGTAAAATAAGTAGACACATAAGAGAATGTACAGCCCGGGTCAAACAACACAATAGCAATTCTATATCCACAAAGATCATACCTATGATAACGGTGTCTGAAGCCTCTGCCTCCAGTCTACCAGGAAAAGAATAGAAATAAGTCTGGTTACCAGCCTGAGAACCGACCTGGTTGGGCTGTGCAACCGCTCTACCTGCCTGGGTGCCACCCCTACCTACCTGAGCATGTCTCTTACCCTGCTGAACACTACCTATAATGGTTGGCTGACCACCTCATCCCACCTATGGACGATCCGGACTAAAAACACTATCTCCCCTCCCAGTTGGGGCTGGAGCTCGAGGAGCTGGGTGAGGATTAATCTGTCTGCCCTGTCCAAACCTAGGGCACCATCTACAGATGTGGCCATACTCACCATACTCATGGAAGACCTTCTCAATAACTGGTCTATGGGCTAGAACAGAAGAAATAGGACGAGCCCCAAAATCAGAATGAACTATCTGAGTACCCCCAACTGCACCTGATGGTCGTGGAGCTGTCCTTGGTGGACCTCCAGCTAACACCTGTATGGTAGACTGAATAGGGCGTCCAGAGAAACCTTGTGGTGCTGGAGCCATCATAAAAGAACCACTGAAAGAACCAACTCTCAGAGCCTTCTTCTCGGCATTTCTCACATAACCCTCCTGCCTCACCCCTTCAACCAACTTCACGTACTCTACCACCTTCTAAAAAGTCTTACCCGAAGAGACCATCTGCAGAGCTAGTACCTGGAGACCTACATTCAGCCCTTTAACAAACCACCTGATCCTCTCCTCCTCAGTGGGCAGTAAGGGTAGAGCATATTTGGACAACGAGTGAAATTGAGCCTCGTATGCAGCAACGGATGAGCTCCCCTACTCAATGGTGGTGAACTTATCCCGTCTCCTATCCCTCAAAGTGCGGGGAACATATTTCTCTAGGAATGTAGAGTAGAATTAGGTCCACGACAATGGTGGTGACCCTGCTGGTCTGCACTCCACGAAAGCCTTTCACCAAAGCTTTGCATCACTCATCAGCTGGAAGGTGATGAACTCAACAACGTACTTCTCCATCGCCCTCATCTTATGGAGAATCTTGTGATAATATATGATGAACTCATAGGCGTCCTCCGCCTATGTGTCGTAGAAGGAGGGAGGCTTCGTCTTGGTGAATCTCCAAAACAAGTCATGCTCTTCCCCTATCATTATTGGTCCTGCCACCGGCCTCGAAAACACAACAGCCTCTAATATGTCATCAATCCGCGGGGCCACAGTAGCTGCATGCTGAATTCCTGACTACTGCCTCGCTGGAGTTGCTGGTGCTACCCCGATTCCCACAAGGCTTCTCTGAAGGTTGAGGACCTGAGCTAGGACCGCTGAATATGTTGGCGCGGCAGGAGCATCTCCCTACATCGGGACCTCGACTTCAACAGCCACCCGCTCCTGCACTGCTAGTGGAACGGGAGATGTAGACCTCTCCTTGACTAGAGCAGGAGCATAAGCCCCTCCTCTAGTCGCAGCGGGTCTCCAGCCATAACCTCTGTCCCTTCCTCTACCACGAACTGGGGCCCCCACTGCTGGCTCGGGTGCTATGTCTCTACTACCATTTGTGTGTGGTCTCATCATCTGAGAAGGAAAGAAGAAAAGTTGTTAGATACCAATTTGGATCACCAGATACCATTTGAAATCAAGTAATATCATAAAAGGAGAGAAGGAAGGAGTTTTTCTAAAGTCCTTTAACCTCTCGAAGATAAGTTACGGACGTCTCTACACTAATCCACGAGACTCTACTAGACCCGTCCTAGTACAATAAGATCAATGAACCTAAAGCTCTGATACCAACTTTGTCATGACCCAAATGGCCGTGATTGGCACCCACACTAACGTCCCTGTGGGCGAACTAGCGAAATCCGATAACAATTCCCAAGTGACCCCAAATTCAAGACATTCCTAAAAAGAAAAAGAAAAACTGTTATGTTCTATAAACAATATCAGATCAATACACTGCGCATACCAAAACTAAATAAATAATTTTTCAAAACCTGATTATCATTGCACCAGACATCTATTTACAAGCTAAGGAAACTAACCACTAAAAATGAAATAAAGTTTTCAAATGTCCGAAATAAAGACATCTGCAACTGGGGAGTGAATTGTATCCCCATCTACTCACCTTCTAAAACTCTAAACTACTGCACTATAGGTGAGGGCGTGAAGAACTGTCTGGCTCAAACTCTGCACTCAGAAAAGAATGCAGGGGTAGGGTCAGTACACAACACAATACTGGTAGGCATCATTGGCCATCCCTAATTAATAACACATATACCGAGTAATAATAATATAAGACCAATCTACAACGTTTAAGGAAGTAAAACACAATTCAGACACACTAGTTCTACACCGGGGACAGCCAGCCTGCTTACTGGATTAGGCCATTTCGCTACATTAATCGCTTGATGATTCCACTGTAGCGGCATTGCTTAGGCAGTAGCTCGACATGCTGCACTCTTCTCAGTTCATCCATTCCACAATTCAATAGATCAACAGTTTAGCATTTCACATACTCCATAAATCCATCAAACATATATAATAAAACAACAATCATAAGCTATTAAGAGCTATAATTCCGCAGTTAATCATAGCAACAACTACTCAATAATTACACACAGAGAAAAGGTAACACTTAGCTAAAATCATGTTCTTCGTTATCAACTCCCATCATATCAACGATACTTTGTACATTCTCATAGCACATTCCTCATCCACTTCATGAACATAAATGAAATAAGAAAACAATACCCAAACAACACAACCAAGGTAACATGACGAGCACACGCCTTCGTCATCACCCCTTAACACTCAACCACACGAATCATGTACAGACATGCCAGAGGGTTTTATTTGTGCCCATCCATTCATGACCTACAGGGGACTCTAGCAATTCATGTAATGTGTCGGTGTGGCCCCCGCTTCCACTCATATGCTTATCTGAATGCTCCCTTCAGACACGAGCCACTCGATAATAAGATTCACTCACCCGAATACTCCTCTCGGGCTCGAGCCACTCTATTCATGATACAGTCACTATCCTATTCAGTTTCAAATTTTGCAAAACAACAAGTATACAAGTCATACAATTCACATGTACTCTAATATTTAATTCTCATTTCACATGATCAATTCACGACAAGCAATTCACTTCAAAATTTCTCATAAACTTAACAACATATTAATCATAAATTTCTATCAATATGGTACTCATACTCATTCACAAGACAACTCATAAAAAAGGATGTCCGAAGACTAGTCACATACAATTATCACCTAAGTATACAAATCCTTAAGCAGAGTCTAACCTTCCAACCATAACCTACCTCGATTAGTTCAAGTTATCGGTTTCACTACTCTGCAGGAGCTTTTCCCTTGCTCAATGCTTCAGATTGTTCAAAATCTACACACACATAATCATTAGTTAATCACTCCTCAAGATAGGGCCTAATTCAATCAAACCCATCTCTTTTCAGGGCAAATTAACAGAAAACCCTTCCCTTCCACCTAGTTATAGGTCCCCACCTTGTCTAACCCGTCAACATTAGCAAGAGGAACCTTAGGAAGTAAACATTACTTGAAATTCAACAATCAAAACCTCCTATAACTCCCCCATAATCTCAGCCCTAGCTTATCTACCTAGGGTTTTCTAGTTCAGAATTTTCACCATTAATGGGTCCCCCCCTTAAGCTTTTACAATAAACAACACCCGTTACAGGGGCTAGGGGACGAGAAACTTACCTTTTCACCACCACTTTCAGCTCTGGGGAAGAAATTGCTCTCAACCTTGGTCTTTCGTGTTTTGGAAAATAATGGGACTTAATCTCAAAAATTTCACTTAAACCCACTTTCTAATCCCCGTCGTCCACTGCAGTGGCCACATTTCCACTGCAGCAGACACTCTACAGCAGCCATAGGGTCACTGCGGCAGTTCCAGCGGTTACTCCATTATTTCACCACAGCAGGCTCCGATTGCTACAACGATTTCGCTGCAATGGAAAATCCCACTACTGTAGCTGTCCTCCGTACTTGTAGCTACCCAAAAAATTATCCAATTCCATACTTAATTTATTTCACAATATCCTATCTCTCCCTTAGCCTTTATTCCATGTTCCAGGCCCTTAACCATCCCATAATGACATCCGGGTCGTTACAACCACTTGTGGCACCAAGTACCATGTCACGTCCAGGGTGTAGACTCGGGTCATGACAGTACGGTATAAAAGTTTTTAACTGATGTTCAAGGAAGCGATAAGGTAAATATATTATTTTGCCTTATCTTTTAAACATGTCACAAGAGGTATCCCTTTTACCCTATCTTTTAAACATGTCACAGGAGGTAGGAGTGAAGGAACATGCACACTTGTTAGATATCTGAGGGAAAAACATCCTTTAGAATGGGGTGTTGGTAGTCTTAATCTAACAACCATAAATTTGAAAAGTGAAAGATACCATAAATATAATAAATGAAGGACCGTGAGGAGTTAAGATAAATGATTGCTTTGGGTTATTTACCTTTTTTCTTTGCTTTTTCGTTATATCTTATTACTTATATTCGAAGAGTTCATAATACTCTATTTAAAGGTGTTCCTAGAAGTATTTGCAGAGCTGATATCTTTAAACTTCATGGACAATATTTATTATTTTACAATATATGTTTAACAATCTTTCTTCTAGAGTCTGTCTTACTTCTAACTCTAGTCACGTTGTTAATGAAAATAATTATTTGATAATTACATGTCATTGGATAGGTGATAACTTTATAATATAAAAACATATTATTACTTTTAGATATGATGAAGATCAAAGTCATAAAACTATATTTATAAGCACTAAAATTATTAAAATTGTGTCAGAATATAATTTTACTCAAAAATATTGTGTATGACTTTTGATAATGCTTCTAATATTATTGTTGTTGTATCGCTATTAAAATTACATTTTCAACCATCATAGGTTGACATCTTTCATGGTAGATGTGCATATCAGATCCATAATTTAATAATTAAAAGTGACCTTGAATTAATTAAACATGAGATTATTATAGTCAGAAGAATTATTAGTGTTATTCAAGAAATAATAGAGCTTCTAAAACTAAGAAATTTAAGGATAAGTATAGTATATATGGCTCTGCCCCTGGTACATGCCTGAAGAAGTTGTTATTAGGTGGAATTGTACATATATATTCTTAAAATATTGTTACAGATATAGATTGCCTATAACTGAAGTTGCTAACTTCATTGTACTGATCTAAATTGTATGTTAATTATTAAAATTTGAAATACCATTAGCATAATTATGCAATTTTTAAGTAAATTTTATAAGGCTTTAAATTTTCAAAGTCTTAGTACCTTACTACTGTTAATATTTTAATTCATATAGCTGAAATTTCTTATTTACTCTACCAATTAAAGATGAAAGATGGTATGAAAAATGATGGCAAATTCAAAAAATATTTCTACCACATCCCCCTACTTATGTAATTAGTGTTGTTTTAAATCCTTCCACTAAGATAAATGACTCTAAATTTAATTAGAATTTTGTACACATATATAAAAATTGGAAAAATTGAAACCTTATGTGTCGTGACTTGTATGTCTATCCAAAAAACATATTTACAATTATTATATAATTATAATACAAAGATAGTTGATATATTGGCACGCCCCGAATCTACACCCTGGATGGGACATGGTACTTGGAGTCACAAGTAACCCCAAGTCGACCCCTGGTTTATCATACACTGGCATTCTGAGTACACATATATAGTGTAAGCTTTTAGAATAATTACATAAAACCTTAATGAAAAGAAAGTTGAATCATAACGTTTAAAACATCTGAACAAAACTACAAGTCTGAAAATCAAGTCTGTGTCTGAAAGCTACTACAACTGATGAGTTGCTCGGACAAGCCCCCATCTAACTCCAAGTCTAAATAAAAGGAACAGAACTAAAAAAAACAATCTTCATCCTCAAAATATAAGGACTCGCCCCTGATGCCATTTGGAAAGTTTGAGCGGGGTCGGCTAACAGTGTTGTGTCTGAGAACCTGCAGTTGTATCATAAAACAATATAACATAAAAGGTATGCGTCAGTACTTTGAATGTACTAAGTAAGTGAGAGAAATCATACACAAGGAATAAAAATGTTGAACTGAAAAAGACATGCAATGACCAACTGAAACTGCTGAACTGAATAACTGTATCCTGTCTGATGGTCAAGGACATGCCCTAAATCTGAGATACTAATCAAAAATACTGCACTGAACTTATCTGAACTGACTAATCTGAGACTGAACTAAGCTAACTAGTGGGAGAGTCTATAACCAACATATAACCACGTGAGCTAGACGTGGATTCTTATGTATACACCCCATCGTTAGGATCCAAAATACCTTGCCAGGGTATAAAGGCATGAACTGGGTGATCACAGGTCTAGGCCATGAGGCCAATAAAATATAACCTATGGTGGGAACGTATTTCTGGGATCCTAGGTGCACTAGAACCCCGGTGCGCTCGGTGCTAAGTCCTACTCCCACTAGATAGTCCTAGACTAACTACAAAGCCGATAGCTCAAACCTGGGGCCCAAGACTAGTCAGGAATATAGATCTGGGAACACTAAGAGTCTTATCGGACTGGATTTTGTAACTGGGTTCTAAGACTGGTCAGAGCTGCTTATCTGAAAGCGGCGTAACCGTCTAAATAACAAACTATAATCTGAAATTGGGGTCCTAAGTCTAGTCAGATTTTCTTATCTGAAAGTGTCATGACCGCCTAAAGAACCACTAAAAACTGATATTGAGTCTAATTTTGGTAACTGGGAGGCACTACTGACACCTCGAGAATTTTTGTAGTTAAACTAACCAACTGACATTTCTAACTAGCACTGAGTATTCTAACATTTTAACTGAAACTGAACTGACATAAATCTAATAGAGATTTCAATAAAACTGACAATATGGAAATCCCCAACACTAACAGAATCAAGCAAATTTCGATATTTAATCATTATTGTAAGATTCTAGTTCCTTTTCTACATTCAAGGACTAGGGCTAGATTCCAATTTACAGGAATAAGCATCCATATAGCCACAATTTGGTGAAAAATATCTATAACTAACATAAAACAATATTCCCCATGTATTAAACGAAGTCTGACAGATAATATATTCACATCCGAAAGCTTCAGGGCTAGAACTAATAGAGAAGACAGGGAAGATTTTTGGGGACACAAGGGAAGAACTATTCCCTTGTTGAATTCCCACATACCTGGTGATGGAAAACCTTGAGAGAATTCCTTAAAAAATCTAAGAAGGATCAATCTTCCTAACTTCTGCTCTGAGCCTTTCTGAGAGAAACTTTACGCTTAACTGCTGAAGAGATGAGAAGAATGAGAGAAACCGTTGGTTTGCCCCTCTAAAACCCCTACTTAAGCCCAAAATAATGTAGTTTAGGGACTAAGTAGGTGAGAAATTACGAAGGTAAGCCTAGGATTTAAATCTGAAATCTGGCCGATAGGGTCCCAACGGGTCACTCAACGAGTCATTGGTTGAGACCACGACTCATTGGGACCTCGTTGGTTCGACTTCCTTGGATGAGAAGGCAGTAGATCTGGAAACGGGGGTCACCACGACTCGTTGGATGAAGCAAAGGGTCGTTGGTTCCTCCTGTAGCCACTAGACAAGGGAAACTAGAAGGCTAAGCAACGAGTGACACGACAACTCGTTGATTGAACCAACGAGTCATCGTGTCCAGTCGTTAGGTTCACTGGAGAGGTTTTCTAAAAAAGTCTAAGTTGACACAACAGGTGCAGACAACGACTCATTATTGGAAACAATGATTCGTTGTTTCCTTTCATCTTTAATAGAAGGTAATCTCATTGATTTCACCCGACGACTCTCACAATAGGTCATTATTTCTGACAACGACTCATTGGTTGAGTCGTGGGGTCATGAGAAGGGTTTATAAGCTGGGAAAACCACGATTGATAGGACGACTCATTGTTTCTCATGGGTTCCTAAGTGACCAAGACCTGGTGACCACCACTGACACAATGAGTCGTTGGAGCTGACCATGACTCATTGTCTAAGTCGTTCTGAGAAAAAAAATTTTGATTTTTCTGCTGAAATTTTCTTGAAATGTCTAAGTCTATTTTCTTGAAATGTCTAAGTCTGGTATAGGAAAGTTTTGGAGTGTTACAATATCTCCCCTTTGGGATCATTCATCCTCGAATGAATACTAAGACTACAGTAAAACTAGGAAAAGAGCTGAGATTTCCAGACTGAGACTATGAGCTGGTTTCTAAAAGAGTAACTGACTCCGAACTGTCTTAACCGTACTAACAGAGTTGATGCAACTAGAATGCACATAGAAAATCTAAATAAAGTTGATGAGTACGGAACTGAATAGAGTATTGGGAAATTTAGTACCTGATGTCGGAACTGAACTGGAAGGGAACAAGTGTGGGTATCTAGCCATCATATCTGCTTCGGATTCCCTCGTAGCTCCTTCTACATGTTGATTTCTCCACAACACCTTGACTGAAGCTACCTCCTTGTTCCTCAGCTTACAAACCTGACGATCAAGGATCTGAACTGGGACCTCTTCATATGAGAGACTATCTTTCACTCCCACACTGTCCAATGGCACAATTGAAGTTGGATCACTGATGCACTTCTTCAATAGTGACATATGGAATACTGGGTGCACAGATGCCAACTCTGAAGGTAATTTCATCTCATAAGCTACCTTGCCAATTCATTTTAGAATCTGTAGGGTGCCACATATCTAGGACTGAGCATTCCTTTCTTCGCAAATCTCATTACCCCTTTTATGGGTGAAATCTTCAGATAAACTCAGTCATCCACTACAAACTCTAATTCTCTTCTCCTTACATCAGCATAAGATTTCTAACAGCTCTGAGCTATTTTCAATCTTGCTCGAATGAGCTATAATTTATGCATAACTTCATGAATCGAGTATGGCCCGATTAGAGTAGCTTCACCAACCTCAAACCACCCGATAAGAGATCTGCACCTCCTACCATACAATGCCTCAAATGGGGCCATCTGGATACTGGAGTGATAGCTATTTTGTCTGAAAAATCGATGAAAGGCAAGTGATCATCCCAACTGCCCTTGAAATCGATCACGTACGCCCTCAACATATCTTTTAGGGTCTGAATAGTCCGCTCATCTTGTCCATCGTCTGGGTGGAACACTGTGTTGATCTTGACCTGGGTACCAAGTTCCTTCTGAAAGGACTTCCAGAAGTGAGAGGTGAACTGGGTACCTCTGTTTGAGATAATGGATAAGGGTACCCCATGAAGTCTGGCTAACTCCCGGATATAAAGCCTACCATAGTCTTCATCTGAATCTATAGTTTTAACTGGGAGGAAGTTGTAACACTCCAAAAGTTCCCGAGAATTAAAACCCAAAGTTTGAAAAGTGCCCAGCATGAAATATGCAGCAGTGCCTCAGAATGACTCGTCCAACGAGTCATCGGTCGCTCTAACGAGTCCTTGTAAGTGATCGTGGGTTAGAGCCTAGGGTTTCAAGTCAGTGGCAACGAAAGGTTGTAACGGGCCATTGGATGACCCATGGTATCGATCATTAGAAGGGTCATAAGGGTTGGTCCAGTGTGGGTGACGGAAGGAACAACGAGTCATTGGTTCTAGCAATGACTCCTCGTGTCAGTCATTGTTTGGGCCACCAATTGAGAAACCAGCACGACTAATGGATGGTTTGACGAGTCGTTAGAGGAACTAATGACCTGTCCTGTCGGTTGTTGTTTGGAGAAGCTGAGGCTATGAAGGAAATTCTTGTGCACCTAACGGATGTGGACGACGAGTCGTTAGAGGAAACAATGACTCGTCCTGAGGGTCGTTATTCCAATTCGGGTTATTTTTCAAGTTTTCTCAAGGGTATTTTAGTAAAGTTTGATGCTTCTAGAATTAAAGTGACATTGTTTTGGGCTTCTAAGGGATGTTTTTAGGTAATTTTCAAGCCTAAACCCTCATTCTCTCAACTCTCCTTCCTCCCCTCTCAAGACCAAGGATTCACCAAGGTTTTTCCTCCAAGCTTTAAGGTGCAATTTTGAGTGGGGTTTCTTCCACCAAGTATGTGGGTTCTTCAACAAGGATATTCTTGCATCCTTGTTCCCCAAAATATTTTATTAGAAACCTGATTTCACCTAATCTATAAATGCATGATCTAGGGTTTGTGTGATGGGTAATTTCTTCTACATTTTCTTTGAATGCTAAAATCTACTGTGATTATAATTGATTAGGAATATAAATTAATGGGTTGTCTTGAATTGTGGGTTAGATGATGGAAATGCATGAGTATAAAATGTTCTTCATAAATTGGCTTGAACTTTGAATGGGACGTGATTATTGTTCACTTGACTATCGTAGTAACTCGTGTCCATGTTTAAAGTATGTGAATATCGTATGATTATCCCTAATAACCCGATTATGCCATTGATGAATATGTTGAGATGAGGTTAGAATTTATGGGCTTGATCAATTGAAAGAAGAATATGTACTTTCATTATGTTTTTTATGGAAGTGATTGGGTATAAGGTGAATTGGTGATAATGGACTAACTAATGCATCTTTCTCATGAATCGGAGTAAATAATGAAATGGGTCTTATGAAATGAAAATGTCTTCCCTTCCCATGAATTTGCCATAAATGTGGAGGTATAAGTTTAACGTATGGGTTCTCCGTAAATCTAAATAAATGAAGTAATATAGCTATGATAAAGTATGAATTGGATCTATGACCATGCCTGACCTTATAATACTTGTTGAATGAGATGAATTCGAAATTGGAATGTTGTGAAAGTATAATGCATAATGTGAATCTATAGAATGTTCGTTAGTGTATGATGCTTGACGCAAATATTGATTTGACTCCATGACGATGGGAAATATGATGATATAGCATGAGATGATATTTTAGACTGTTGGGCTTGTTGTTATTAAAAGGTAGCCCTAATCCTTTCGAATGAATGTTGTATGATGAAGGTGGTAAATGTGCTTGTCTCTAATTAGCTATTGAAATTTAGATTGCCCTTAGTCAGTCGGATCTCTCATTAGCGGAGAATATCTGTCCTTAGCCAGTGGAATCTCTCATTAGCGGAGAATGTCTTTTTAGCCAGTCGAGTCTCTCGCTAGCGGAGAATATTTCCTCAGTTGAGAATGTTTCCCTTGGTCTGCTAGTGACTCTTTATATATCAGAGCACACTCTCCCTTCGACAGTCAGGGATCTCCCCTTAGACAGTCAAGGACCCTCTATGATATCACTTACGGTGATAGTCCTCGGTATTGACTAAATTTATAACCTTTGCGCATCAGTTGAGCATATGTCAGTGAATGCCCATATAAGTTGTTTTACTAATATGTGTATGTAAATCTCATATAAGGTAGTTGTATCTCCCTCAATTATGTTATCGTAACTGTGTTTGATTTATTTCCTTCTTGTACATTTGCATGATTTAATTTATTTATGCATCCTGTATACTTAGTACATTCCAAGTACTGACTGCACTCCTTTATTTGCTATATCATTTCATGAAATAGATTTAGGTCTCTAGACTCAGCCTCGTGGTTAGATACGCTTCATCTCCTCTCAGCTGCTAGTGGTGAATCCTCATCTCCCAAGGATGTTACTTATGTTTGCATTTTCCTTATGTTTCAGTTCTCAGACTTTAGGATTTAGCTGGGGGCTTGTCCCAGCAACTCATCAATTTAATAGAAGGCTTTCATACTTTTCTAGACAAATTTTGCGTTGTATCTAAGTTTTGTTATAATTGTTCTTATGGTTTCTATTAGATTCTTGCTATTAGCTTCCGCATATTCATGATGATGGTCGTTTCTATTTTTAAGTGACATACTATGATCATGCCATGGGTCGACTTGGAGCCCTTCGGGGTTCCTTGTCCTGTATTACGGCTAGGGTGTGAACTCGAGTCATGACAGAAGTGTGCTGACTTAGGCATCTAGTCTACTATCACCCGGATTGAATCATGCTGCCGACGAGTCCGAGTTATACCCATAATAAAATCCATATTTACTTCTTCCCACTTCCATGTGGGTATACTGATATCCTGAGTCATACCTCCTGCCCTCTGGTGTTCTAATTTGACTTGCTAGCAGTTCGGGCACTTAGCTACAAATTCAACGATGTCTCTCTTCATGCCGTTCCACCAGTAAATATCCTGTAAATTGTGGTACATCTTAATAGCACCAGGATGGATGGAATATCTTGAACTGTGTGCTTCAGTCAGTACCTGCTGTCTCAATTCACCATATATGGTATGCACAATCTACCCTGGTAACAGATTACACTATCTCCCCCTTGGGAGAAAGCCTTCACTTCTTTTATGCAAACCGCCTCCTTCAATTTAAGCAATACGGTATCTTCATCCTTCCTTGACTTAACTTCAACTACCAATGAGGAATCTGATCCACTCTACACAACTACTCCATGCACCCTCAGTTGTATCAACCAACTATACTCCCAACCGAGCTAATCTGTGGATATCCTTTGCCAACTCCTTTTTGCCTTCCTTGATATGAGCCACGCTCCCCATAGACACTCTGTTCAGGGCATTAGCCACCATATTGGCTTTGCCCGGCTGATACACCACGCTCATGTCATAGTCCTTCAGTAGCTCTAACCATCTTATCTGACGAAGATTTAGATCTTTCTAACTGAACACATACTGAAGGCTCTTGTGACCGGTGAAAACATCCACGTGAGCCCCGTACAGGTAGTGTCTCCATATTTTCAATGCAAACACCATCGCTGCCAACTCCAAGTCATGAGTCGAATAATTCTTTTCATGAACTTTGAACTTTCTTGAGGCGTAGGTTATCACCTTGCCCTGCTGCATTAGAACGCAATCGAGTCCAACTCTAGAAGCATCGTAATACACTACAAATCCATCTGATCCTTCCAGTAAAGTCAACACTAGAGCGGTAGTGAATTGAGTTTTTAACTCCTGGAAACTCTTCTCACACGCATCTGACCACTGAAATTTCACCTTCTTCTGAGTTAGCCTCGTCAGAGAAGATGCTATAGAGGAAAAGCCTTCCATAAAGCGTCGGTAATAACTGGCTGACCTAAGAAACTTCTGATTTCGATTGGGGAGGTAGGTCTGGGCTAGTCTTTCACCGTTGTTATCTTTTGAGGATCAACCTGAATACCCTCACCCGAGACCACATGACCCAGGAAAGTCGTGGACTTCAACCAGAATTCGCATTTACTGAACTTGGCGAACAACTGGCGGTCTTTGAGCGTCTGAAGCCCTATCCGTAGGTGATTAGCATGCTCTTCCTCATTTCTGGAGTATACCAAAATGCCGTCGATAATTTGATAATGCTCAAACCACTCCTCCTTACGAAGTATGAAGCAGACGTTGTCAATAAAGAACTCAACTAGAGGTTGGGGTCGATCCCACAGAGAATACGGAAAGATGAAGAAGAACGCTAGTGCTTAATCTTTTTAGTTAATTATTTCCTAAAAGGGGGGAATTTGTAAAAGTAATAAATAACAATTTTGAGAAATTTGTTTGTTGTTTCCAAATTAATGCAACTAACTAGGGTAAGTGTTCCCCATGACTTCATAACCACAAGACATTTTATACTAGTGATCTATTTCGGTGCTTAGCATGCAATATTGGTAAGTTAGGTTCACCTAAATGGTTGTTCCCTTATCTAGATGATTTTCACCACGCAGCATGGTCCATCTACGGGTGTATTCTTGATTAACCCTTACCCTTAATATCGTATTAGCTATCCCCAGACAAGTTCAAGCTATTAGATGAGTGAGGGTTGATAGCCTCAAATCTCCGTTGTTAATCCCTTTTCCCATTCACTACCTCCTTGGTTCGGTAAGTAAGAATAAGGAAAGTCCTAACGTTTGCAACCATTAAGAAATAATTAAAATGAAGGGAAAAACCATACATGCATAAAACCCCGTTCAAGAATCACTAAGTATTTTTACCTATATGTGTTAATTCATCATAGTTCCCATAACCCTAGTTGTGGTGGTGTTAGTCTATCATGTTTATAAGTGAATTAACAGAATTCATAAACAAAAGCAAAAATTAATACTTATAACGATGATAGGAAGAACTCACTTGATTAATGCAAAATTCGAAAGAACAACATTACAATCGTATCTCAAAGATGTCTTCTAACACTTCTTAAAATTTACTCTAAAAACTTGTTGTAAAACTTCAACTCTTGAAGACATTGAAACTTTAAAAACTTGATTCTTGATACTTGATAGCTATTACATGAAAATAAAAGGTATTTATAGTAGTTAGATGCTTTCCTCATTCCTTGATGAATTTGGCTTGGGATTTCAAAGTTCCTTTTCCTAGTTGAAGTGGGAGACCCATTTTTGGTGTTGGAAACCTCCTTGCCATGTCACCCTTGTCAATTCCGTTTCCTCCATGCCGCGTTGCCAGTTGTGGCAATGGGTCACCTAACGATTCTTTGTGCATGGGCACGAGTCGTTAGGCCTTTCATGGTCTAACTCCTTCAAATTTCCAATGTACCTTACAGTTTCTTCCAGTGATCTGTCAACGAGTCATTTTGTCAACTAACGACTCGTTACGTCTTTCGTCTTCTCAACTGGTTACTTTGTCAATAATTTCTCTCACAATTTTCATGACTGACTTAACAACTCATTACCAGATGTAGTGAGTCATTCCCTCAACCCGTAAGGTACACTGTTTCTGCATCTTCCATACTCAACCTTTGCCCACGACTTCAGCTTCTTTTCATCTTCATTCCATAAGCCTCAAATACATTCAAATCCATTTTTTAGTCCTGAAAACATCTAACACATGAGTTAGCTAATTTTCACAAATATATAACATAAACACATGCAAACACACAAAATTTATTCTCAAAACATTGTAAAGTAGGAGCAAAATATATCTATGAAGTGCGTGGGTACGCCCTTCATCAACACCCCACACTTAAACTATAGTTCGTCCTCGAACAATCTACTACTTCCCTTATAACAATTAAGCACAAAATTCATCCCATGAACAGGTCTACTTATACTTAGGATCATGAGACAAATCTATGTAGCTCGAACAACTCACTCGCATGTATATAGGATCAACATTAAAATGTCAAAGTTCGAAATCACTTATTTTTGAAACTAACTCATCAAGACATATTTTGGGACAACATGAATTATATGCAATTTAGAAATCAAGATTAAACCAAAGTCTTACCATTGTGCCCCTCACAATTTGGAGAGATGTCTTTTTCTCACACAAGATATAAGTCAATATAAACTTAGGCATAAATAAAACATTTTCTTCTCAATCTCCCAAAGAATTCAACATACATGCAAAAGACGACCCATAGGCTTTCCCTTAGTGTAATACTCCGCTAATATAGAATTATGAATCAAGATCAATTAGGACTTTAATTTGGTTGCAATGTAGGCTAAGGGAAGGGTAGGAACTATTTGTCCAAAATAGTGACTAATCTCCCTAAGCACTTTAATACTTCACAACACTTTGATTTATTTTTTTTTTGCACTTTCCTCAATTTCCAAATTCTCTCCTTATACCTCCTTTCATTTCTCAATTTTTCAACATAGGTGACTAGTGGGGATTTTTCTTTCAACAAAGAGCTTATTCACACATTTTCTCTTTTTCTTTTCCTTTCTTCCGTTCCCACCCTTTACGCACCCCTACTCTAGCCACCCTCAACTTAAGCATTTTTTCTTATGTTGAGGTTCACAATATCCAAGGAAGGACCAAGGCCAAAATGGGTTCATTGTAAACAAATGGGTACGGTTAATCAGTAAATCATGATTTTTTTCATCTTCAATTTTTCAAAGCTCTTTCTTCTTTTTGTTTTCCCACTAAAAACCACCCTCCATGTTTAGCAAAATTTCACCTTTTTCTTTTCTTTCAATTCACCATACTTTTTAGATTTTCCCTTCACTTCTCCAATTATGCTCCTTTCCTATAAAAAATTTTCATTAAGTGCTCTAGGAGTCATTTGGATCAAATAGAAGTCAATAGAACAAAAAGGGATTAAGCTTGTAATATGGCTATCAAAAGAAAAGGCTAAGACTCAAACATATATAACTAGGATAATTACAATCAAGGTAGATAAAACAGGATAAAAATATGGTTGCCAAAGAAATGCCTATATCACTTCCTAAATCTATCATTCTTATTTCGCTTCGCACACACACCGGGCAAGTTTTAGACATCAATTTACACGCATGGAATATCAAAAATTCCTTACTCACACAATGGCACAAAATGGTTTAACAATGGAAATCAAGATCACATAAACACATATATTCATATTGCATGCATAACATAATTAAGCCCATTTTTTCAATTACAAAAGTCAAGTTCCCAAAATACTAAGTGTTTCTACCTTTTTCATGCATTTTTGAGTGAATTTTATAAAGTCTCAATAATACCTAAAGTGAAGCACCTAGTATTTGTAAGGTCCATGTTTTTGTTCTTCCTAATGACTAATTTACCCTTAAGACGATCGTCTTCCATCCATCATCGAGAAAAGTCATGACTCAATGACTAAAAGATAAAAAAATATTGAGACTCTCTAATCGGTTCTAAGGGACTATCCACCGGAAAAGTACCAAAAACAAAAACCGAAGGAACCCAAAATAAAATAAAACTAAAAAATACTACAAAACAACAAGCATGCATGATAAATCATAAATCTCAAAAAACTACGCCTACCATGTGAGAATTTAGCAATTAAGAATTGCATGGTACTATGGAGTTCACTCTCCCACCCCATGCTTAATTGGTTTCACTATCCCTAGTGCTAAAACAAATAAGCATAAAGTAATAGAGTGCAAGAAGAACTCCTTGGCCTCTACTCCTCGTTTTCAATGTTTAAGCTCAATTTATGTTGAAACTCATGACCTATCACCTGCTCACTTGAACAAACATATAGAAACGAAACAAAGAAAATCATCTTGGGTTGCCTCCCAAGCAGCGCCTGTTTTAACGTCGCGGCACGACACAGGAATCTTGATTACTTAGACTTCATCAAGATACCTGTTGAGACCGTGGTCACATCTTGGTCACTTGTTTTACCACGCTGCCCTGTGACACGTCAGAAAATAAAAGAAAAATAAAAAATAGGAAATAAAGACTAAAAGTTAAACACAAGCAATTAATCTAATCCTACACCGTATTCCCGGCAACAGCGCCACTTTTTGATAACGCTCAAACCACACCTCCTTACAAAGTATGAAGCGGACGTTGTCAATAAAGAACCCAACTAGAGGTTGGGGTCGATCCCACAGAGAATACGGAAGGATGTAGAAGAACGCTAGTTTTAATCTTTTTAGTTAATTATTTCCTAAGAAGGGGAATTTGTAAAAGTAATAAATAACAGTGTCGAGAAATTGTTTGTTGTTTTCAAATTAATGCAACTAACTAGGGTAAGTTTTCCCCATGACTTCATAACCACAAGGAACTTTATACTAGTGATCTATTCCGATGCTTAGCATGCAATATTGGTAAGTTAGGTTCACCTAAATGGTTGGTCCCCTATCTAGATGATTTTCACCACGCAGCTTGGTCCATCTACGGGTGTATTCTTGATTAACCCTTACCCTTAATATCGGATTAGCGATCCTCGAACAAGTTTAAGCTATTAGATGAGGGTTGATAGCCTCAAATCTCCGTTGTTAATCCCTTTTCCAATTCACTACCTCCTTGGTCCGATAAGTAAGAATAAGGCAAGTCTAACGTTTGCAACTGTTAAGAAATAATTAAAACGAAGAAAAAAATAATACATGCATAAAACCCCGTTCAAGAATCACTAAGTATTTTTACATATGTGTGTTAATTCATCATAATTCCCACAACCCTAGTTGTGCTGGTGGTAGTCTACCATATTTATAAGTGAATTAACAGAATTCATAAATAAAAGCAAAAATTAATACTTACAATGATGATAGGAAGAACTCACTTGATTAATGCAAAATTCAAAAGAAAAACATTACAATCGTATCTCAAATATGTCTTCTAACACTTCTTAAAATTTACTCTAAAAACTTGTTGTAAAACTTCAACTCTTGAAGATATTCAAACATTAAAAACTTGATACTTGATACTTGATAGCTATTACATGAAATTAAAGGGTATTTATAGTAGTTACATGCTTTCCTTATTCCTTGATGAATTTGGCTTGGGATTTCAAAGTTTCTTTTCCTAGTTGAAGTGGGAGACCCATTTTTTGGCATTGAAAACCTCCTTGCCGCGTCGCCCTTGTCAATGTCGTGTCCTCCATATCACATTGCCAGTTGTGGCAATAGGTCACCTAATGACTCGTTGTGTATGGGCACGAGTCGTTAGGCCCCTCGTGGTCTAACTCCTTTAAATTTCCAGTGTACCTTACGATTGGTTCCAGTGATCTGCCAATGAGTCGTTTAGTCAACTAACGACTCGTTATGTATTTCATCATCTCCACTGGTTACTTTGTTAATAATTTCTCTCACAGTTTTCACGACTGACTTCACGACTCTTTACCAGATGTAACGAGTCATTCCCTCAACCCGTCAGGTACACTGTTTCTGCATCTTCCAAACTCAACCTTTGCCCACGACTTCAGCTTCTTTTCATCTTGATTCCATAAGCCTCAAATACATCTAAATACATCCTTTTAGCCCTGAAAATATCTAATAACATGCGTTAGATAATTTTCACAAATATATAACGTAAACACATGCAAACATACATGATTTATTGTCAAAACATAGTAAAGTACGGGTAAAATATGTCTATGATGTGCGTCAGTATGCCCTTCATCATAAATACAATGATGAACATATCAAAATATTACTTCAAGACTCAGTTCATCAGGTCTATAAAGGTTGTGGGGGAATTTGTGAGTCCAAAGGACATAACCACGAACTCACAGTGACCATACCGAGTCCTGAAGGCTATTTTAGTATGTCACATTCTCTGACCCTTAACTGATGATACCCCGAACTAAGATCAATTTTGGAGAAACAACATCCCTGAAGCTGATTGAATAAGTCATCAATCCTGGGTAGGGGTACTTGTTCTTGACTGTGACCTTGTTCAATTAATGGTAATTGATGCACATTTTGAGGGTACCATCTTTCTTTCGCATGAATAGTATTATGAGAACCCTAGGGAGAGACGTTGGGTCTGATAAAACCTTTATCAAGAAGGTCTTTTAACTGCTCCTTCAACTCCTTAAGTTCAGCTGGAGCCATTCGGTAAGGAGGGATGGAGATGGGTTTAGTATCTGGGAGAAGGTCTATACCGAAGTCTATTTCCTGCTCAGGAGGGACTCCAGAAAGATCTTTGAGAAACACATCAGGAAACTCGCTGACAACTGGGTCTAACTGAATAGTTGGGGTCTCAGAGCTGGAATATTTGACCCAAATTAAATGATAAATGCACCCTTTTGAAATGAGCTTTATGGCCTTAAGGTAGTAAATAAACCGACCCTTAGGCCTTGAACTACTGCCCGTTGATGTGTTTTGGATTTACAGCACTATTGATGCTCAAAACTAAGAAAATAGCATGGACTTAGGCATATTTATGTGGATATGAGGCACTTTTCCTTTGATTTCAGGATAAATGGGTGTTGGAACAATAAATTGCAAAAGGGAGCTAAAAGTGTGCAAAAAAGGACAAAAAGTGCACAGTACAATCTGTAGGATGGACCTACGAGTCATACTGAAGGCCCTGATAAGAATCTGAAAACTTAACCTGGAAGATTGATTCCATGAGACTTGTCACAGATCGTACCATGGTGGTACGGGTCATGGTAAACCAGTCATGATGAAATCTAGAAGAAATGCACAGAAGGCTAATTCTCAATACGAGAGCACCCTACGACCCGTGAGATGAAGGTAGGAGTCATACCATACTAGTCGTGGTGAAGTTCAGAAAAAAGTTCAAGAGTACCAGGATCAGGCCATAGGTACAATGTACGAGCCGTAGGAAGTAGGTACGAATCGTACCTTGGCCCAACACTTAGCCAAAATTCAGCCAACAATCCAAGCTACGATTTGATGCCACAGTCCGTGAGAAGCCCCTATGAGTCGTAGGTGGACCCATGATGAGGTCGGCAACAGATATGGAAAGCAGTCTTGTTAGTTTAGGAAAAGGATTCTTATGTCTCTATAAATACTTTTTATGTTTTATTTTTCAGAGGGGATGACGAATAGACTTAATTCTAGTAGGAAAACATTGTAGTAAGCAATTTACATCGTTGGAAGAAAGACTTGAGTTGGTTCAATCTTTTGATCAACCTTTTCTTGAATTCATCTTTTTCTTGCTACTTGTTATTCAAGATTTCGTGGTTTAATTGAAGGAATTATTTTTTTCTCAATCATCTTTGTAAGTATTGTTTTATGTTTTCAATCATGAACACAAATCACAACCTTGCAACTATGAGAGGCTAAAACCTCCATAGCTAGGGTTGTGGGAACCATGGTGGATTAACAAGTTAGGGTTGCACAAAGTGAGTCTGAAACCAATACTAACTACTTATATTGTATTCTCTTCATCTTTAATGATTCTTAGCGATGTACAACGTTAGGAAGTGCCTGAATTCTTTACTTACTCTGGTCGAAGAGGTAGAGATTAGAAAAAGAGAATTACAACAGAGCCTTGATCTTAATGATCATTGTATTAACTTGAGTTGTGGTCGCAGGATAGTTATATCTGAAACTTAGAGATAACAGTTAGTTCGAAAAACTCGTGAGACTTGGTCGAGTAATTGAGGATAGTCATTCAATAGGGATTGGTCGATCGCTTGAATGAACCTAAGTTATCAGTTCTATAAGTAAGTATTGGTAAAGATCATGAATGTATACCCAAAGCTGTTATGAACCCATGGGGAACACAAACCCTAGTTATTCCTTTAATTATTGATTCACAAATATAATCTTGATCGCTATTTTATTTCTATTATTGATTTTTATTAGAATTTCCCCCATTGTGAAGTAATTACCATACAAGTTCATCTTCCGGCTGTAATCTAGATCTTCCATATTCCCTGTGTGTTCGACCCCAACCTCTTAGTTGTGTTCTTTATTGACAACGTCCGCTTCATACTTCAGTTGGAAGTGTGGTTTGAGCATTATTAAAGAGTGGCGTTGTTGCCGGGGAATACGGCTAAGACTAGGTTTTTTACTTGTATGTGAATTTTTGGTAATTATTTCCTTAATTATGTTTATTTTTGTGTTTTTCTTTGATACCCACAGGCTATCCTCCAGTGAATGCCAAGCACTCGAAGTAGAGGAGACCCCCTTGTTCCACTAAATCCCGAAATCGAACAAGCACTGTATAGGATGGAAAACCCTGAGTAGAGAGAAGCCCGCTTAGATGAAGAAGCTAGGCAAGCCGAGCTAGCTCGGTTAGCTGCACTTCAGCAGGCTGGTGATGATAGAGATAAGGTGGTAAACGCTGGTCGACATGGGAGGGGAAACAAGCTCAGATTTGCCCCTCAGTTCTTCGATGATGATGACCCATATATAGACGAGGTTGGGTGATCACGGGCAAAAATAGCATGCCCGAGATACGCTTTATGACTTAAATTAGTCTTCTTTATCTAAGTTATTGTATACATTTTCATGTAATTTTATATGAATGTGAAGATATGTGCTAACCAACATGATTAGCGTTTGTTTTGTAGGTTTTGATGACTTTTGAGTAACTAATCCATGAGTTGGTGAAGTAGAGGCTTGGAAACGGAATTAACATGCAAACGTCGGCAAAGAGGAGGCACAAAACAGCCCACCTGCGCGTCGGCAACGTGCCACGGCAGGCAGGTTGATCACAACATCCCACCTGCACGTTGGCAATGTGCCACGGCAGGCTGGCTGCGCGACATGGAGGTGTCAACGCGCTGCCCAAGCAGCGTGACACGCTGCCAACGCGGCAGGGTGCTGCCGAGGCCAAATTTTGGGTGATTTCCAGAGAGCTCAGTGCTCCGCGATGCACTCTGTGAAGCATTGCTTGTTATTCCAGTAAAAATTCCCACTAGTATAAATAGAACACTTAGGTTCATTTTTAATAATTCTGACTTGGTGGAGCAAGAACGTGGGTTACAGGCAGTTGAGGGGACGAAATTATCAGGGTTTTTCTCTATCTCCTTCTTCTTTAATTCAATTGCTTGTATGTTTAACACTCATTTAATGATGTTTAATCCACAAATGAGTGGCTAATTCCTCTTCTTGCTGAGGTTAAGAACAATTGTACTGAAATGTAGTTATTGATCAATTGGGTTTTTCATTTTTTCTTCCATGGTTGTTCTATTGATTCTTGTTCTTACTGCATTAATGTGTGGCCAATGTTAATGTATATCTAAAAAGTCCGGTTTCACTTGAGAGAGCAAGAAATTGGAAAGTTGTGAATCAATAGGATATGATCTTTTCTTAGTTTGGGAAAATTGAGAATTGATTTACCTTCAGGATAGAAATATACCTGAAAGTCGTATTAGTCAATTAAGGAATCGGTTTTGTATGGCTAGAACATGAATTTCGTTTAATCACAGAAATGTAGGTGGACTCATGATTCTTAAGTTGGGTTAAATACGAGAGTTTTAATCCATTGGAAATAATTCTTGACTAGCAACCGGAGGAAAGATTAACCAAAAATTGTATCGATAATTAGTTTCTATACATGTTCATTTAGCCTCAGCATGCTCACATTCATAGTTCAGACTCACATTAGATATTTGTTTTAGACTTAGCATACAATTAGAAATCAAAATATCAAACTCTTCTTTGCACTGTTGTCTTCATTTTGAGAGTAAGTATAGTAACACTTAAGTAGTTTGTTACCTTATCCCAGTCCCTGTGGGATCGATACTTGGCTTACTTAAGACACTTTACTACTTGTTCAACCACGTGCACTTGCGTGTAGTTATACACCCATATAACAACAGCCGAACAAGTTTTTGGCGCCGTTGCCGGGGACTGGCAATCAGTAAAAATTGTTTTCTTAGTGTTAGTTTACAAATTCTATATAAGTGCTGACAACTTGGTCTTAGTATTTGTTTAAATTCTTTTTTATTATTATTATATTTTTCTTTTTTTTGGATACCCTTATTGACATGACATCTTGGAATACAAATGAATTAAATGGTGGATACTCATATTTTGGCGAAGCTTGTCTGAATTGTGGAGGACACCACTCATGGCAACACTGTAACACGTGCAATATATGTGGTGGTCAAGATGGCCATTGGGATGACTGTCCGAATTCATATTCCCCTCCCCCAAGCCCCTACTATGATCCTTCTGTTGTTTTTGCTGAATATAGGCATGCTGAAAATGCGGACTTGGGACGCCAAGCTCAAATAGAAGACATGCTGAAACAACTCCTGGAGCAATCAGAAGCAATGAAGGAGGCGATGGCAGTATTGAGAATTCAGCAAGAAGAGAATGCAGAGACTCTAGAAAGGATGAGCATCAAATTCAAGGAGATGATTGCGGAGGCTGAAGCTTGTGATAAATTGCAGGTAACAGTTTTAGCCGATATTCAAGAGGAACTACAAAAGGAAGACAAGGGTGAATTTTTGGATGAAGCCCAACGATTAGAATCTCTTGAGTGTCCCCGTGATGGGCTCACACTTATAGAAAATCTATTCGTGGAAGAAGAGATAGAGTATCCCCTAGTTGACATTAATGGAGAGATAGATGTCGATGCTGAGAAGGTGTATACAAGTAAGGAGGTCAAGCACAATGCAGTTTCAGAGTTGAGGTGTATTGGACCACACTCGATGCATTTTTCGACATTAAGTTTGGTTGACAACATAGAAATAGAGTCTTCCAAGTTTGTAGAGAAATGTCTAGAGGAGGACCAAGCCCCATATATTTTGGAATTTGCTAACTCGGAGAGACAAAATGACTTCGCTTACTTAAGGACCAATAAATGCAAAAGGCAACATCTACTGCTTGGTCCTTACAATTTTTCACCACCACCCCTGGAGCATAAGAGGAAATTAGAGAAGAAATTAGGGGTGAGATTCATATCCTCAAGGTGGAGGAAAAAGCGGTGAAACTTGATACGTCGTGCCGCGACGTAAAATTAGGCGTTGCTTGGGAGGCAACCCAAGGGTACCACAGGTACCATTTTAATTTCTTGCATTTGAGTTGGATTTTTGTTTATGTTCATCTTGTGTTGTTTTGGTGGAAAGTTAAGCACAGATGGAGGGGAAGTATGAGTACCCGTGGAGGAGGAAGCTAACAAGCATGGAAGAGAAAAAGTGTGGGGTCGAACACCCACTTGTGCAAAGTTGAAGGAAGGCCATGCTATTAGCTAGGCCTAAAGGCCTCAGGGAGTATTTCTCACCCTTTTTAAATTTTAATTTGATGCTATGAGGACATAGCAGGATTCAAGTGTGGGGTGAGGGAAATTTCAAGGGAAATTTCAAAAATTTTTGTTGTGCTTAACGATTTTTGGTGAGATAAAATTGAAAAATTTTTGTGAGTTAAGCATGACTTCATCACCCGTTGGTTTTTCTTTTCGGTTCTTTTCCGACGGGGGGGTCTTTGAACCGAAGAATAAAAATTTTCTTTTTCTTTCCTTTGTAAGTATATAGTGTTTTTAGTCATAGTTAGGGACTGTTTTCGATGATGGATGGATGACGACCGTCTTGAGGAAAAATTAGTCGATACGTTGTGGGTTTGTGAACCCGTAGCTAATCGAGGCTTGAGGTTCTTGTTATGGGCTATAAATGGTTGTAAGATGCAAGTATGTTCAGTGTGAAGCATGCAAGTGTATAACTTTGTTTGAGAGACTTAGGCTCTTGTATTTGACTCAATATGATGGAAGCTTAATTCTGAATTCTTGTGATTAGCTGAGTAAGAGTCTACTGAATGTGTCTTGATTTGAGCATGTGCCATGAGTGTAAGGTTTTTGAGTATTCTGTGCTATTGTGGAATGTCTAGAACTTGCCTGGTGTGTTTATAAAATTAAAGGAAGGATGTGAATTGTAGGAGATGATTTAGGCATTTCTTTGAATGAACCAAATTTTTATCCCTCATTTTACCTACCTTGAAAAATTAATCCTAGTTAACCCCATTGCGCCTTGAGCCTATTCTTTGACAGCTACAACATAAGCTCAGTCCCTTTTCTTTCATTAGCCCTAAATTTGAACCAAAACTCCTAAGCGCTTAAAGAAAAAATCCGAAGGAGTCGAGGAGTGAGAAGAATGAAAAGAAAGGAAAAGTAGCAAGTTGTAGAAGTGAGAAAAGGAAAAAGGTGCACCTGTGTGAAAATGGTTGAGTATTAGTAGGGAGTAAGAAAATAAATTAATGAAAAGTTACTTATAGAACTCCTTGCTAATAAGCCAAAAGTGCTTAAAGAAAAGGGGAAACATAAGAGGAAAAAAAAAGCTGAAAGGAGAAAAAGGTGAAGTAAGGGAAGGGAAGTTCGTAATGAGGGCGTGATGTATTAAAAGCGCTTAGGAAAGATGGTCACTATTACTGGCCTAATAGTACCTACCCGCACCTGAGTTACATTACAACCTAAAAAGTCCTACTTGATCTTACATTCATACATCCTTAAATTAGTGGAATAAAACACTAAGGGCAAGCTTATGGGTTATTACATGACGCATGTGAATTCTTTGTGAGAGTGAGTGAAATTCTATTCATGCACCCACACATGTTGTGAGTTAAAAATTGTTTTTGCATGTGAAATTGGGAAACTCTCTTTCCGTGAGGGTACATGTTGAATGAAGGATATAATTCATGTGAGATTTCTTAATCAGTTGATTTGCATGAGTTTTCTAAGATTGAGAGTTGATTCTTGAGGTTAAGAAGTCTTAACATAGTTGTACTTCATTTCCATGATCAAATCGTGCATGCTCTATTTGTAGCTTGTTATCTTACATAATCATTATAGTCATAACTTGAATTATCTTGCTAAATTAGTTATGAGGGAGTCTCCATATGCATGATATGTAGAAGGTTGTTCGAGGATGAACAAGGCTTTAAGTGTGGGGTTGTGATCACGGGCAAAAATAGCATGCCCGAGATACGCTTTATGACTTAAATTAGTCTTGTATATCTAAGTTATTGTATAGATTTTCATGTAATTTTATATGAATGTGAAGATATGTGCTAACCAACATGATTAGCGTTTGTTTTGTAGGTTTTGATGACTTTTGAATAACTAATCCATGAGTTGGTGAAGTCGAGGCTTGGAAACGGAATTAACCCGCGAACGTCGGCAAAGAGGAGGCACAAAACACCCCACCTGCGCGTCGTCAATGTGCCACGGCAAGCAGGCTGATCACAACAGCCCACCTGCACGTTGGCAACGTGCCACGGCAGGCTGGCTGCGTGACATAGAGGTGTCAACGCGCTGCCCAAGCAGCGTGACACGCTGCCAACGCGGCAGGGTGCTGCCGAGGCCAAATTTTAGGTGATTTCCAGAGAGCTTTCGCGTTGCCTCTGTGTCACGGAGGCAGTGCTCCGCGATGCACTCCGTGACATGTTGCTTTTTATTCCGGGAAAAATTGCCACTAGTATAAATAGAACACTTAGGTTCATTTTTAAGAATTCTGACTTGGTGGAGCAAGAACGTGGGTTACAGGCAGTTGAGGGGACGAAATTATCAGGGTTTTTCTCTATCTCCTTCTTCTTTAATTCAATTGCTTGTATGTTTAACACTCATTTAACGATGTTTAATCCACAAATGAGTGGCTAATTCCTCTTCTTGCTGAGATTAAGAACAATTGTATTGAAATGTAGTTATTGATCAATTGGGTTTTTCATCTTTTCTTCCATGGTTGTTCTATTGATTCTTGTTCTTACTGCATTAATGTGGGGCCAATGTTAATGTATATCTAAAAAGTCCGGTTTCACTCGAGAGAGCAAGAAATTTGAAAGTTGTGAATCAATAGGATATGATCTTTTCTTAGTTTGGGAAAATTGAGAATTGATTTACCTTCAGGATAGAAATATACCTGAAAGTCGTATTAGTCAATTAAGGAATCGGTTTTGTATGGCTAGAATATGAATTTCGTTTAATCACAGAAATGTAGGTGGACGGTTCATGATTCTTAAGTTGGGTTAAATACGAGAGTTTTAACCCATTGGCAATAATTCTTGACTAGCAACTGGAGGAAAGATTAACCAAAAATTGTATCGATAATTAGTTTCTATACATGTTCATTTAGCCTCAGCATGCTCACATTCATAGTTCAGACTCACATTAGATATTTGTTTTAGACTTAGCATACAATTAGAAATCAAAATATCAAACTCTTCTTTGCACTGTTGTCTTCATTTTGAGAGTAAGTATAGTAACACTTAAGTAGTTTGTTACCTTATCCCAGTCCCTGTGGGATCGATACTTGGCTTACTTAATCCACTTTACTACTTGTTCGATCACGTGCACTTGCGTGTAGTTATACACCCATATAACAACAGCCGAACATTGGGTCAACTGGAGCAATTGTGCCACCACCATTGCTCGTTGGGGCCAAATTTGACATTACGAGTACCATGATTCAATTGATAAACATGAAAGGGGTGTTTAGTGGCCACGTAGTGGATGATGTCAACCTGCAGTTGATGAATTTTGCAGGAATATGCAAGGCATATAGGTTTCCTGGAGTAAGCCAGGATGCAATAAGACTCCGACTCTTCCCTTTCTCTCTATCAGGGGAAGCTACTTTGTGGTTATCGGAGTTTTCCAATGACTCCATAATCAATTGGAGGGAGCTTAAACAAGCCTACTTTGAGAGATTCTTTCCCCCATCAAGGATGTTACAGTTAAAATATGAGATCTACAACTTCCGGCAAATTAAGAAGGAGGCACCTCATGAAACCTGGTTGAGGTTCAAAAAGAAGTAGACTAAGTGCTCGAACCATAAAATCCAAGATGACAGTTTGTTGAAAATCTTTTATAGGTCTCTTAATAATAGCACCAAGGCTATAGCAGATACGGTGGCGGGTGGAGCATTGATGAGTCACACTTGGGAGGAATCATCCACTATCCTTGACAGGTTGACAAAGACAAACAGGGCGACAAAGACAAACAGGGCCTGGCATACGAGGGACGCTGATGCAGTGGAAGGTACAGATGCTATTGGTTTGACTGTAGACCAATGAAGGAAGGAGGAAGAACGCGATCAGGAGTTGGCTCACATGTGCATGTCATTAGATTTGTTGACAAAGCATATTATTGGAGCAGGAGCCAAAAAGGTAAATGCAGTGGGAATTCAAGGAAGGGAGCAGGGAGCAGATCACTCTGATTTTGAGGAAGAGGCAAACTTCCTAGATAGCCAGGTGGCGGGTTTCCGGGCCAACGCCCAAGCGTCTGGACAAGACAATTGGCGCCAAGGTTCTGGAAACCAAGGTCAAAACCAATACAGAGACAACTATAATGGGAACGAGTTCAGATATAGGACTCATGGTCGTGAGCAAGAGGGAGAATGGAGAAGAAATAATGGATATCGCAATGACCGAGCTAGAGTCTATGAGGCTGTTGATGTGTTGTGGATTTACAGCACTATTGATGCTCAAAACTAAGAAAATAGCATTGACTTAGGTGTATTTATGTAGATATAAGGCACTTTTCCTTTGATTTCAGGATAAATGAGTGTTGGAACAATAAATTACAAAAGGGAGCTAAAAGTGTGCAAAAAAGGACAAAAAGTGCAGACTACAGTAAGATCCATAGGATGGACCTACGAGTCGTACTAAAGGCCCTGATAAGAAGCTGAAAACTTAACCTGGAAGATTGATCCCATGAGACTTGTCACGGATCGTACCATCACCCTACGACCCGTGAGATGAAGGTACGAGTCGTACCATACTGGTTGCGGTGAAGTTCAGAAAAAAGTTCAAGAGTACCAAGGTCAAGCCACGGGTGCAATGTACGAGCTGTAGGAAGTAGGTATGAATCGTACCTTGTCCCAACACATAGCCAACAATTCAAGCTACAAGTCGATGCCACGGTCCGTGAGAAGACCCTATGAGTCGTAGGTGGACCGGTGATGAGGTCGGCAATAGATATGGAAAGCAGTCCTGTTAGTTTAGGAAAAGGATTCTTGTGTCTCTATAAATACTTTTTATGTTTTATTTTTCAGAGGGGAGGACGAATAGACTTAATTCTAGTAGGAAAACATTGTAGTAAGCAATTTTACATCGTTGGAAGAGAGAATTGAGTTGGTTCAATCTTGTGATCAACCTTTTCTTGAATTCATCTTGTTCTTGCTACTTGTTATTCAAGATTTCATGGTCTAATTGAAGAAATTGTTTTTTTCTCAATCATCTTTGTAAGTATTGTTTTATGTTTTCAATCATGAACACAAATCACAACCTTGCAACTATGAGAGGCTAAAACCTCCATAGCTAGGGTTGTGGGAACCATGGTGGATTAACAAGTTAGGGTTGCACAAAGTTACTCTGAAACCAATACTAACTACTTATATTGTATTCTCTTCATCTTCAATGATTCTTAGCGATGTACAACGCTAGGAAGTGCCTGAATTCTTTACTTGCTTTGGTCAAAGAGGTAGAGATTAGAAAAAGCGAATTATACAGAGCCTTGATCTTGATGATCATTGTATTAACTTGAGTTGTGGTCGCAGGATAGTTATATCTGGAACTTAGTGATAATGGTTAGTTCGCAAAACTCATGAGACTTGGTCAAGAAATTGACGATAGTCATTCAATAGGGATTGGTCGATCGCTTGAATGAACCTAAGTTATCAATTTTATAAGTAAGTATTGGTAAAGATCATGAGTGTATACCCAAAGCTGTTATGAACCCATGGGGAACACAAACCCTAGTTATTCCTTTAATTATTGATTCGCAAATATAATCTTGACTGCTGTTTTATTTCTATTATTGATTTTTATTAGAATTCCCCCCATTGTGAAGTAATTACCATACATGTTCATCTACCGACTATAATCTAGATCTTCCATATTCCCTGTGGGTTCGACCCTAACCTCTTAGTTGGGTTCTTTATTGACAATGTCCGCTTCATACTTCTGTTGGAAGTGTGGTTTGAGAATTATCGCCCGTCCACTCTAAAGTTGGCTCGTTAGGGAACTGAAACTTGACGACCCTACTTCTACAGTCGACTTAGGTATAACCAGAGTGTAATCAATCCATGACAAGAATAAGATCAAAGTCAACCATGTCTAACTCTACAGTATCAGCTGGAATGACTTTATTCAAGATTGATATTGGGCAGTTTCTATACACCCAGTAGGCTCTAACTAACTCGCCAACTGGGGTGGAGACTGAGAATGGTTCTGAGAGGACCTTTGTACTGATATCGAACTGGACTGCTACATAGGGAGTCACCAATAAATGGGTGGCTCCTAGATCTAGTAGGGCATACACGTCTAGATGAAAAAGGTGTAACATACCTTTGACCACATCAGGTGAGCTCTCCTGATCCTGACGAGAAGACAATGCATAAAAACGGTTTTGGCGCTAGCCGCCATCCGTACCTGAAGTGTTGGCCTACTGAGCTGGTCAGTCCACTAGAGCTGCTGAACTAGTGGATTGTGACCTTCCCCATCCTGCTGAGGGGTATTCCTTAAGATGATGAACAAGCTGTCCATGACCAAAATAGCCCTCTCGACCCTGAAAACACTCTCCTGGATGGTTCTTGCCACACTTAGGGCAAGCTGGGTAGTGATTGCTGGCGTTGAAGCTCTGGGACTGAGAGCCAGATGCTCCACCCCTCCAATCCTTGCGGGACCAGAAGGTAGAGGCACTGGCTAAACTGGGTGTTGGAGCCCGCTGCTGCTGTTGCTGCTGTTGTGGGCGGCTACTACCGCCAGATCTTTGATGGCCATAATCTGACTGGCCGATTCTCGCTTGTTTGTTCTCCCACACCAAATCTTTTAATATTTTTTCCTCAATTTGCTGGGCATGAACTATGAGGCTGGAGAGGTTCGATGTCCTTGATAAGCATTACTATCCTGCACTCCTTAAGGACCAAATTTGAAACTCCATTCACAAACTTAAGCATGCGAGCCCTTGGCTCGGCTACCATCTCTGGAGCATATTTAGACAACCTAGTGAACTCTAGTGCATATTCTTCTACTGTCCTTTTTCCTTGTTTTAGATTCATGAACTCCTCCACTTTCGCCTCCCTGAGCACCCAAAGGAAGAATCTGTCTAGGAAGGCTGTAGTGAACTCTTCCCATTCCACCAATCTTGCTACCCCTGGCATCCCCTCCTTCCATTGCTCGTACCAGACTTGGGCTACCCCTTTCAGCTGGTAGGAAACCAAGTCGGCACTCTCCAAGGAACTGACACCCATAATCTGGGTGATCTTTCTAATCTCATCTACAAACTCCTGTGGGTCGTCTCCTACCTTAGGTCCGTGAAAATATATAGGGTTCATCTGAGTGAAGTCCCGAACTCGGGCATCTACTGCGGATCCATTATAATTGATTGGAACTACCTGCTGGTTCACCTGGTTGGTAACTGTCTGAGCGAGCAGCTGGATAACCGTCCTGAACTATGCGGTGGACATTGAGTCGTCCTGAGGGGCTGCTGAAGCCGGTGGGGCAGGTTGGTAAGCATTACCGGCCCTTCTTCTGTTATCACGTCGCGGAGGCATAATTTACTAAAATAAAATAGAGCACGAGTTAGGAGAATGATTCTGGAATTGAATTTCAATGCACGATAAAGAGTATGAAAAAAAGGGAGTTTTTTTCCTAATAACATCTCACAGTCTCCCCATCATAAGTGTGGTGCGCTTCACACCCATGAAAGGGACTTTACTCGATGCGGCTTTCAGACATTCCAAGATACTCTAAACCTAGTGCTCTGATACAAAGTTTGTCATACCCCGAGTCTACACCCTAGATGGGACACGGTAATTGGAGTCACAAGTAACCCCAAGTCAACCCCTGGTCTATCATACACTGGCATTCTGAGTACACATATATAACGGAAGCTTTTAGAATAATGACATAAAATCTTAATGAAAATAAAGTTGAATCATAACATTTAAAGCATCTAAACAAAAGTACAAGTCTGAAAACCAAGTTTGTGTCTGAAAGCCATTACAACTAATGAGTTGCTGGGACAAGCCCCCAGCTAACTCCAAGTCTAAGTAAAAGGAATAGAACTGAAAGAAACAATCTTCATCCTCGAAATAAGAGGGCTCACCCCTGATGCTGCTAGGAAATTCTGAGCGGGGTCAGCTAATGGTGTTTTGTTTGAGAACCTGCATCTATATCATAATGATACAACATAAAAGGTATGTGTCAGTACTTTGAATGAACTGAGTAACTGAGAGAAACCATACACAAGGAATAGAAATGTTGAACTGAATAACTATATTAACTGAGATGTTCTAAATGACCCTGTCTGATGGTCAAGGACAAGCCCTAAATCTGAGATACTAATCTGAAATACTGCACGGAACTGATCTAAACTGACTAATCTGAGCCTGAACTGAGCTGACTAGTGGGAGAGTCTATAACCGACATATAACAACATGAGCTAAACATGGAGTCCGATGTGTACACCCCATCGGTAGAACCCAATATGCCTTGATAGGGTATAAAGGCATGAACTGGGCTATCACAGGTCTAGGGACATGAGGCCAATGAAATAACATACAATGGCAACGTAGTTCTGGGAACTTGGGTGCGCTGGAACTCCGGCCGCTCAGTGCTAAGTCCTACTCTCACTGGATAGTCTTAGACTGACTGCTAAGCTGATAGCTCGAAGGGCCCAAGAATAGTTAGGAATACCTATCTGAAATCACCGTGAGAGTTTTATCTTACCGAATTCTGTAACTGGGTTCTAAGATTGGTCAGAGCTGCTTATTTGGAAGCATCATAACCGTCTAAAGAACAAACTATAATCTGAAACTGGGGTCCTAAGGCTAGTTAGAGCTTCTTATCTGAAAGTGTCATGACCGCCTAAAGAACCATTAAAAACTGATACTGTGTCTAATTCTGGTAACTGGGAGGCACTATTAACACCTCAAGAATTTCTACAATCAAACTGATCAGCTGACATTTCTGACTAACACTTAGTATTCTAACATTTTGACTGAAACTAAACTGACATAAATCTAACAGATATTTCAATACAACTGACAATATGGGAATCCCTAATATTTAATCACTATTGCAAGATTCTAGTTTTTTTTCTACATTCAAGGACTAGGGCTAGATTCCACTTTACAGGAATAAGCATCCATACAGCCACAATTTGGTGGAAAATATCTTCAATTGACATAAAATAATATTCCCCATGAATTAAACGAAGTCTGACAGATAATATCTTCACACTCGAAAGTTTTAGGGCTAGAACTAATAGAGAAGAAAGGGAAGATTTTTGGGTAAAAAAGGGAAGAACTATTCCCTTGTTGAATTTTCACATACCTGGTGATGGAAAATCTTGAGACAATTCCTTGAAAAATCTGAGAAGGATCGATCTTCCTAACTTCTGCTTTGAGCCTTTTTGAGAGAAACTTTACGCTAAACTGCTGAAGAGATGAGAAGAATGAGAGAAACCATCGGTTTTTCCCTCTAAAACCTCTGTTTAAACCCAAAACCACGTATTTTAGAGACTAAGTAGGTGAAAAATTACAAAGGTAACCTTGGGATTTAAATCTGAAATCTGGCCGATAGGGTCCCAATGGGTCACTCAATGAGTTGTTGGTTGAGACCACTACTCATTAAGACCTCTCATTGGTTCCACTGCCTGGGATGAGAAGGCACTGAATCTAGCAACGGCGGTCACCACGACTCATTGGTTTCTCCCATGGCCACTGCATAGGGGAAACTGGAAGGCTAAGCAACGGGTGACACAATGACTAGTTGGTTGAACCAATGGGTCATCTTGTCCAATCGTTAGGTTCACTAAAGAGATTTTCTGAAAAAGTCTAAGTTGAAACAATGGGTGCTGACAACGAGTCATTGTGGAAAACAACAATTCGTTGTTTCCTCTCGTCTTCACTGGAAGGGAATTTCAGGGATCTCACCCGACAACTCTCACAATGGGTCGTTGTTTCTAACAACTTGTTGGTTGGGTCGTGGGGTCCTGGGAAGGGTTTCTGAGCTTGGGAAACCACGACTGACAGGAAGACTCGTTGTTTCTCACAATGGGTCATTCCTTGTCTCATGGATTCTCAAGTGGCCAAGACCTGGTGACCACGACTGACATAATGAGTCTTTGAAGCTAACCATGAATCGTTGTCTCAGTCGTTATGAGAAATTTTAGTTTTTTCTAGTTTTTCTGCTGAATTTATTTTGAAATGTTTAAGTCTGGTCTAGAAAAATTTTGGGATGTTACACACGTCTAATGCATAATCTGAACTTGATACAAACATTTCATCTACTTTTGCTTCTACATTTTCTTCATATGATGAAGATGATAGAATTGCTAATTTTTTATCTAGAGTACTTTTGTTAATTCTCAATTCTATAATAGCAAGAACATTGATGAACTTCAATTCTACTTGCAGAAGGCGAACGAGCGAAAGAAGAACTTTTTTTATTGCAATGGTGGAGTGACAATGCAAACCCGTTTCATATCTTGAAATAGTGACTCAAGATGTGTTAAATATGCTAATTTCAACCGTTGCATCAGAGAACACATTTAGTCAAGTAACGCAACACCTAGGAGGCACTCAATCCTCATTGGATAGCAATGCTTTCAAAGTTCTAGTATATTGCGGAGATTGAATTAGACAGACAGAAGAATTAGGGACGTGAAAATAAAGATTTAAATGAGCTGGAGGATGAAAAGATTGGAGATATATTATCTAGTGGAGGTTCATGTGATACTGCAATAAGACCAACACCTCATGTTGATGTTGAAGAATTCAAAAAAAAAAGGTGAAAAATATGTAATTGAAAAAAAAAAGAAAAAAAAGCACGTACTCTTTTTAATTTTTGCTTTAAGTTCAATTAGAATTTGTAAAGTAGCTACTTAAAGGCCTAATTAAACAGAACTCTTCCTAGAAGGTGGCTATATAAATTAGATGTTCTTCTTGTATTTATAATTTGTATCATAGTGCTTGCAATTTGAAATTTATATTAAATAAATTTAAAGACTTTAACCTTGAGTTTTATTAAAAGCTCATGTCTTACACCCTTACATCATTTTAGCCTTGAATTTTATTTAAAGTTTATATCTTACACTCTTACATCGTAGTTCATAGTACATGCTTCATAATTATTAAAAAATTAAAACTAATTGCTACTTGCTAGTTAAAAATTATTTAACTTAATAAAATATCATTGCTAGAAGACTTTTCTTTTATAACATTAACTATTAAATTTTAAAAAATTATATCTAATAAAATATGTTCCTAGAAGTTTTTTTTAATTATAAGTATTGAATATAAAAAAACATTTTAGGTAGTCGTTTAAGTTTAAATTTTTCAAATAAATAATAAATATTTTTTAAAAAATTATTATTTTTAAAAAAAATTACTTTTTTGAAAAGATAGTTTTAATAGGAAATTGGATCAGTCTGATCCGGTTAAATCCGGATTTGCATGGGTCTACCGATATATATAATAGTCAAACCTGGTTGGACCCAAAACCCTCTAACCCAGTATTCAATTCGAATCCTATAAATTGGTCGAGTTCAATTTTAGGTGAACTGGTTCAAGTCAGCCCCTTAAAAGGTGTAATTAGAATCTTAATATTGAGTTGAGCTTTGAGGTATATATAGTAATTAAATTATAATTACATAAGTTTTAGATTATGTGTATGTTTAAAGAATTCCTTTTTATAATCGGATGTCCCAGAAGGATACTTTTAATTAAGAAGGTGTTTGGTCATAAATTTTAAATATTTTTCATTTTATTCAAAATTTATAAAGTTGGAGTTGAAGTAAAGTTGTGTTTGCTTATATTTTTTTAACAAATAACATTTAAAATAATTTTTGTGCTTGAATGCATTTAAATATAAATTTAAAAGTAAAAAATCAGTTGAAAAATAACTTATAAGTTATTTTTCACATTTGAAATACAACATCAAGTTAGATTTGAAATTTTGACAACCAAATACTGATATTCAAATAAAATAAAAAATTATCCAAAAAAAGTGAATAAATGGTAATATATTATCCTAGGACAAACCCTGAATAATATCATGTTTGACCAAACTTCTCAAAATCAACTTATTTTGAGAAGTGTTTTTCAAAAGTGCTTATCAAAAAAGTACTTTTGGTGAGAAGCAATTTGTGTTTGGCTAATAACTTTAAAAATACTTTTGAGCAGCAATTAGTGTTTGGCCAAACTTTTGAAAAGTGCTTCTAAGTGTATTTTTCACAATAGTGTTTTTCAATAAGTGCTTGTGGGGAGAAACTACTTTTTTTAACTTCTTAAAATAATTTATGCTACTATTTAAAAGCATTTATTTTCCCTTAAAAGCTAGGCCAAACACCTTTTTTAAAATAAAAAATAAACACTTTTAGCCTTCCAGAAGCTTGCTCAAACAGGTTATAATTCATTTACTTTTATTTTACCTCCCACTATGGAATTCCCACAAGAGAAAATATCAGCATATCAATAATGTTATACTTTCTCTATTCTATTTTAATTGCTATGATAAGATTTGCACACCCATTAAGAAAAAATTAGTAAGGATGGCAATTTGACTAATATGGCCCTATTAATTTTTTGAAAACATACAATAATAATTCTTTTCACATTTTAGAATGACTTTAAGTACTAAGGGTAGAATTGAAAAAACATGGTCAATTTCTTGAATTTTGAAACTAGCAAGTATATTTTAAGACAGCTGTTTTTAGTATACTTAGAAATTGAAATGGAAAAACGAGTATTTTTTTAAAATTTGAAGTTTGCACAAAAGTTTTTTCTTTAAATGCTAAACCTCTCACACACACACACACACACACACACACACATATATATATATATATATATATATATATATATATATATAAAAGGAGACTCATCAGCATGCCTCTTTGAGCTCCATTTATATTTTTTGTGATTTTTTTGAGCATTTTTCCATTTTAAAATTATTTCTTAACTCTTTTATTTAAGTATTTTAATTAAATTTTATCACATATTTGAGAATCACTTATTATGTCACCTAAATGTCACAGATAAATTCGTATTCAAAAAATTGATTGCCAACTTTAAGAGTTATTTAAACTAAATATAAATTCTAATGAATGCATGCTATAAAATTTTCAAAGTTTATACTACTTTTAAATTAAATATGATTAATGTAATTACGATGTTGAAATTAGTTGTTGGCAATTAAACTTTTATGGTGTTGTGTCTACATCTTAATTTTTTATTTATAACTTGGCTTTGTAAAGTTCTCTTTAAATTCTTTTATAAAATATATTTTCTCCTTTTTGTTGAGTTATTTTGAATTGTTTTACACAATTGAATAACTAAATGCCTTTTAAAATTCACACAAAATAAATTATCTGCCTTTTAAAGACAATTGAATGAAAGTTCAACGGTCATATTGATTTCACCTTCTACACTAATTAACCAATTCCTTCATCTTCATCATTTGTAACTATAACATATTTAATATGTATTAATTGTAATTCTGAGAAGCTTCATCCCAAAGGGACAAACTTTTCATATTCATTCTACCATCCACCCTCATTAATCATTCGTTCCCTAATTGTCACGACTAGAGTTAACACCCTAGCCATAATACGGGACAGGGAACCCCGAAAGGCTCCAAGTCGATCCATGGCATAATCATAGTTAATCACTTAGAAATAGAAACAATCAGCAACATGAATAAGCGGAAGTTAACTGCAAGAATCTAATAAGAAGCCATAAGAACAGTTGTAGTCACACTTTGATACAATGCTAAATCTATCTAGACAAGTCTGAAAGCCTTCTGCTAAACTGATGAGTTGCTTGGACAAGCCCCCAGCTAACTCTTAAAATCTAAAAACTGAAATGTAAAGAAAGTATGAACATAAATCACGTCCTCGGGAGATGGAAACTCACCACTAGCAGCTGAGGAAATGAAGCGTATCTAACCACGAGGCTAACTCTGGGGACCTGAATCTATATCATGAAATGATATAACACAAAAGGCGTGCAGTCAGTACTTGAAATGCACTGAGCATACGGAATAATATAAATAATTAAATATTTAAATATACAATAAGGAAATAACAAAGTACATCAACATAACTTATTTAACATGCAACAATCTTCTTGTGAGCCTCATACACATATATATACATGAAACTTTTCTTTGAATCTCATATTACGAAACATCATCGAGCTCATGCATAAGGGTCAAGTTATGAACATTTAATAAGAGCTGAATCTGAAACTAGTATGACACTCTACTGAATCACTGCTGGTAACTGAGCCTGATTCTCATTATTTAAAATTTGTTATAATCTGAAATTCGAATCATATGGAACTGAATCATGTTGATAACATAACTAAGGGAGTCATTCTCTACTAGGGATAAACCCAACTAATCTAGGAAGTCACTCTCTGCTATGGAGGATCCCGACTGAGCAAGGGAGTCACTCTCTACTATGGAGGATCTCGACTGAACTAGGGAGTCACTCTCTGCTGTGGAGGATCCCGACTGAACTAAGGATTCACTCTCTACTATGGAGGATCCCAACCTAACCAAGAAAAACATTTTCCGCTATTGAGAGTCCCTGGCTGACTAGAATATTAGGAGTACTGATCTGACATTATATATCTGGTCTATGCTACTACAGCTAGTTAGAAACATAACATACACTGCTTTCATCATACAACATTCATTTCGAAGGGATTGGGGCTACTTTCTACTAACAACAAGCCCAACATTCTGAAATATCATTCTCCTGCATTATCATCATAATTCATATCAGCATGGATCCATATCAGTATTTCTTCAAACATCATACATTAGTGAATGTCTATAAATTTACATTATGTGTTATACTTCCACAACATTAAGTTCCGGATTCACAACATTCTACATGTATCATAGAGTCATTCATGATCCATAGGTCTAATTCGTACCTTATCATGCATATATTGATTCATATATTCCAAGTTTATGGAAAGCCATATACTTAACTCATAACTTAAACATTTACAATGAGATCATGACAGAAGCCTATGTTTTCATTTCATAAGACCCATTTCGAGATTTACTCTAATTCATGAGAAGGATGCATTAACTAAGCCATTATCATAGATTTACCTCATACCCAATCAGTTCCATCAAAACCATAAGGAAGGTACATATTTTACTTTTAATTAATCAAGCCCATACGCCGTAATCTCATCTCGACAGATTTAGCAAATAGCATATTTCAATTGTTAGGGAATTCTTTCAATCTTCTCATATTTCATACATGAATATGAGCCATGGATTAATTTGATTGAAAGATAATAAAACCCCAATCATCATTCAAGCCCACTTCATGAAGAACATTCTAACATCATACATTTTCACCATCTAACACACAATTCAAGACATTCAAATAGCTTTATAATCACAATTAGCTCATAATTCTAGTGGGTTTTAGAATTCAAGAAAAGCATAGAAGAAATCAACCATCAATAAAAATCCTAGGTCATGCTTTTCTAAAATAATTGAAATTGGGCTTTCGATAAAAATATTTTGGGGCACAAGGACGGAAGAATATCCTTATTGAAAAACTCGCATACCTGGTAGGAGAAATCCCATTAGAAATTACACCTTGAAGCTTTGGTGAAAACCTTGGTGAATCCTTGATCTTGAGAGGAGAGAGAGGAGAGTTGAGAGAATGAGGGTTTTGGCTTGAAGATGCCCTAAAGACGTCCCCTAGAATCCCAAAAAAAAACTTTACTTTAATTCTGGGAGTATCAAACTTTACCAAAATACCCCTGAGTAAAACATGAAAAATCTACCGAACTAGGACCACGACCCTCAGGACGAGTCGTTACTTCCTGTAATGACTCGTTGCCAATGTCCGTTACATACACTAGTCAATTGAAGCTTCCTCAACCCACAACCAATATGATGAGTCGCTGTTGAATCTAACGACTCGTCAGAACCACTCGTTAAGTACATTGTTTTCCCCAACCAGCAAACCAACCAATGACTGGCATGACAAGTCGTTATTTGATCCAATGACTCGTCGGTCCTCCGTTACCCATACTGGGCCAAAGATCCTGATCCCTCATCCCACGACTGGCACGAAGAATCGTGGCTGGATGTAATGACTCGTTCTGACCTTCCGTTGTCTCCACTGTCCCAACTCACATTTTCTCTGGATTTCACTCGACGACTTTTCAGGACGACTCGTTACTAGACTTAACGAGTCATCAAGTCTCCCGTCCCCTGGATTCTTGACATCTCAGACTGCTACTCATGACAAGGACCCCACAACTCGTGGTGTCATCAAACGAGTCGTACCTCAACTCGTTCTGAGGCAAATTTTCCACTTCCCTGCTGGTTTTCCCATCTTAGGTCCGGGGTCCGTTATGAGAAACTTTTAGGGTGTTAAAATATCTCCCTCTTGGGAATATTCGTCCTCGAATGTTGGCTAAACATACTGAAAGGATAGAGATGGAACTGAAATTCCACAATCAATCAATCACAACTAAAACCAAATGGAGAATCTAACTTCGGGCTGAGCTTACACATCAGAACTGAATATCTAAATTGTTCATGCATGCTATAGCACAAGAGAGGCCGAAGGACATGAAACCAACATGGAACTATATAGAACACTCAGAAGGATTCTTCCCCTTTAACTGGCACTGAACTAATACAGACTGAGCCTTCGCTCTCAAATCACTTTCTGTTATAGTGTTAGAATTCATAATATCAGGTCTGACTTCAATTAAAGGTATCATGAGCACGAATCATTCATACCATATAAAACTGAGCACATACATGAACTAACCTGAGTCTACTGAGCTATTAAGCATATTCTAGAGACTGAGTATGAGCTGATCATACTGAGAAACATGAATTAACACACACAACAAATTCATAACACGAAAATGAACCTGAATGATTCATAAAGTAAGGCCAGCATTTCTGTCTAAAGCGGTTACCTAGAAATTTTAGGAGTCCGTACATAGGGATTGCATAACCTAGCTTCAACTGAATTACAAGAGAAATTATCTGAACCTGAAGGGATTGACATATCATGTCTGTTAGGGTTAGGGCTCCCCTACTATAAGATCTTACTAGTATCACATACTTACCGTCTCCCCCTTAGCTTAAAGCCATCATTTTCAGGCTCCTAAATCTTTCTTAAGGTCGGGGCTAATTCGCTAATTCCTAGCTCCCCTTTCACCTCTAACCATCACAACAAGTTTTACATTCACAGTTATTCATATCACACATCAACAACCTCTTCTCGACAACAACCACAGAGCTTTTTATTCAATATTAGGGCTTTGGGGCTAGAAACATACAAAGAGTTATGCAAGATTCACAACATACCTGTGGCCACTACTAGCAACTTGCCCTTATCCTAGTGTGCTATCACGACATAGGAGCGGTTTTGACAACGTCTGCCACCCAAGATAGATGATGCACCCTACTAAAATGAACGGGCTATCGGCGCTACTAAAGAGATGGCCAAGGATCTACTCTTTCCTCGCTTCGCTGCTACACAATCTCGATGCTTATGACCTGACTGGCTGCACCAAAAACAAACATGTGATACGGCCATACATTCTCCCAAGTAGTTCTTCCCACAGCTGATACACGTCGAATACGTAATCTCTCTTACTCTAGGTTTGTGCGGAGCATTGACTGTCGAAAATGCCGGGGCTGACGATTTCTGCTGGGAATGTGAGTGCTGTCCAGCACATATCCTTGGCGAAGAAAACTCTGATTCTCCTAGGAAACATGGCAGTCCTACACTCTTTAACCAAGGAGTCTGACACTCCATTCACGAACCTTCTCACCCGGACTCTCTGGTCGGCTACCATCTCTGGGGCATATACTTGGATAACCGGGTAAATGCAGATGCGTACTCCTGAACTGTCATGTCATTCTATTTCAGATTGATGAACATTTCCTCCTTAGCCTCCCTCAACTCTCTAGGGAAAAACCTATCCAAAAACGCTGACTTAAATTCATCCCAACCTACGGGGCCTGCTCTAATTCCTCGATTGTCCTTCCACTAACAAAACCATATATAAGCACCTCATTTTAGCTGGTAAGAGGCTAAGTCTGCACTCTTAGTTCCCGTCACCCCCATGATTTGGGTGATGTTTGGAATCTCTTCCAAAAACTCATATGGGTCCTCGTCTACTTTGACCCCAACAACTCGGGAGGATTCATCCTGAGGAAATCTCTTACCCTTGCCACTGCTACATTCCCATTCAGGGGAATACAAGCCATCGCTTACTGATTAATCTGGGCGGTCATCACCTATGCCAACATATTAAGGGTTGCCCTAACTCGGCATAGGTAACATGGTCGTCCATCGGGTTCGCCGGGGCTGGTGGCACCTGCAGGCGATCATTACTATTTCTTATTCCATTTGCTCGTCTAGAAGGCATTATCTATGAGTGAATAAAGCACGAGTCAGGGAAGGAACTTTTTAGAGCTTCATACTCTACACAAGATAAGAATCATGAAGAAAAGGAAATATTCCTAAAACGTCTCGTAGCATCCTCCTCATAAGTGTGGCGCTCTTCACACCCATGATGAAGACTCTACTTAACACAGCTTTCAGACACACCAGGACACCCTAAACCTTTGCTCTGATACCAAGTTTGTCACGACTCGAGTTAACACCCTAGCCGTAACACGGGACAAGAAACCCCAAAAGGCTCAAAGTCTACCCATGGCATAAGCATAGCATATCACTTAGCAATAGAAACAATCATCAAATGAATAAGTGGAAGCTAACTGCAAGAATCTAATAAGAAACCATAAGAACAGTTGTAGCCACACTTTGATACAATGTCGAATCCATCTAGACAAGTCTGAAAGCCTTCTGCTAAACTGATGAATTGCTGGGAAAAGCCCCCAGCTAACTCCAAAAATCTGAAAACTGAAATGTAAAGAAAGTATGAACATAAATCACGTCCTCGAGAGATAAGGACTCACCATTAGCAGCTGAGGGGAAATGAAGCGTATCTAACCACGAGGCTAAGTCTGGGGACCTGAATCTATATCATGAAATGATCTAGCACAAAAGGCGTGCGGTCAGTACTTGAAATGCACTGAGCATGCGGGATAATATAAATAATTAAATATTTAAATATACGATAAGGAAATAACAAAGTACATCGACATAACTTATTTAACATGCAATAATCCTCTTGTGAGCCTCATACACATATATATACATGAAACTTTTCTTTGGATATCATATTACAAAACATCATCGAGCTCATGCATAAGGGTCAAGTTCTGGACGTTTAATAAGAGTTGAATCTGAAACTAGCATCACACTCTACTGAATAACTGCTGGTAACTGAGCCTGATTCTCATCATTTAAAATCTGTTATAATCTGAAATTCGAATCATATGGAACTGAATCATGTTGATAAGATAACTAAGGGAGTCATTCTCTACTAGGGAGAAATCCAACTGATCTAGGGAGTCACTCTCTGCTATGGAGGATCCCGACTGAGCAAAGGAGTCACTCTCTGCTATGGAGGATCTCGACTGAACTAGGGAGTCACTCTCTACTATGGAGGATCCCGACTGAACTAGGGATTCACTCTCTACTATGGAGGATCCCGACCTGACCAAAAAAAACATTTTCGGCTGTTGAGAGTCCTAGGCTAACTAGAACATTAGGAGTACTGATCTGACATTATATATCTGGTCTATGCTACTACAACTAGTTAGAATCATAACATACACTGCTTTCATCATACAACATTCATTTCGAAGGGATTGGGGCTACTTTCTACTAACAACAATCCCAACACTCTAAAATATCATTCTCATACTTTATCATCATAATTCATATCATCATGGATCCATATCAGTATTTCTTCAAACATCATACATTAGTGAATGTCTATAGATTTACATCATGTGTTATACTTCCACAACATTAAGTTCCGGATTCATAACATTTTACATGTATCATAGAGTCATTCATGATCCATAGGTCTAATTCGTACCTTATCATGCATTCATTGATTCATATATTCCAAGTTTATGGAAAGCCACATACTTAACTCATAACTTAAACATTTACAACGAGATCATGGGTGAAGCCTACGTTTTCATTTCATAAGACCCATTTCGAGATTTACTCCAATTCATTAGAAGGATGCATTAACTAAGCCATTATCATAGATTTACCTCATACCCAATCAGTTCCATCAAAACCATAAGGAAGGTACATATTTTACTTTCAATTAATCAAGCCCATACGTCCTAATCTCATCTCGACATATTTAGCAAATAGCGTATTCCAATTGTTAGGGAATTTTTTCAATCTTCTCATATTTCATACATGAATATGAGCCATGGATTAATTTGATTGAACGATAATAAAACCCCAATCTCTCCCAAGAACATTCTAACATCATACATTTTCACCATCTAACGCATAATTCAAGACATTCAAATAGATTTATAATCACAATTAGCTCATAATTCTAGTGGGTTTTAGAATTCAAGAAAAGCATAGAAGAAATCACCCATCAATTAAAACCCTAGGCCATGCTTTTCTAAAATAATTGAAATTGGTCTTTTGATAAAAATATTTTGAGGAACAAGGACGGAAGAATATCCTTGTTGAAAAACCCGCATACCTGGTAGGAGAAATTCCACTCGAAATTACACCTTAAAGCTTTGATGAAAACCTTGGTGAATCCTTGATCTTGAGAGGAGAGAGAGGAGAAAGAGGAGAGTTGATAAAATTAGGGTTTTGGCTTGAAGATGCCCTAAAAACCTCCCCTAGAAGCCCAAAACTATGTCACTTTAATTCTAGAAGTATCAGACTTTACCAAAATACCCCTGAGTAAAACATGAAAAATCTGCCGAACTGGGACCATGACCCTCAGTACGAGTCGTTACTTCCTCTAATGACTCATCGCCTATGTCCGTTACATACGCTGGTCAGTTGCAGCTTCCTCAACCCACAACCAACGTGACGAGTCATTGTTGAATCTAACGACTCATCAGAACCACTCATTAAGTACATTATTTTCCCAACTAGCAAACGAACCAATGACTGACATGACGAGTCATTATTTGATCCAATGACTCATCGGTCCTTCTGTTACCCATACTGGGTCAAGGATCCCGATCCCTTATCCCACGACTAGTGCGATGAATCGTGGATGGATGTAATGACTCATTTTGACCTTTCGTTGTCTCCACTATCCCAACTCACATTTTCTCTGGATTTCACTCGACGACTCTTCAGGATGACTCGTTACTGGACTTAAAGAGTTGTCAAGTCTCCCATCCCCTGGAGTCTTGACATCTTAGACTGCTGCTCGTGACAAGGACCCCACGGCTCGTGGTGTCATCAAACGAGTTGTACCTCGACTCATTCTGAGGCAATTCTTTCACTTCCCTGCTGGTTTTCCCATCTTAGGTCTAGGGTCTGTTCTGAGAAACTTTAGGGGTGTTACACTAATCAAGTTTTTGATAACATTGAATCTCTTAAGAATCACAGGATTAAAATACTAATCATGTCTCACGGCCCCTCGCCATAAATAGAAAAATAGGAACAACTTCAAGTCACTACTTAAATGACTTATAAAAAAAATGTCTAATACTCAAATGATACATTGATGGCCAAGATTCAGGATCCCATAGTGTAATGAGTTAGCTAGAAAAATGTTTAGTTCATTTCATAACAAATTACATAGTCAATGGAGTTGTATATGGTGGGTTGCACGAGTAGAGTTTTTACTGTATTTGGAATGAGGATTTATTGAGGACAATGTTAAGTGTCATCTATATTCAGGTTTGGATTTAAGTTTGTGCTAGCGCTATGAAATCTTTTGTGGATTGCTATAGAGGGTATAATCAAATATTACCTTTTTTGGGTCAAAAAGTGTAGTTTTTTGTTGTAGAATATGTAAGTATTTTCATTTTTCATTTTTATTTTGTCAAATAGATCAATACCAAAATGGCCTTTTAGGAAATTTGTTACAAAGGACATGAATAATTGCACTTCTGGATCTAATTTTTCTTTCTGGCAGGATGTTATATTGTATGATATATCTTGATACTGCAAATGCACGACCTCGAGGAGGACGAGATATATTGTCTTTAATGGGTCAAATGATAAAACTTAGGAAAACTAAAATTATAGACAAGTTGTGCCAAGAGATCAATCAGGTAATTATATTATAATTTTAATTATAATTTATATACATATATATATATATATATATATATATATATACATATATATATATATATATATATATATATATATATATATATATATAATTGTGGTTTATAAGAGGATTATGTGATACAGTTCTTTGGCCAAGTATTAATCTTTTTTGACATTTTTCTTCACTTTCTACTTTCTCAATTTTTGAGGTTTTTTTCATTTATTTTGTGTTATGTTATAAATTTCAAAATTCACTTGTTTAATTCTCTTAATCACAAGGTGATATGGCATCTCTCTATGGCCTAGAAAATCATTTATCTATTTTCTCCTCTGTTTTTGGATTTTTCTTGCTTTTAACCCCTCTTATTTTTAAGTATTAGTTATTTTAGAAATTCCAAAAAACCACTACATTATTGTAATAATAAAATCCTACCGTATAATTGTAATATCCCAAAGGTGCCTAAGAATAAGACCCGGGAGTTAAATCTGAAATCTGATAAAATTGAGGAAAATTGTTGCAGAATGAGAGGTTCCACGCATCATGGGATCAACCTACGACCCGTGGGAGTGAGTCATGAAAGGTGTCTGGTTGTGGGTCAGGGGAGACGATGACAAATCCAACGACTCATTGTAGGTTACAATGAGTCATCGTATGAAACCATGGTGAGAGTTGGACTTGAGGTTCAGGGATGCCATGGGTCACCCAACGACCCGTTGTAAGGTACCACGGATCGTGTGAGCAGCCGTTGTTAGCTTAGTGAGGTGGTCAGTGTATGTGACGGAATGAGACCACGACTCGTAGGTTCTAGTAATGAGTCGTGGTAAGGCTCATGGTTGGAGAGAGTGCCTAAGTTGATGAAGGAAACAATGGGTGATTGGAAGACCCGTTGTAGGATTGAAAGACCCTTTGTTTAGGTGGTTGTGTGAGTCGAGGTCTAGCCTGGACAGTGCAAAGCATGAGTAGACACCACGGGTCGTGGTATCCTCCAACGGCCCGTAGGGTCGTCAGTTGTTTGTTCCAGTGAGCAATTTTTCTGTATAATCAATAAGGGTATTTTCGTCATTCCTTCGTCCTAAGGCCCTCTATTACGTCATTTAAGCCTCGTTTTGGAGTATTTTAGTAGGGAAAAACCTATTCTAAGTGTATTCCTTCCATGTATGCAAGTTTATAAAATTTAGGAGGTGATCAAGAGCTTTTCTAAAGGGTTTTCTTCCAATTTCTCTTTGGGCAATCAGTGAGGTGGTAGAATCATCCCTTCCAGGTATGTAGGGTTTTAAATGGATGTCTTCCTTTCCCACTCATGCCCAATTTCTATCTAAATATGAGAAATTCCTATGATTAAGTTATCGGATTTTCACCCAATTGCATAATTCTTCAATCTCTATACATGGATACGATTAGATTATGTTTCTATTGATGTATTTTGAAGCATGGGCAGATTTTAGATTGTTTTCAATCAAAATTGTGTTTTCTAGTTTTTTGGAAATAAAGGCCCATGGATGAGAAGTTCATGAAAGAAGAAAATGATGATGAAGGCATGATGATGTTGAGACTTAATGATGAAAAGTATGTTTCTAAAGCTACCCATGATTATGATACTGTTTTCAAAATAAAATGTCTAGATCCTAGTATGATAAAGTTTTGGACAATGCCCACATGATGATTTAAAGTGATGGTTTTCCCGACATAAGCTTACCACATTGTTTGAAGTGAAGTTTTTCCCAATTTTTCATAAATTTTAGCTTGTGGTATGTTGAGTTAAATATTTCTACATGTAGCTTACCACATGATTTGGAGTAGATGCTCCCACCTATGATTGAACTTGTGGTATATTTTGAAATAAAGCTTCTCATATGCATGAATGTATAATTGAGATGTATATCATTATCGAGCTTTGTCAAAGGACAATGTTGAGCTTCATTTTCATGTGATGTCGAGTCTATGCATGATTTCATCATTTAGCTTTGTCAATAGACAATGTTGAGCTTCGTTTCATATGATGTTGGGTTATGCATGATTTCATATTGAGCTTCGTCATTAGACGATGTTGAGCTTCGTTATATACGATGGAGAGCATTGCATATTTTTTGAAGAAGAGTCTAGAACCGAGTGGGTTAAGGGTCGATCACCCTATGCCCAGAACTACGCTCCAACATAGGTTGATACTACTATATTATTGGAACCTCCCTTGTGAGCTATCCCCGGCCCGATTGGCCCTTAAGCTTGATATCGATATCATGGTATCATCTCCTCGCCCTGGCAAGGTTATGGATGGTTCTATCCACTTGAGTATGATAGTTGGACCACGTAAGCTCTATCGTGGTATGCCGTTTAAATGACGAGTCTCCCACTGTCTATATCATTCAGATTTCCATATTCATTTCTCAAGATGATTACCTTATGCATGCATGTTCTAAAAGTAAGGTTTGACTCAATTTTCAACTATTGGTATAAATGTTAAGTTCATCTTTGAGTCATTCGAGTCGGTCAGGATGTTGTAAAGCTAAGCACGGTCATGTCATGCTAAGATTTCAATTTCATAATGAATGCATGTAGCCCTTCTACATACACTTAAAAGCTTATGATATGTTATGAAATATGTTAAATGATTTACTTTACTTAAGCAGTTTACTTACCTTGCATACTCAGTACATTTAACATACTGACCGCATATTTTCTATGTTGCATCGTTTCATGATGCAGGAATTGGTTCTTAGGTTCAGCCCCATTCGTAGTCACTTATCAGAGTTAGCACCTGTTTGATTGGTGAGTCCTCATCTTTCAAGGACTAGACTATCATTTTCCTTTATGTGTTTTCAGTTTCAATATTGTTGAATTAGCTGGGGTCTTGTCCCATCAACTCGTCCAGATTAGAGGCTTTCAGACTTATGTATGTATAGCTTCGGATATTATTCTGATGTGTTTTTGTATGAGACTTCCACTGAATTATAATTATGTTTTCTTCATGATTATTAAATGAGCTACTTGAATGCTTATGTCACGCCCCGCCTTGGGGGGGTATGACTGGCACCTGGTGCCCTAATAGGACCTAGACTGCTGACTGGTGAGACTAAGCACATCTGATGTCTGGCTAGCTCTAACTCAGATTTCTGGATTCAACGGGCTATATAACGGCTGTAAACACAACCTCCGGCCGACTGGACCTATAGCCACCTGTACAAAACTTCAGCTAACTAGAAACATACTTAAAAAGGGGAAACCTATGCGGGCCGACAAGGCCACCATGCTATCTAGTTATCTGTAACTTAACAATAGAATACTGAATAACTACGTGACCAGCAAGGTCACCACTACTATCAGACTATGGCCCCACACGGCCAACATAATCAACCAAACACAAATATACATGCACGGCCCCACACGACCGGCTCCACTACCACAAGGAAACATCAGACTGCAAGCCTCTAGGAAGTAATAATAGAATGGTCGGGACAGAGCCCCGGCCTACCCAAACTGTGATCAAAAGGAAATAGGAGCAACCTCCGACTATCTAGCTCCAGAGGATAGGAGCTGACAACTCTGCTGACTGGATCACGAAGGATCGACTCCTCGTCTATGTGTACCTGCAGGCAAGCAATGCAGCGCCCCCACAGGCGTCAGTACCACAGGTACTGAGCATGTAAAGCAAACTGAAATATACAACTGAAATGGGTAACAACAATAACATGACATATAAGCAGGAAGTAGCTGAGTCTATCTGGCTGAGGATAACTGGGGAGAGTTTACTTATTCTGTAACTAAACTGGGCGTACCCAACGACGTGTCATCCTACTGTCTATTAGTATCTAGTAGCACATATAGATATACATATAAATACACACAATACCTGACCGACCCCTATAAGCCGGAAGGTACCAACCAACAGAACAATCTATTTACCCCTACCCGGGTCTAAACCAACCAAAAATAAGTCACTCCACTCAGCTGATAACTGTGAGCTCCTCCTACCGGCCCCCTTGGGTACGTAGCTCAGGCCTTGGCCTCTGACAATAAACTGTGTTTGAGTCCGAGACTCCTACCTCTGGCCGCAAGCGCTCAACGGGGTAATCTGCTGCTGTATTTGTGACTGAAACTGCCCTGGGTGTAAACATGCAACAGGGTAATTTTATAAAAATCTGTATCTGAAACTTCCCCTGGCCACAAGCGCACACAGAGTAGTCTGCCCCTGTAAACAGGGTAATCTGGCTCTGCGCAGAGTAAACTGAACTACCCCTGCAAGCAGGGTAATCTGGACCGTATTATTATGGAGGTCAGCCATCATCGTCCTTTAGGCGGATGGCATCGCCCAGCTGGGGGCGGTATCTGAATTTGGTATCGACACAGCTATAACCCAAGGGCGGCGGGGATGCTAAAGGATACCCACATGCCATAACAAGTCTCAACATGCAAAACACATACACAGCAAGCATGCTCGAATGAAAAATACTAATCATATTCTCTTCTTTTATTTCAAGGCCAGTCCATATTAAACAACTGATGCTATATTCTGCTTTACACTGCTTCTGATTGCTGGGCTAACTGCTACCTGGCCTTTATCTGTTTATTTGATTATTGTTATCCGTGATCTGAAGCTATATCAGTTTCTAAAGCCATATCTATTTCTGGAGCTACATCTGTATTTGGCGCTATTTCTATATCTGATTACTGATTTGATTATAGCTGGATATAACTCAATAACATAGAACATGCCATGTATAACTGGATATAGCTCAATAATATAAAATGTGCCATCTATTACCGGATACAGTCTCAACAAATGTAATACATACTATCTGTAATCTTCCTAATTCATTATACTACTTTTACAACTTCCATTCTGGGTATTACGTAAGAACATGCTGAGCTACTAGCTGATACCACATTACTATCTAAAATCATCTGACTATCCGTTATTCTGATTATCGCATGATACGTAATGATATACTAGCATGCTTGCTGGAAATTGTACTGAAATCATTCCTGTGCGCTGGGTATCTGTTAATAGCCTTTATTCTATTTATTTTCTAGACTGTACATCCTGGCTTGCCGAAAGAATAGCTTTACATACCTAGTTTTTAAGTACCCGACTGACCGATGTGATTTCCGTCGGTACTTCTGCTGTTTCTCCCAACTACATTCATATACATGTTAATTAGAACCAAATACACCATATATTCTGAAATAAAACGTCACTTTCGATATATTTATAGCCTAAACTTTGGCTTATCGAAAGACGGTCAAAAACTCGCTATTTCTCGAAAGTCCAGAAGGGAGAAATATTCACTTTAAGGCTAGGAGTATATTGACACTAATTTGGAGCAATTCTACTTACCTTAGTTCGATAGCACGACGATTCGCTGGCCGAATTTCGCGAAAGTAAATTCATAGGAATGCTCCTCACTGCTTAATACCTCGGTATCTGGAGTTAATTTGAGTTTGGACCGCATTTGACGGTGTAATCGGAAGGAAATTATCAAGAAACCTCGTCTCCCTCTATTTTCCCTTGACCTTACTGGAAATAATATGAAAAATAACTTTTAAAACCGAAGTGGAGGGCTTATATAGTTGGGCCTGGACAGGGCCAACGTGTCACGGAGCCAACGTGGAGGCTCCACCTCCATGACACGTTGCCATCGCGGAGGGGCTTTGCCCCGGCTCCTTCCGCGATGGTTCGACAGGTTTCTCATTCGGTCTTTTCCCGAGCCTTTTCCTAGCATGTATGGCTTTAAAATACTCTTAACCAACACGCGAATAGGCCATCAATGTGTTGGGAATTTTACGGGGTATAACATTCTTCTCCCCTTAAGAATATTCGTCCTCGAATGTAAACTTCTATCTAGAGGACTTCCCAACTTACTCAACTTGTTTCTAGAGAAATTTCGGCAGAGTTTCCCCTGTAATATGGACTATCCCCAAAACCTGAAATGCAGAAAAGTCTCATACAGTTACTCCACATAATACTATAGTATTTAAATGATGGATTAAAATATACCTTCTCATTTATATATACTATAAGGCACTGCATAAGATAATAATACTAGCATACCTGTCGCCTGACTAGGCTTGAAATAAATGAGGGTATCTGGTCTTCATATCTTCCTCCGCCTCCCAAGTCATCTCCTCTCAGTTCCTGTTACGCCACAATACCTTGACAGATGCAATATCTTTAGTTCTCAATCTACGAATCTGTCTGTCTAAGATGGCTACCGGAACCTCTTCATATGCTAACTCTTCTGTGACCTGGACATCCTGAATCGGTACAGCTATGGAAGAGTCTCCTACGAACTTTCTTAACATAGATACATGGAATATTAGGTGAACAGACGCTAACTCTAGAGGCAAGTTCAACTCGTATGCAACTCGGCCTATTCTTCGCCGAATCTGATATGGCCCAATGAACCTCGGGCTAAGCTTGCCTTTCTTGCCAAATCTCATCACCCCTTTCATCGGAGACACTTTCAAATATACCCAATCATCCACTGCAAATTCTAGATTTCTGCGCCGCATATCCACATAAGACTTCTGGCGGCTCTGAGCAATCAGTAGGCGTTCCCTAATAAACTTCACCGCCTCTTCTGACTGACGAATAATATCCGACCCAATCAGCATCGTCTCCCCTACTTCAAACCAGCCGACGGGTGATCTACATTTCCGCTCGTATAATGCTTCAAAGGGCGCCATCTGGATAGCTGAATGATAATCGTTATTATAGGCAAATTCAATCAACGGTAGATGCTCATCCCAGCTACCCCCAAAATCTAGTACACACGCTCGTAGCATATCTTCAAGCGTCTGGATAGTTCATTTTGCTTGCCCGTCTGTCTGAGGATGAAAGGCTGTACTTAAGTTAATCTGTGTCCCCAGGCCTCTCTGGAATGACTACCAAAATCTAGCTGTAAACTGTGCTCCTCTGTCTGAAATAATAGATACCGGCACTCCATGTAATCTAACTATTTCTCTGATATATAATTCGGCATAATCCTCGGCTGAGAAGGTAGCTTTCACTGGCAGGAAATGAGCTGATTTTGTCAGCCTGTCAACTATTACCTAAATAGAATCGTGTTTATGTCTGGTATGGGGTAACCTTGTTACAAAATCCATATTTATCGCTTCCCATTTCCACAAAGGCACGGCTATATCCTGCATTAAACCGCCCAGTTTCTGATGTTCTACTTTCACCTGCTGGCAATTAGGACATCTAGATACAAATTCAGCTATTTCATCTTTCATACCTGGCCACCAGTAGATGTCTCTGATGTCGTGGTACATTTTCGTTGCTCCTGGATGGAGGGAATAGCGAGCGTAATGTACCTCATGCATGATCTACTGGCGAAGCCCTGAAACATTCGGGACATATAGGCGGCCCTTACAATGCAACACTTCATCCTCAGTTACTTGGAAATCTGGCTCCTTACCTATTTGAACTCTATCTCTGAGCTGGACTAAGTCAGGGTCCTTGTACTGCCGTTCTTTTACCTCTGTAACTAACGATGACACAGCAGAGTTTTGAATCACCGCTCTGTTATTTTCTGTTTCTACTACTCGAATGGCTAAACCAGCTAGCTGATGAATTTCCTTGGCTAATTCCCGCTTCTCGGGTCGCAAATACGCTAAACTCCCCATTGACTTACGACTGAGGGCATCTGCTACTATGTTAGCTCTCCCTGGGTGGTAGAGAATATTTACGTCATAATCTTTCAGCAATTCTAACCAATGACGTTGCCGCAGATTTAACTCCCTCTGTGTGAAAATGTACTGCAAGCTTTTATGATCTGTAAAAATGTCTACATGAACGCCATACAGATAATGCCTCCAGATTTTCAGAGCGTGGATCACTGCGGCCAGTTCCAGGTCATGGGTCGGATAGTTCTTTTCGTGCTTCCTCAACTGTCTGGAAGCATAAGCAATTATATTTCCATGCTGCATCAGCACACAACCCAGTGCCTGAAGCGTCGCAATACACCGCATACCCATCTGTTCCCTCTGGAAATGCTAGTACTGGGGCGGAGGTCAATCTGTCTTTCAATTCTTGAAAACTCTGCTCACATGCCTCCGTCCACTAAAATTTTTCTACTTTTTGTGTCAGCTTTATCAGAGGTGCTGCTATAGTGGAGAATCCTTCAACAAATCTCCGGTAGTACCCTGCTAAACCCAGGAAACTGCGGACCTCGGTCGGAGTGGTAGGTCTGGGCCATGTCTTGACTGCCTATATTTTCTATGTGTCCACCTGTATACCAGCATCCGACACGATATGCCCCAAAAAGGCAACAGAGTTCAGCCAGAACTCACACTTAGAAAACTTGGCGTATAAATTGACGGTCCCTAAGGATCTGGAGTACTGTTCGTAAATGGTTCTGGTGATCTGTCTCTGAACGAGAATATACCAGAATATCATCGATAAATACTATCATGAACATATCCAAATACGGTCTGAATATGCTGTTCATCAGGTCCATAAACACTGTGGGAGAATTCGTCAGCCCAAAAGACATTACTAGAAATTCAAAGTGACCATATCTAGTCCTGAAAGCAGTCTTTGGAATGTCCCTTTCACGAACTCGGACCTGGTGGTATCCGAACCTCAGATCTATCTTAGAGAAACATCTGGCCCCCTGCAACTGGTCAAACAAATCATCTATTCTAGGGAGCGGGTATTTGTTTTTAACCGTTACCTTATTCAGCTGCCGGTAGTCTATACACATACGGAGTGAGCCATCTTTCTTTCTTACAAACAGAACTGGTGCACCCCACGGGGAAGTACTAGGCCTGATAAAGCCTTTGTCGAGCAAATCTTTTAACTTCCCTTTCAACTCTCTAAGCTCAGCTGGCGCCATGCGATACGGGGGAATGGATATAGGTTGAGTCCCTGGCAACAAGTCAATTGCAAAATCTATCTCCCTTTCGGGAGGGATACCAGGCAACTCATCCGGAAATACTTCAGGGAATTCATTGACCACTGGAATAGACTGAAGAGTCGGAGGTTCCACCCAAACGTCCTGGACTCTAACTAGGTGGTAAATACATCCCTTTGCTATTAAGTTTCTCACCTGAAGGTAGGAAATAAACCTACCTTTTGGCGTAGCTGCGCTCCCTTTCCACTCTCGCACTGCTTCCCCCGGAAAGTGAAATCGTACCGTCTTGTTCCAGCATTCTAAGTTGGCATAGCATGGCACTAACCAGTCCATACCCATAATGGCATCGAAGTCGACCATCTTAAGTTCTATCAAGTCTACTGTGGTCTGGCGATCAGCAACCTCTACCGTACATCCCCGGTAAACTCTTTTAGCTGTAATCGAGTCACCGACTGGTGTAAGCACTGAAAAGAGCTGCTGAAGCAATTCTGGTTCGATACTCAACTTCTGGGCCACAAATGGTGTAATATATGACAAGGTAGACCCTGGATCAATCAATACATAAATAGGATATGAGCAAATAATCAATATACATGTGACCACATCGGGAGATGCCTCTAAATCCTGCCTCCCTGGTAATGCATAGGTACGGCTGGGGCTTGCACCTGAGCCAGAGGCTCCTGATCTACCTCGGCCCCTATTTGCTGAACCTGAGGGTCTACGCCCTGCTGAGGCTGCTGGAGCTCATGGCCCCGCTGATGTTCTATCCAGACTATCCCGACTACCCTGTCCTCTGATCGGACAATCTCTCATTAAATGCCCTTCCTGTCCGCAGTAGTAGCACCCTGAGAAGCCTTGCATGCAGGCTCCAGAATGGGGTCGGTGGCCTATAGGACAAGGGGTAGGTGCAAACCTACTCTGTTTTGCCCTTCGCTGCTGAGGTGATGCTACTGTCCGTAAACTGCTACCGGACTCTGACTGACTCAGGTGAACAAATCTGCCTCTCTGCTACTGTACCGAAGGTAAATATATGGGCTGCCTATCTGAAAACCTTGGTCTCGGACCCCTAGGGATTTCCCCCTGAATCTTAGCGGGTCTGTTTCTACGGCGCTGCTCTGAAGTCGCCTGCCTGTCGCCCCGCTGCCGCTGTCTCAGGCCCTCAATTGTCTGTGCGAAGGCCTGTACCCTGGCTATGTCCATGTCCTCTCTCAAAGTAGCCGTCACGCATGTATCTATGTAATCTGAATTCAGGCCCATAATAAAGCAAAGGACTCTGGACGCCATGGTGTCCACAAATGCTGGAGCATAGCGGGCTAAGGAGTCGAACTATAAAGAATACTCATGGACGCTCCTGGCCCCCTGCTCTAAGTGTAAGAACTGGTCCATCCGGGCCTGTCTGACCTCCCGGGGTAAGTAGTGGTCCAGAAAGGCCTCTGAGAAGCTGGACCAAGTAGGAGGGGCCGCATCCCTTCCCCGAGATCTCTCCCAACTTTCGTACCACAAAACAGCAATATCCCTCAACCGGAACACTGCTAATTCCACTAATTCTACTGGGGTTACGTGCATGACTTTAAAGATTCTCTACATCTGGTCCAGAAAGTCCTGAGGGTCCTCCACTGAATCTGACCCTGTAAACTGAGGGGGTCCCAATGCCAAGAATTCTCTAACCCTAGAACTACCTGGCCCACCTAGAGATTCTGCTGCTGCAGGTGGTACTGGCTGACGCAGAGTAGCTAGTATCTGGGTTAACATAACCACCGCACTACGTTGCTCCTGATCAAATGAAGTAGGTGCGGGAGTTGTGGGAGGCGGTGCTACCTCAAATGGTGTTTGTCAAGGCGGAGACTACTGGGAGGGTCGAGATGACACCTCTGCATCGCCCTCAGACCGGGTTGAATCTGGCTGTAAGTGAGGCATCCTGCTGGTGCCTTCGCCTGCCGCTGTATCTAATCTCCTGCCTGTAGCAGGGTGCCACTGATCTGCCATAGTATCTGTAGACAAAGAGGGTGCTAAGTTTCAAAAGAACCAACCCTATACTGTACTATGCTATGGCACGACTGAGTATGAAAGAAGGGTAACCATCCTATTATTCCTCGCAGCCTCCTGCCTATAGTATGTGGTGCACAACACATCCATAGACAAGACTCTACTTAGCACGGCTTGCAGACTCCCTGCGACACGAACTGCTCTGATACCAATTTTGATACGCCCCGCCTTGGGGGGGTATGACTGGCACCTAGTGCCCTAGTAGGACCTAGACTGCTGACTGGTGAGCCTAAGCACATTTGGTGCCTGGCTAGCTCTAACTCAGATTTCTGGATTCAACGGGCTATATAGCGGCTGTAAACACAGCCTCCGGCCGACTGGGCCTATAGCCACCTGTATAAAACTTCAGCTAACTAGAAACATACTTACGAAGGAGAAACCTATGCGGGCTGACAAGGCCACCATGCTATCTAGTTATCTGTAACTTAACAATAGAATACTAAATAACTACGTGACCGGCAAGGTCACCACTACTATCAGACTATGGCCCCACACGACCAACATAATCAACCAAACACATATATACATGCACGGCCCCACACGACCGGCTGCACTACCACAGGGAAACATCAGACTGCAAGCCTCTAGGAAGTAATAATAGAATGGTCGGGATAGGGCTCCGACCTACCCAAACTGTAATCAAAAGGAAATAGGAGCAACCTCCGATTGTCTAGCTCCGGAGGATAGGAGCTGACAACTCTGCTGACTGGATCACGAGGGATCGACTCCTCGTCTATGTGTACCTGCAGGCAAGCAATGCAGCGCCCCCACAGGCGTCAGTACCACAGGTACTGAGCATGTAAAGCAAACTGAAATATACAACTGAAATGGGTAACAACAATAACATGACATATAAGCAGGAAGTAGCTGAGTCTATCTGGCTGAGGATAACTGGGGAGAGTTTACTTATTCTGTAACTAAACTGGGCGTACCTGACGACGTGTCATCCTACTGTCTATTAGTATCTAGTAGCACATATAGATATACATATAAATACATACAATACCTGACCGACCCCTATAAGCCAGAAGGTACCAACCAATAGAACAATCTATTTACCCCTACCCGGGTCTAAGCCAACCAAAAATAAGTCACTCCACTCAGCTGATAACTGTGAGCTCCTCCTACCGGCCCCCTTGGGTACGTAGCTCAGGCCTTGGCCTCTGACAATAAACTGTGTCTGAGTTCGAAGACTCCTACCTCTGGGCGCAAGCGCTCAACGGGGTAATCTGCTGTTGTATTTGTGACTGAAACTGCACCTTGGTGTAAACAAGCAACAGGGTAATTTTATAAAAATCTGTATCTGAAACTACCCCCGGCCACAAGCGCACACAGAGTAGTCTGCCCCTGTAAATAGGGTAATCTGGCTCTGCACAGAGTAAACTGAACTGCCCCTGCAAGAGGGTAATCTGGACCGTATTATTATGGTGATCAGCCATCATCGTCCTTTAGGCGGACGGCATCGCCCAGCTGGGGGCGGTATCTGAATCTGGTATCGACATAGCTATAACCCAGGGGCGGCGGGGATGCTAAAGGATACCCACATGCCATAACAAGTCTCAACATGCAAAACACATACACAACAAGCATGCTCGAATGAAAAATACTAATCATATTCTCTTCTTTTATTTCAAGGCCAGTCCGTATTAAACAACTGATGCTATATTCTGCTTTACACTGCTTCTGATTGCTGGGCTAACTGCTACCTGGCCTTTATCTGTTTATTTGATTATTGTTATCCGTGATCTGAAGCTATATCAGTTTCTAAAGCCATATCTATTTCTGGAGCTACATCTGTATTTGGAGCTATTTCTATATCTGATTACTGATTTGATTATATCTGGATATAACTCAATAACATAGAACATGCCATCTATAACTGGATATAGCTCAATAATATAAAATGTGTCATCTACTACCGGATACAGTCTCAACAAATGTAATACATACTATCTGTAATCTTCCTAATTCATTATACTGCTTTTACAACTTCCATTCTGGGTATTACGTAAGAACATGCTGAGCTACTAGCTGATACCACATTACTATCTAAAATCATCTGACTATCTGTTATTCTGATTATCGCATGATATGTAATGATATACTAGCATGCTTTCTGGAAATTGTACTGAAATCGTTCTTGTACGTTGGGTATCTGTTAATAGCCTTTATTCTATTTATTTTCTAGACTGTACTTCCTGGCTTGCTGAAAGAATAGCTTTACATACCTGGTTTCTGAGTACTCGACTGACCGATGTGATTTCTGTTGGTACTTCTGCTGTTTCTCCCAACTACATTCATATACATGTCAATTAGAACCAAATACACCATATATTCTGAAAGAAAACGTCACTTTCGATATATTTATAACCTAAACTTTGGCTTATCGAAAGACGGTCAAAAACTCGCTATTTCTCGAAAGTCCAGAAGGGAGAAATATTCACTTTAAGGCTACGAGTATATTGACACTAATTTGGAGCAATTCCACTTACCTTAGTTCGATAGCACGACGATTCGCCGGTCGAATTTCGCGAAAGTAAATCCGTAGGTATGCTCCTCACTGCTTAATACCTCGGTATCTGGTGGTAATTTGAGTTTGGACCGCATTTGACGGCGTAATCAGAAGGAAATTATCAAGAAACCTCATCTCCATCTATTTTCCCTCGACCTTACTGGAAATTATATGAAAAATAACTTTTAAAACCGAAGTGGAGGGCTTATATAGTTAGGCCTGGACAGGGCGAACGTGTCACGGAGCCCGCGCGGAGGCTCCACCTCCGTGACACTTTGCCATCGCGGAGGGCTCTGCCCCGGCTCCTTGCGTGATGGTTCGACAGGTTTCTCGTCCGGTCTTTTCCCGGTTCTTTTCCTAGCATGTATGGCTTTCAAATACTATTAGCCAACACGCGAATAGGCCATCAATGTGTTGGAAATTTTACGGGGTATAACAGCTTATGTCATGGGTCGACTTGGGGACCCTCGGGGTCCCTTGTCCCGTGTCTACAATCCAAGTCTATGCTTGGGTCGTGACAAACTTGGTATCAGAGCCATAGGTTTGATGTGTGATAGGGAGTCTGAAAGTCGCATTAGGTAGAGTCTTTCTCATGGGTGTGAAGTATGCCACACTTATGACGAAGAGGCTGCTAGACGTTTTAGGAAATGTTTCCTTCTTTCATGATCTATGTCATGCAATGAAAAGTCTTTCTATCCTTCTAATTAGTGCTATTCGCGATTGTAGAATCATGGCTCCTTGAAGGATGAATGAAAGGAGGAATGGAGGAGGTGAGGGCCACGAGGATGGAAATGGTCATGAGCATCATCTAGCCCCACCAGTTCAGGAGCCTCGCGCACCAGAGTCAGCCGCTCATGCTGAGTTCCAAGCTGCCATTCAGATGCTTGCACAGGCCTTGACTGCTCAGGTCAATCAGCAGGCCATTGCACATGCTCCGCAAAATGGCAATGTGGCGGCGGCTCGAGTCAGGGACTTCTTGAGTATGAACCCGTCGGAGTTTCTGGGGTCCAAGTTAGATGAGGACCCGCATGATTTCATTGATGAGATTGTCAAGATCACCCAAGTTATGAGGGTGAGTAGTGTTGAGTGCGTAGAGTTGGGCTCCTACCAGTTGAAGAGGGTTGCGCATATTTGGTTCCACTAGTGGAAGGACAGCAGGGTCGCAGGAGCAGGTCCAATCACATGGGAGGAGTTTCAGGTTGCATTCCTAGATCGATTCTTCCCTCGAGAGATGAGGGAGTTAAGAGCAACTGAGTTCGTGAATCTAAAGCAAGCAAGGATGACTATTCAGGAGTATGCCCTTGAGTTCACCCGCCTATCTAAGTATTCCCTGGAGTTAGTGGCCGACCAGCGGGCGCGGGTGAGCAGATTTGTGCATGGTATAGCAGGATATATGGACAAGGACTATAGGATAGCTATGCTCCATCGGGATATGGACTTCCCCCGCATTGTGTTGTACGCTCAGTAGATGGAGGCGGCACATTCGAGGGAGAGGGAGGCCAAGAGGGCCAAGACTGAGGACCATAGGTTCTCTCAGTAGATGTCCGGTGGTGGACATCGACAGAAGACCCACCATAGATCATCAGCCCCAGCATCTTCAGCGCTGAGTGTGCCATCTAGGCCTAGACATGATCAGAGAGGGCGAGCGTCAGGCTGGAGGGGTCATAGCAGTAGGCCCGCAGACTCCAGCATTCCAGATTGTCGCAGGTGCGGTCGAGGACACACAGACCAGATCTTGGCAGAGTCAGGAGCTTGTTTTGGATGTGGGAAGTCGGGACATATGCTCAGACATTGTCCCGTTGCGAGACAGGATCAGGTTGGGGGCCGAGACCCAGCTTCTAGTTCAGCAGCCCCTCCCCCACGCATAGAACATCAGGGGGCATCCACTAGCACAGCTGGCGAGCAGCGCCAGTATAGATTCTATGCCTTAGCCACTCGTCAAGAGCAGGAGGCCTCACCAGATGTAGTCACCAGTATGTTGAGAGTCTTTCATGTTTATGTATATGCTTTGTTAGATCCGAGGACTACCTTATCTTTTATGAAACCATATATAGCCAGTAGCTTTGGAGTCAATCCCGATGTCTTATCAGAGCCCTTCTCAGTTTCTCCTCCAGTAGGTGACTCAGTTATAGCTAGACTGGTGTATAGAGATTGCCCGATCTCAGTTCTTCATAAGGTCACCTCAGCAGACTTGATAGAGTTATCCATAACCAATTTTGATGTTATTCTCGACATGGATTGGTTATTTGCATGCTATGCTTCAGTTAATTGTAGGACCCGGTCAGTAGAGTTCAGATTTCCGGGTGAGCCTGTCTTAGAATGGGAGGGTAGTTCAATTGTGCCTGTAGGTCAATTTATTTCCTACCTTAAGGCCAGGAAGATGATTTCTAAGGGTTGTTTGTACCATATAGTTATGGTTAAGGATGTGGAGTCTGAAACCCCGACTATCCAGTCCCTACCAGTAGTACGTGAGTATCCAGAGGTCTTTCTTGATGATTTGCCAAGTGTCCCTCCCGAGCGGGAGATTGATTTCGGTATAGATCTTCTTCCCGAAACACAACCTATATCTATTCTGCCTTATAGAATGGCTTCAGCCGAGCTAAAAGAGCTGAAGGATCTGTTACATAAAGGCTTTATTAGGTCGAGTAAGTATCCATGGGGTGCACCAGTGTTGTTTGTTCGGAAGAAGGATGGTTCGCTTCGGATGTGCATTGACTATTGACAGTTGAACAAGGTCATTGTCAAGAACAGGTATCCTTTACCCAGGATCGATGATTTGTTTGACCATCTTCATGGTGCCAAGTGTTTCTCCAAGATTGATCTCAGGTACGGGTATCACCAGCTCAGGGTTCGGGAGAGTGACATCCCGAAAATCACTTTCAGAACTCGGTATGGTCACTATGAATTTGTTGTTATGTCTTTTGGATCTAATGAACAGGGTGTTCAATGCATATTTGGACATGTTCGTGATTGTGTTAATTGATGACATCCTCATATACTCTCGGAGCGAGGAGGAGCATACCGCTCACTTGAGAATAGTGCTTCAGACCCTCAAGGACCGCCAGTTGTATGCAAAGTTCAGCAAATGTGAGTTTTTATTGGACTCGGTGGCATTTCTAGGCCATGTGGTATCAGGTGAGGGCATAAAAGTAGATTCTCAAAAGATCGAGGCGGTAAAGAACTGGCCCAGACCGGTGAACCCATCAGATATTAGGAGCTTTTTGGGCTTAGCGTGTTACTATCATAGATTTGTGAAGGGTTTTTCATCTATCGCCGCACCATTGACTAAGTTGACTCAAAAGAAGGTGAAATTTCAATGGTTGGAGGCTTGTGAGAAAAGCTTCCAAGAGTTGAAGACTCGACTCACTTCAGCACCAGTGTTGACCCTACCTGAGGGTACGGATGGCTTTGTTGTTTATTGTCTTGCTTTGCGAGGTGGATTAGGATGCGTGTTGATGAAGCATGGGAAGGTGATAGCATACGCCTCAAGACAATTGAAAGTTCACGAAAAGAACTACCCGACCCATGATCTTGAATTGGCCACGGTGGTGTTTGCATTGAAGATATGGCGGCATTACTTGTATGAGGTCCACGTGGATGTATTCATGAATCACAAGAGCTTGCAATATGTGTTCACGCAGAAAGACTTCAATCTTCGGCAAAAGAGGTGGTTGGAGCTACTTAAGGACTATGATATGAGTGTTCTTTACCACCCCGAGCAAGGCTAATATGGTAGCAGACGCACTTAGTAGACTCTCTATGGAAAGTGTGTCCCGCGTGGATGAGGGAAAGAAAGAGTTGGTAAAAGATGTCCATCGACTTGCGAGGTTGGAAGTTAGATTGGTCGACTCAACCGATGACAGCGTTGTTGTGCAAAACGGATTAGAATCATCCCTGGTGGTTGATGTTAAATCTAGAAAAGATGAGGATCCAATTTTAGTAAATCTAAAGGAAGTCGTTCGAAGCCAAAGGTGGAGGTATTCTCCCAAGGGAGATATGGTGTACTACAGTACCAGGATCGTCTATGTGTTCCAGATGTCGATAATTTGAGGGATCGGATATTGCATGAGGCACATGGATCCAGGTATTCTATCCATCTAGGTACTACCAAGATGTATCATGACGTGCGGGAAATATATTGGTGGAACGACATGAAGAAGGATATTGAGGAATTTGTAGCCAAGTGCCCGAACTATCAACAAGTAAAGGTCGAACATCAAAGGCCGGGAGGCGTACTTTAGGATATTAGCATTCCCACTTGGAAGTGGGAAGAGATTTATATGGATTTCATTACAGGTCTGCCTCGTACTCACCGACACTATGATTCTATTTGGGTAGTGGTTGATAGGTTGACCAAGGTTGCACACTTTCTATCGGTCAAAACCACGGATTCGGCGGATGATTGTACCAAATTGATATTCGGGAGTTGGTTTGGCTTCATAGAGTGCCCTTGTCCATTATTTTAGACTGAGGTACTCAGTCTACCTCTCAGTTTTGGCGGTCTTTCCAAAAAGGGCTTGGGACTCAGGGTAACCTCAGCACAGCATTTTATCCGCAAACGGATGGCCAGGCAGAGCGGACAATTCAAACTCTCGAGAACATGTTGAGAGCTTATGTGATGGACTTTAAAGGTAGTTAGGATGATCACTTGCCTTTAATCGAGTTTGCTTACAATAACAGTTATCACTCCAGTATCCAAATGGCACCATTCGAGGCTCTTTATGAGCAGAGGTGTAGATCGTCCATCGGATGGTTTGAGGTTGGTGAGGTAGCCATGATAGTGCCTGATTCGGTTCATGAGGCCAAGGTAAAGGTTCAGTTGATAAGGGACAGGCTGAAGACCGCTCAGAGTCGTCAGAAATCATATGCTGATGTGAGGAGAAGAGATTTGGAGTTTGAGGTGGACGATTGGGTATTTCTAAAGGTATCCCCATGCGGTTCGGGAAGAAAGGGAAACTCACTCCCCACTATGTTGGCCCCTACCGAGTTGTGAGGAGAGTTGGTAAGGTGGCATATGAGTTGGACTTGCCATCAAAACTATCTTCAGTTTATCCCATGTTTCATGTGTTACTTTTGAATAAGTGTTTGGGTGATCCAGCTTTAGTAGTTTCAGTGGACAGCATTGGTGTAAAAGACAGCCTCAGTTATAAAGAAGTTCCCGTTGAAATATTTGATCGTCAAGTTTGTAAGCTAAGGAACAAGGAAGTAGCTTCAGTTAAGGTATTGTGGAGAAATCAGCATGTTGAAGGAGCTACGTGGGAAGCCGAAGCAGATATGATGGCTAGATACCCACATTTGTTTTCTACCGGCTCAGTTTCAGCTTGAGGTATCAGTGTTGCACTCAGATTCTATTTAGTCTCCATGTTTGAACTATGCGTACAAGTTTCTTTTATGTATGTGGATGTGTGTATGATTGGTGAATTCAGTTCAGCTGTGTGTTTTGAATCGGAGGTAGTCATTCAGTCAGTTTTTGATTAAAAGTGATCGGTTTTGAATATGATAAATTGTATGTTTCTGTTTTCTGCTTGTTTCCAACATTCGAGGATGAATGTTCCTAAGGGGGAGATATTGTAATACCCCAGAGGTTCCTAAGAATAAGACCCGAGAGTTAAATCTGAAATCTGCTGAAACCGAGGAAAATTATTGCAGAACGAGAGGTTCCACGACTCGTGGGATCAACCTACGACCTATGGGAGTGAGTCGTGAAAGGTGTTTGGTTGTGGGTCAGGGGAGATAACGACTGATCCAACGACTCATTGTAGGTTACAACGAGTCGTCGTATGGAACCGTGGTGAGAGTTGGACTTGAGATTCAGGGATGCCACGGGTCACCCAATGACCCTTTGTGAGGTACCACAGGTCGTGGTGAGCAGCCGCTATTAGCTTAGTGAGGTGGTCAGTGTATGTGAATGAGACCACGACTCGTGGGTTCTAGTAATGAGTCGTGGTAAGGGTCGTAGTTGGAGAGAGTGCCTAAGTTGATGAAGGAAACAACGGGTTATTGGAAGACTCGTTGTAGGATTGAAGGACCCGTTGTTTAGGTCGTTGTTTGAGCCAAGGTCTAGCCTGGACAGTGCAAAGCACAAGTAGACACCACGGGTCGTGGCAAAGACCCGTAGGGTCGTCTGTTGTTTGGTCCAGTGAGCAATTTTTTTGCGTTATCAGTAAGAGTATTTTCGTCATTCCTTCATCCTAAGGCCCTATACTACATCGTTTAAGGCTCGTTTTGGAGGATTTTAGTACGGAAAAACCTATTCTAGGTGTATTCCTTCCATGCATGCAAGTTTATAAAATTTAGGAGGTGATCAAGAGCTTTTCTAAAGGGTTTTCTTCCAATTTCTCTTTGGGCAATCAGTGAGGTGGTAGAATCATCCCTTCCAGGTATGTAGGGTTTTAAATGAGTGTCTTCCTTCCCCACCCATGCCCAATTTCTATCTAAATATGAGAAATTCCTATGATTAAGTTATGGGGTTTTCACTCAATTGCAAAATTCTTTAATTTCTATACATGGGTACGATTAGATTATGTTTCTATTGATGTGTTGTGAATCATGGGAAAAGTTTAGATTGTTTTCAATCAAAATTTTATTTTCTAGTTTTATGAAAGTAAAGGCTCATGGATGAGAAGTTCATGAAAGAAGAAAATGATGATGAATGCATGATGATGTTGAGACTTAATGATGAAAAGTATGTTTCTAAAGTTATCCATGATTATGATGTTGTTTTCAAAATAAAATGTGTAGATCCTAGTATGATAAATCTTTAGGCAATACCCACATGATGATTTAAAGTGATGGTTTTTTCGACATAAGCTTACCACATTGTTTGAAGTGAAGTTTTTTCAATTTTTCATAAATTCAAACTTGTGGTATGTTGAGTTAAATATTTCTACATGTAGCTTACCACATGATTTGGAGTAGATGCTTCCACCTGTGATTGAACTTGTGGTATGTTTCGAAATAAAGCTTCTCATATGCATGAATGTATAATTGAGATGTATGCCATTATCGAGCTTTGTCAAATGATAATGTTGAGCTTTATTTTCATATGATGTCGAGTCTATGCATGATTTTGTCATTTAGCTTTGTCAATAGAAAATGTTAAGCTTCATTTCATACGATGTTGAGTTATGCATGATTCTATATTGAGCTTCGTCATTAGACGATGTTGAGCTTCGTTATATACAATGGAGAGCATTGCATGTTTTTGGGAGAAGAGTCTAGCACCGAGTGGGTTAAGGGTCGATCACCCTATGCCCCAAAACTACGCACCAATATAGGTTGATACTATTATATTATTGGGACCTCCCTTTTGAGCTATCCCTAGCCTAATTGGCCCTTAAGCTTGATATCGATATCATGGTATTGTCCATCGCCCTGGTAAGGTTATGGACAGCTCTACCCACTTGAGTGTGATAGTGAGGACCACGTAAGCTCTATCGTGGTATGTCGGTTAAGTGAAAAGTCTCCCACTGTCTATATCGTTCATATTTGCATATTCATTTCTCATGATGATTACCTTATGCGTGCATGTTCTAAAAGTAAGGTTTGACTAATTTTTCAGCTTTTGATATAAATGTTATGTTCATCTTTGAGTCATTCGAGTCGGTTAGGATGTTGTAAAGCTAAGCATGGTTATGTCATGATAAGATTTCGATTTCAAAATGAATGCATGTAGCCCTTCTACTTACACTTAAAAGCTTATGATATGTTATGAAATGTTTTAAATGATTTACTTTACTTAAGTGGTTTACTTACCTTGCATACTCAGTACATTCCACGTACTGACCGCATACTTTCTATGATGCATCATTTCATGATGCATGACCCAGTTCTCAGGTTCAGCCCCGTTCGCAATCGCTTATTAGAGTTAGCACCTGCTTGGTTGATGAGTCCTCATCTTTCAAGGACTAGACTATCATTTTCCTTTATGTGTTTTCAGTTTTAGTATTGTTGAGTTAGTTAGGGTCTTGTCCCATCAACTCTTCCAGATTAGAAGTTTTCAGACTTATGTATGTATAGTTTCGGATATTATTCTGATGTGTTGTTGTATGAGACTTCCGCTGAATTATAATTATATTTTCTTCATGATTATTAAATGAGTTAGTTGAATGCTTATGTCATGGATTGACTTGGGGTCCCTTGTCCTGTGTCTACGATCCGGATCTACGTTTGGGTCGTGACAATAATTAACATTTACTTTCCTTTAATTAGTATTTAATCATAATATGTATTAATTGGTAATGTAGCAAGAATTGATATTCTTGCACAAAAATAACTTATACCTCTTCTCCTTCCCTCTAATAAACAGTAATATTAATTAATATAATTAATACTATATACTAATTAATATTATGCTTTTAATATTATGTACTAATATTAACAAGTTATATAATTTGGTCACTTTATTTGCAATAGCTTGCCTGTAAATTTTGTCCTAAATGGATGCTTCTCTTACCATTTGAGGCTATGGATCATTCCCTTGATTACATATACAAATGAAGTACGGGGATTATGAGCAGCTTACAAAAAAATAAGAAAAAAATGATATTTTTTCCTTTTTATATATATTTAGACTTTTGGAAGAAAATTCTTATCCATGAAATTCTATGGTTTTAGGTATAGGATGCTTGGTGATTTATATACTACAATTGATGTGTTTTGATACTTCTTAAATTATACTTAACTCACATCACATATTTCTCTCAAAAATGAAATACATGACCTACTGAAACTTACCACATTTAGAGGTATCTTCTTTTTCTTATAATTTAAATATTTACACTACTTAAATTTACTTCATATGCATTGTGTGCTTCTTTTGAGTTATTAGTTTTGATTTCTTCTTTGTTCATTATTTTATATAAGAAATTTTTTTTCTCCATTCGAATTTATTTATTTTTTGTGGGTAATTAAAGGGGAAAATAAATTGTCAATAAATAGGGATATCGTCAATAGTTGATTATTTCTTTCATTTAACATGATTTCTCAAAGCACTGAAATACCAAAAGGTATGATCTTATTTGAAGAATATTATCGATAAAAATATACTTTCTTCTAAATAGAGTTGATTGATTAATAAAAAAATTTAAATTTTGATATAGTACATCTGTTAAAGGAGAAAGAAATAGAGATGATAAAGGGAATAAAAGATCAGTAAATCATTAAAAAAATTGTAAGATTTCATAATTTTAATATTTTATAAATGAATCGTGAACATTGTAATTCAATTTGAAAAAGATGTTGACATAGTTTTACTTTTTTCATTCGTTATATTTTTTTTAATTTCTACAGTTTTCTTAATTTTGAGTTTCAAGATCTAGAATTGAAAAATTATAATATTATGAACCGTAATCTCTCTCCTTCAAACTATTAGGACTTATTATCTCAAATTTATATGATGACTCAAAATAATTGAGGTTTTTGTTGTTTAATCATTTTCGAAAGATAAAAATAATAGGATTGAGATATTTTAGTATCCTTAGAAAGGAGAAAAAAATTTTAAAAAAAAAATTGATAGGAGAGTCCAGGTAGATGAAAGATATTTATTTGCAGATGGTAATTTTTTTTCCTCAAAATTTTGTTCTATTTTCTTAATATGGTAGTTTTTATAGATTTTTAAAATGAAATTAGTGATATATAGAGCATTAGAGCTAATTAATTTTAAAAAATTATTTATTTTTGTTATTTAATCTATATGTAAAATTAATGACCGCGCGAAGCGCAGCCTATATCACTAGTTTCTTAATAAAAGATTAAAAACAAAAATCAAGTTTACAGAGATATACACACTATGAAGTTTATGCGGAGGAAATGAGATCATTTGACCTTTTACAATTGCATAGAAAAAAGTAATTTTTTAAAATCTTTTATGTATAAAAATAATGATATGTTATGTGTAAAAATAAGAATATCTTGTAAAACAATCATAAAATTTATATATATATATTTAGAAAATCATTTCTCTCCTTTATCTGAGTGCATCTCATTCGACTATAATTGAATGTGGTAATTTGCTTGGATGAAAATTATTTTTGTGTATGAAATTTATTGTGGAGAAGAATTGAAAATTCCTCCCATAGCATTCATGATATTTAAGATTTTCTCTCCTATAAATGGAGAAGGTTTCTCTTCACTTGAAACACATCAAAAACAAAGAGAGAAAGAATAGCAATGCATCATACGATGTATGAAATATAATTTGTGATAAAAAAAATAAAATATGTGAGCATATATTATAATAAGGTGCAAAAAAAAATGAAAAGTGAATTTTTGTTCAGTGTGTATTAATTTTTTGAATATTATACTCGTGATTACCAATAAAATTTCTTACTATGATGAATTATTTTTGCTCTTCTTAATTTGTGATTTTTTTTTATTCAAAAAGATTTTTACATAAAATTCTTAATGTCATTATTTTTTATTTTAATTTTATTATTTAATTATGAATACTTTTATTATTATTTCACATTTCCCAACAGTTTGATTTGCTAAATATATATTTCTTTTAAAAGGCAACATGCTATATAATTTTATATATTAGGTATATAAGAGCATCAAAAGAAATTTACATAGAACTTAGGTCACTCCATCTATTATATAAAGATTTTTATCGGATAATCAAAAATAAAGAAAAAGATACAAACATATATATATATATATATAATATCTTAGATGCTCGCTAGATGCTCGCAAGATTGAGATTTTAACTTTTCTTTTCCTCTTGTCAGTTGTGTGAAAAATAGATTGTCTTGACTCAAGGCTCTAGGAATTCTAGTGGATGTTTGGTCATGATAACAACAAAAAAAAATATTTATTTTATTTAAAAATTTTAAAGTTGGAGATGAAATTGAAGTTGTGATTGATCATAGTTTTTATAGAGGATATTTAAAATTTGAATTTATTTCGTAAATATAATTTATATCCTTCAATTTCTAAGAATTAGAGAAATCACTTAATTTAACTAATTTACCTGAAATATGTAATGAAATCTGCTTTAAAAGATTAATTTTTCAAAGTAGATAGTCACATAATGTCATAAATTATATCCCGTTTACGAGCTACTACATACTATTACAAATATTTTTTATTTTATTTGAAATTTTTAAAGTCAGAGTTGAAGAATATGTAGTTGTGTTTGATTATAGTTTTTGCCAATAATATTTAGTTATTTAAATATATTTTTCCTAAAAAATTATGAAATATGATTTAAACATAAAATATAATTTAGATAAGGTAAATTTTATTTTTTTTAAAAAATTAGGGTAAAATCTAAAAAAAATATAGTAAAAGAAAAAAAAGTGAAAATAAAATTTAAGTATTTTGCAAATTTCAAATATAACTTAAAAATTTTCATGGAGAAATGTTAATTTTCAAATAGCGTGAAAAAAAATTTCAAAAAAAATTACAAACAAAATAAGTTATTAATAGCTTTTTTTTTGTTGTTCACGAGCTATCGTAATAGAAGGATGGTCCCCCAGACTGAGAAGAACAAAAGCTACAACAATGATAATGCACACAATGATATATTTTCTTATGAAGCTGTCATGATAACTGCTTTTGTTTTAATATAAATATTTCTATCTTTCCTGCCCAAAAAAAGAAGAAAAAAAAAGACCTAGTTAATGAACTTTTGCTGTGAAAGATTGATTTCCTAAATCTCCTCTTCTATTCATTCATACACATAACGGTAGAACTTGGCAGAAACTTTTTCACGTAATGGACCGCCAGGGCAAAACGTGAACGCTCAAGACGGTTTGTTTTTTTCTGCTATGAAACTTATTTTTATTCATTGAGATTCCCCTTTTTTTGCAAATGCAGTATATTTCCATTGCGCCTGATGATGATTCGTGTGGGGCCTAGACGGAGCTACCTAGGAAAACAAAAGGAGTAAAAATTGTAGAGTGATGAATAGGTTAAAGTCCTTCAAAATTATTATAATTATTTTGTGAGTTTAATATTTAAATTATTAAATATTTTTGTATCCATGATAATTCTCGAAGGGAGGAAGGGGGTAAAACTGTTTGGAGAAATTTTTGAAGCGTAATATTATTGAAGGATGAAAAAAAAATTATCACATTGATGATTAATTAAATGAGTGATCTCTTTATATGTATTTAGATAGTTTTTTCCTCGTAAGTTAATTTTTGCGGTTGAGTTAGACCCAAGATTTATTCTTTACAGGTATTAACGTAATATGTTATTTTTTTAATAGATACTTTTATATGACTTTATGAAATTTACAAAAAAATTCTATCGATCATCAATAATTTAGATATAAAACCAAAAAAATAATAATAACTTAAAGGTATTTAACTTGTGCACATAAAATCATATTATATATATAATACTAAAATTAATTTTACTTTTTATGTATTAATTACTTATTTATACTCTCTGAGGCATGTTTCAGAATTTAATTACTTTCTTCAATTCAATTTATTTGTCCAATTTGACTTGACAAAAAATTTAAAAAATTAAATAATTTTTTTAAATATTATGATATTAAATTATAATATATATATATATATATATTATATTTTTTAATTATAATCTTAAATATATAAAAATTAAAAAATTAAAAAGTTACTAAAAGAATTTAAAATAAAAATTAATTAAAATCGGAAAGTATTAATTTGTATTATCAGACTCGGTATTATCGTGAATGTGGAGGGCCATCTTGTTGTTTATATCCGTTCTGTATTTTATTTTTGTACACGAACTCCTTCTGCTGTAATGCCTGGTTTTGGGGGATAGTGGATCCTTCTTTTCTTTCTCCTTTGGTGTTGTGAGGAAAATAAAAAATTGATATATATATATATATCACATATATAATGTTCCGGATAGAACTGTTAATATGGGTGACTTAATTTATATGAGTTTTGAAATTTAACGGGTCAGATCAGTCAGCAAGTTATCATCACATATGCTGTGGGCTCTGCCGAGCCTATCTATTTTTAAATAAAATAGATTTTTAAATTTTAATTTTAGAATGCTAAATATGAATATTTACAAGATAATATTATATGGTATTATTAATTGCTAATCAAGTTTTAAAGTCACCAACAAAATAATCCTAAAAAAAGTTATTAAGTTTGGCTTCAACTAAAGATTTGATTGTATGACTTCAATATGAAATTACTGTCATTCTATGCAAATATCTTGAGTATAACTATATAAGAAATGATTTTGTTGGATATATAATTTAATATGAAACTGAATAACTTTTGGCATTATATTGCCCGAACCAAATAAAGATATTAATAAACAAACTAAATCTTTAATTAATGAGTAATAATATAACTAGCTAATTAACTAGATATATTAACCTAGTTCTGTTCTTATAGATCACACAATAAAATACAAAAGCATATGATAATATTTCACCCATAGAAATGATAGTTTGAGTAGACTTTATGTTTGAAGTTCTCTGGTTATTTTTAGTACTCTATTTTATTTTTTAATTAATTTTTTATGAGATTCTTACATAAATATCACTTTTTAAAATGATAATTATAAAAGTTGCAACTACTTTGATAAAATTACATAAATATAAATTATTAAATTTTTATCTGTTTACTTATATTATGTACCTATTTTACTTTTCTAAAATATCTATTCTAATTAAATATAAAGAAAAATTTATGTACCTGAAATAAACGTTTAAATATACAAAATTTCAAAAAACACTCTCTTTTCTCCATCTTTATTTCTTCAGATTTCAAGAATCCTCTCTTCTCCGTATTTATTCTTTTAAATCAAGAAAAATTTAGAATTTTTTACTCTAAAGTATAATGATAAAATTCTTTATAATACGGTGTGTTGATTGATATCAAAGATTATAAATATATATTATTTATATACTATATAATATCTTTTTCAAATTAATAGAATTTCTAAATATTATAATTTATTTAGATTATATCGCAATGTGATGAGTCCTTTTTTTTCCCCTCCTGTTCTCGTTCTAGAAAATAGTCGGTCATATCTACGTAGGGTAGCTTGATATCAGTAGTAGTATTTTAATGTGCACGCACAAATAAATTTAAAAACAAACAAACAAAAAGTGTGAGGGAGAAAATAATTGAAGAAAGACAAGTTTTCTCTGCATACATACAGCAGCAAGTAGGAAAAAAAGCAGCGGATTTTGAGTAACGGTGCAATGAGGATATCATAATTGATTGGGTCAATAATTGATGCTTCCTCAATTCTATTTTATGTGATATTATACTTTTCCTTCTTTTTGGAAAAAAAACCAATATTTATAAAATAAATTTATTTTAAAATTTCGTGCCATTAAATAAATTCACTTAAACTAAAATGAAAGTGGTAATTATTTAGTTTAATATAATTTATAATTAGTGATGCACGATTAGAATTTTTCGCAATCGATATCATATTTAAAATAAAAATAAATAAATAAAATTATCTAAAAACAAAATATTCTTCTTTTAAGTGTCTTAAATTACTTTGTCACAAAGAATATAATATCGTGGATTGGTTGATCACAATTTTATTAACTTCTAAGAGATCTAGTTTTGAATCTGGACAACTCACAACTCTATAGTATTTGTTTCATATAGAGTGAGAAAAATTTAAGTCTAACATTACCTTGCGACAAAGTGTACAATATTATACTTTGGATCGATTGGTTCATAATTTTATTTATTTCTAAGAGATTCAGTGTTTGAGTCTGGATAACTCATAATTCCATTTGTATATTTGCTGAGTTGCACTTCTCTTTGGTGTAAGCAATATTTCTTTATCCAATTTATTTTTTATTTTAATTTTACCTTTTAATTATATATATATATATATATATATATATATATATAATAAAAAAATTAATAAAATAATATTACGTGACACTCCATGTTCTAAAATAAATTCACCTCTATTTATCATGATTAAATATTTTAATGAAGTCTAATATATTTAATAATAAATAATGCATGCAGATAATGATTTATGGGAAGAGAAGAAAATGGCTATTCCGATGGGCGGGGAAGCACACGGATTCTTGCTGTTTTTGTGCTTTTGGCTTTTGGGGGCCATTCAAGTTATCATGTCTTATGTACGACGTACGATAGTGGTTGGGACTTTGTAATTTACCTAGTTGTTAGATGTTGGACATGGTTCTATATATCTATGTGCGTGTCTGCCATTGAATTATTCTCCCAAATCAGAGCTTCGAATCTAGACATATCTTGTTTTTGTATAGATAATTTTTTATATATTATTGTATATATATATTTTATTTTAAAATAGTACTTTACTTCTCTCTTTACATAGAATTGGATTTTTAAAGGGAGATTTTATAATCGAGTTTTCCAATAAGACTGTTCGACTATTCATATAATTGAACCATTTTGTGGAAATTAAAGAAAGGTTACATGACTTACATCTATAATAACATTCATCTGTTTAATTAATGAATACTCGACATGCAACTTTTCTACACATATACACTTTTATATCATTCATTATAATTAATACTCTATATGTTTTCATCTAAATTATCATTTAATTATGATAAATTAAAAGTAATAAATTAATGTAGTTTGGTTAACTCAACCAATCAACCTTGCACTAATCTCAGATAAATGTCGTTAATATGAAGGCCGCATAATAACTGACAATTTTTATAATTTTTAACTTATGACTTTTAGTTCGTAGTCGATCATTTCTCAAAGAGGATCACGTTTGACATCGGCTGACACAAAAATATAAATAAAAAATAAAAATAAAATTTAAAATTTATAAATTTAAGATTATAATATTTTTAAGTTACTGATTTTAAATTAATAATTTATATATATAATAATAATTTTATATATATATATATATATATATATTAAATTTAAGCCAAAACTATTGAATTTAATCGGATCCATATAAGTTATACTCACTTCAACCCTAAATATATAAAAGCACCTTTAGCGTCAATTAGCAATCAGCCAAGTGTCGTCATCTCTTTTCTTATTTTAGATATTTTTAGAAAATCTTATGTTAAATTATTCACCGAAATCAGATACGATATGGTCTTAACTCTTATATTAAATATATATATATATATATATATATATATATATATATATATATATATATATATATATATATATATCCTTTTAAGGACATTTTACAATTAGTTTCTTCGTCCAAATGTGTAGGTCTTTCAGTCCAGTGATCATCTAAAGATACATAGGCATGTGCTCACCAACATATGAATAACACGTATTCAAGCTCTATACATGCACTCTATTATTTTGTCATGTTACGTTTTGTTTTTGAGAGTTAATTTAATAAATTTTAAAATTAAATTAATTTAATATTTAAAATTTTAAATTTAAATATTAAAAAATTATATAAAAAATATTATAAATTATAAAAAAATTTATAATAATATAATAAAAAAATATATTTTAAAATATTAATTAAAATTTACATCATTTAATTTTAAAAAATATATGACAATTAAAAAAGAAATGAAAAAATATCAAATTTCTTTATTTAGTTATTTAATGTTATCAACAATTGCGTTCGTGAATAATTAGGCCAATTAATTTCCAACCTCAAGACCCGTCTTATCCCAAAGCCCGGAGGAAGGTTTACAGATCAAGATTAATCATTGAAAATAGTAAATTTAAATATTTAAATATCTTTTAGTTATTCTAGACGCATACTTTTTTTTTATATAATATTTAAATATTTTTTATAGTATCAATATGGTTAAATTTAAATTATGTGTGTAAGTATTTAATAAGTGTTACTCTAAAATATTCAATTAGCATTGTTAGGTTGCACGACTTAAGGACTTGTCTCTACTTTTTGCCTATGAATGAACCAAGTCGTCAAACGTGTTCCACTTATGTGAATAAAGCAGTAAGTAAAAGAGACAGTGATTTAGCGTGAAAAATACCCCGCTCTAAAGGTGAAAAAACCACGACCTATACTCCACAGGATTTTTCTTCAACTTCACTAACTTCAAAGAGCCTGTTCAAACGGTTGATTACAACTTCTTGCAATCTACGGAATTATAAACTCTAATTTCTAAACGTTAATTCAACAACCACAATATCTTCCTAGCAATGCTTACTAGAAGACAAATTGTTCTTGCTTCAGTTTATAATTTATTGAAACAAGAGTACAATGATCACGACCAAAATTACAAACTTCTAGTACAAGAATGGCTAACTCTAGCTTGACTCTTTACTAGACAAGTTTGTTGACACAACCTCACCAAGGCAAATTGCTATTTTCTCTCTTTTTCAGTGCATGCCTGTACTTAGAATTCACACTTCTATATATACACAATTCTTCCACATCTTTTGCAGCCACATTAGAAGTCTACTTCAAGTTGGAATCCTTTTCAAGTCTATCTGTTGGCTTCCTTTGTGTTTTGATCAAACTCCAGGTCTTACAAATCAACACATGTAGATGTGAATGATTTAATGCTTATCAACTCCAAGATTTTTGCATCCTTGCTCCCGGATATTTTCATCTTATCATACAACTGTTTAAGCACTTCAATGGACCAACTTTGTTCACCTGTTTCATCATCTTATCAATCATCAAAACTTCAAAGTCCCAACAAATTTCCCCCTTTTGATGATGACAAACACAATCCCATTTCTACACAGATTCTTCCTGCAAGGAAGACATCGCTCGAATGAAACAGGTTAATCAAATGAGTTATAAATTTTGCATAAGCATGATCAATATGTTTGCATTTTTCTTCCCCCTTTTGGCATCATTGAAAAGCTAAATCCGTGAATTATTTCCATTAAAATGTTAAATGACCCTATTGCCACTGGGGCAATCGCAAGACAACCATGATAACATTTTAAAAACAAGAGAAAATATTAACAAGGCAGTGAAAATTGAGCAACAAAAGCAATTCATTCAAAGACATAAGAAAACCAAAAGGCATAAGGAAGGGCATGTCCTTTATCATCCTTGGCAAGAATCCGTTGCTATGTTTCACCATAAGACTGGGCAAGTCGATCTAACCTCAGTATCAAGCAATTCTATTAAGGTTAGGTCAAGATAATTGGCCTCAGTCCTCCTTTCCTTCCTAGGAATGATCATTTTGTGAACAACATCAAATAGAGTTGATGAAGAGGAGACATTTCTTGTTTTTGAATGTGCCTATGCTGAACAAGTCCAGGTTATCCTGAGAATTTCCTACATATGTCCCTAGCAGAAGGCACATTTTCCAGTGGTGGTCATTCAAATTTAACATAATGATCCCAGTTGTTCGGCTTCTATGGTGACTACACGCAAGTGCACGTGGTCGAACAAGTAGTAAAGTGGCTTAAGTAAAGCCAAGTATTGATCCCACAGGGACTGAGCTACGGTACTAATTAACTTAAGTGTTAATGAACTATATCTTTAAGAATGCAGACAACCAATAAATATTATTTTGAGAGTTTGAGTTTACTGATTAATAAGAATCTAAGACAAAATTATAAAGTGAGTCTGAACAATAGTAATGAGCAAGCTGAGGTTAAAACGAACATGCAGGAAATTAATTTATCAATACAATTCAGTTAATCTTTCCTTCAGTTGCTAGTCAAGAATTATTGACTATGGATTGAAACTTTCGACTCCTATCCAACTTAAGAATCATGAGCCTTAATCTACATTTCTGTGATAAAAGGATTTCATGTTCTAGCCATACATTCTCGATTCCTTAATTGACTAATAAGACTTTCAGATATATTTCTATTCTGAATGTAAATCAATTCTCAATTTTCCAAACTAAGAAGAGATCATATCCTACCAATTCACATCTTTCCAATTTCTTTCCTTTTCAAAATCAAAATTGGATTTTTAGATATACATTAACATTGGCCAAACATTAATGCAGTAAAAACAAGAATTGATAGAACAACCATTGAAGAAAAAATGAAAACTGAAATGATTAACAATTACATTCCACTACAATTGTTCTTAACCTCAGCAAGAAGTGAATTTAGTCACTCATTTGTGGATTACACATCATCAAATAAGTAGAATTCATACAAACAATTGAGATAAAAGAGAAAGAGATAGAGAAGAACCCTAGAATTTTCGTCCTCTCAACTGCCTGTAACCCACGTTCTTGCTCAACCAAGTCAGAATGTTTAAAATAAAATCTAAGTGTGCTATTTATATTGTTGAGAATTTTTTTCGTAATAACAAGCAACATGGCACGGAGTGTATCGTGGAGCACTCCCTCCGTGCCACGGAGGTATCGCGGACCCTCATTGGAATTCGGCTCCCAGGCAATTTCACCTCAACGTGCCACACCCTGCATCGCGGAGCCTGGCCAACGTGCCACAGAGGTAACGCGAACCTTCACTGGAAATTGCCAAAATTATTTCATCTGAGGCAGAGTGCCTCCGCGATGGCAACGTGACACGGCTCCATCGCGGAGCCCTTATTTTTGCTGCTCTTCCTTGTCCTTTTCCACTCCTTGTTTCCAAGTTCATTCCCGATTTTACCAACATGTATCTTAGCTTCCCAAAATTCCATTTTACCTGCAAAACAACACTAATCATGTTGGTTAGTATAAATTCATATTTAACTACAAATCACATGAGAATATACACAATAATGATAGACAAACAAGTCGAAATGAAACATTTGAGTATCACTTGGGCATGAAATTCTGCCCAAGATCACTTACCCCACACTTAAAACCTTGTTCGTCCTCGAACAATATTCTCACATCTCATGCAATTTACACTCACGCATAGCTACTTTGGCTCAACAATTCAAGCTATGACTATACCGATTATTTAATATAGAAAATCATCAAGAAAACATGCATAGTCTCATCAATACAATGTAGTACATCACATTAAGATCTCATAAGCTCAAGAATCAATTCTCGATCTTGGCAAACTCGTGCAAATCAACTGATCAAGATATCTGACACGAAATTAATCTCTCGTCAAGCATGTGCCCTCACACAAGAGAAATACCCCATTACCATCATATGATTTCCAAAGCACTACATGTAGGGGTATATGAATACGATTTCGCTCTCTCTCCCAAAGAATTCACATGCATCATGTCATGAACCATAGGCTTGCCTCTAGTGTATTACTCCACTAATATAAGGACGAGTGATAAGATCACGTAGGACTTAACAGGTTGTAATGTAAGCTAAGGAACTAGCAAATACTGGGCTAACCAATAATAACAACTAGCTTCCTTTAGCGCTTTTCAATACATCCCACCATCATTACGGCCATTTTTTTCTTCCTTCATCCTGATCTTGGGCAGATTTATATGCCCAAGTGAATCTCAAACGTATCATTTTCGCCTTGTTTATCTAGAAATGTGTATACATTTTCATGTAATTGGTAATAAAATGTGAATTTATACTAACCAACATGATTAGCATTGTTTTGTAGGTAAAATGTGATATTGAAGAGCTAAAATGCATGTTGGAACAATATCGGAGTTGGACTTGGAAGCGAGCACGAAAAAGGCATTGGACTGCACAATATAAAGGGGCTCCGCGATGGAGCCGTGTCACGCTACCATCGCGGAGGCACTCTGCCTGGAGGGTGAAATATTAGTCAAATTCCAGTGGAGCCTCGCGACAGCTCCGTGGCACGGAGGCAAGCCTCCGCGTTGCATGCCGTGCCACGTTGAAGCTTTATTCCCGGACCCCAAATTTCCAGAGAGGGTCCGCGTCCACGCCGTGTCACGGAGGCAGTGCTCCGCGATGCACACGTTGCTTGTTATTCTGGGAAAAATTTCCACTAGTATAAATAGAACACTTAGGCTTATTTTTAATTAATTCAGACTTGGTGGAGTAAGGACGTGGGTTACAGGCAGTTGAGGGACGAAAAAGCTCAGGGTTTTTCTCTCTTTCTTTCTTCTTTCAATCAATTGTTTGTATGATTAACACTTGTTTTAGGATGATTAATCCACAAATGAGTGGCTAATTCCCTTCCTTGCTGAGGTTATGAACATTGGTGATGAATTTTGATTATTGAATTTTATGATTTTTCATCTTCTTCTTCCATGTTGTTCTATTAATTCTTGTTTCTACTGCATTGGTGTGTGGCCGACATTAATGTATATCTAAAAAGTCCGATTTCACTTGAGAGAGCACGAAATTGGAAAGTTGTGAATTAATAGGGTATTGTTCTTAACTTGATTTGGGAAAATTGGGTTTTGATGTGCTTTCCTGATAGAAATATACTTGAAAGCCGTATTAGTCAATTTAGGAACCAGAATTGTATTGCTAGGTCATGAATTGCATTTGATCACAGAAATGTAGACGGATGGTTTATGATTCTTAAGTGAGATTAAATACGAGAGTTTTAATCTCTTGGCTAATGTTCTTGGCTAGCAACTGGAAGAGAAAGATTAACCAATTTATGATTATAATCAAGTTCATTACATGTTCTTAACCTTGGCATGCTCATAACCATAGTTTAAATTCAAAGTAGATAATTGTTAGTAGTTTTAGTACAGAATTTATAAAACAAACTTTACAATTGTTGGTTACGTTGTTGTCAGCATATACAGAAGTGAGATAGAATATAGTATACTTAAGCAATTTTTACTTATCTTGAGTCTCCTTGGATCGATACTTGGCTTACTTAAGCCACTTACTACTTGTTTGACCACGTGCACTTGCGTGTCGATTTTTAACACCCAACAAACGTACCGAACAAGTTTTTGGCGTCGTTGCCGGGGAGACTAGGCAATTGGTGAAATTGTATTAAGTGTAAATTTACTGTATTTTTATTTTATTTCTTTAAGTGTTGACAACTTGGTCTTAGCCTGTATTTTGCAGACTTGATTTCTGTGAACACTGGCAAGAGACAAAGAGCTGGTGGAATCTTATATAGAGCCTGAACATATATTTCATAGTAAACGCAGAGAAGCTCTACAAAAGAAGCTGCAGTTGCTCAGACAAACTATTATGGAGCAACAAAATCCACCGGTTGTTAGGGCAGTGTTAGTGCCCGAAGAAGCAGCAGCAAGGCCGGTTCGCGAGGTGGCAATCCCACATGCCAACAATGTAACATCCAGTATCCGCAAACCAGAGCCTGGAGGGAGATTTGAACTCAAGAAAAATATGGTGCAACTGTTGCACACAAGCGGGCAATTTACCGGTCTCCCTCATGAAGACCCACAACAACATCTCCAAAACTTTTTGGAGATAAGTGACACTTATATACCCGCTGGAGTGTCACCTGATTATGTTCGGCTCACACTATTTCCGTTCTCATTACTTGGTGAAGCCAAGAGGTGGTTAAAAGCTGAGCCACCAAATTCTATTTCAACGTGGGATGATCTAGCACGGAAGTTCTTGATAAGATTTTTTCCCTCTGGTAAAACAGCCAGACTTAGAAGTCAAATTCTAAGTTTTAAACAGAGGGAGGGAGAAAATTTGTATCAAGCCTGGGAAAGATTTAAATCCATGTTGAGGGACTGTCCTCATCATCATCAGTCCAATGAGGTGATGGTACACACATTTATCGAGGGTTTGGAACCCCATACTAAAATTTTGCTAGACTCAGCAGCTGGAGGGCAAGCGCTGGAAAAGACTTATGAGGAACTGTACACTTTGCTAAACCGGATTTCACAGGGAAATCCAGAATGGAATGCTGATTCATCACGAGGTGGAGCAAGAAAAGCAGCAGGAGTGCTTGAAGTGGATAGATTCACAGCTATCGCTGCACAGATAGCTGCCTTGCAGAATCAATTGAACAACCACTTCAGCAATATGAATTTAAACCAGCCTTCAGCTTCAGTCAATGCGGTCCAGCAAATGTGGTGTGAAGTGTGTGGTAGCAGTGAGCACTCAGCTAAGTGCTGTGGAGCAAACCCAGATTCGGTTAACTTTGTGGGCAATGCACAAAGAAATCAGCAGCAGTTTGGTAGCGGCTACAACTCAAATTGGAGGAACCATCCAAATTTTTCATGGGGTAGCAACAACCAACAAGGCCAAAGTTCGGGTCAGGGTATGCAAAGAAATCAAGGAGGGCAACAGAACTACCAATCTCAATTCAGAAATCACAATGCCCCTCCTCCACCACCATCACCTAGCATTGAGGAAATGTTCAAGACCATGATCGCTAATCAAGCGCAATTGCAGGCTGACTATGTTAAATTGGCAGCCGAAGTGAAAAATAATCAATTAGCGACCAAGGCTCTTGAGTATCAATTTGGGCAATTTGCTAGTGCCCAAAACACAAGGCCCAGAGGAGGACTGCCTAGCGACACAGATCCTAATCCGAAGCAGGTAAATGCAGTGACCACAAGGAGTGGTTTGCAGTTGAAGGAGGTGGAACCAGAGAGACCACCTCAAAAGTCAGGAGCAACTGAAGTTGAGGGGGAACAAAGTTCGGATAGGGGGAAGACCAAAGAAGCTGAAACAGAAAGACCTCCACCCTCGTTCCCTCAATGACTCAAGAAACACAAAGAGGAGGCGTGTTTCAAGAAATTCATGGAGGTGCTTAAACAGGTACATGTTAACTTACCTCTTGTTGATGTCTTGCAGGGAGTGCCTAAATATGCCAAATACATTAAAGACATCGTGGCCAACAAAAGTCGTTTGACTGAGTATGCCACGGTAGCTTTGACGGAGGAGTGCACTTCCCGGATCCAAAATAGACTGCCCACGAAGCTAAAAGACCCTGGAAGTTTTACTATCCAGCTTACTATTGGGCAGAGTATCCGATCTCGTGGATTGTGTGACTTGGGGGCGAGCATAAATCTGATGCCATCTTCGGTATTCAGAAAGTTGGGTCTAGGGAGTCCTAGACCTAGACCTACAACCGTAATCTTGCAGTTGGCAGACAGATCCTTAGCTAGGCCGGATGGCATTGTTGAGGATGTTCTAGTGCAAGTGGGCTCCCTAATTTTCCCGGTAGATTTTATTGTTCTGGATTTTCAACCAGACACGGAAGTCCCATTTATTTTGGGACGACCCTTCCGGGCAACCGGGAAAGCATTAATCGATGTAGCTGCGGGTCAACTTACAATGCGAGCACATGACAAGGTAGAGGTGTTCGATGTGTACAAAGCACCCAAGCTCCCGATGGTGAATGAAGAACTCTCGGTGATCAATGTAATTGATCATGGGAATGCTAAACAAATGGATGATTCCCGAGAGTTGATGGGAAGACCACCGGATAAGGGTGAGCACTACTGGGGGGAGGACAATGATCGCAAGAAATCGTCCATCACCCTAGCGGACAATTGAGCATAAAGGACGTCGAGCTGCGATGGTAAACCAGGCGCTGCACGGGAGGCAACCCATGAAAAATTTTTTTCTTTTCATTTTGTAAAGTGTAAATAGATTTTATTTTATTTTTCTTTTTCTTGATTTAGTACAAAATTTTTTGTTTTAGTTAGTATTTTTTTATTTTAGTTAGGTGAAACCTATTAATCTAACCAATTTTATTTAGTGAGATGATTTTCAGGTGAAACTGAGAAAAATGTGCACGGAATCGTGAAGGAAAAGGCAAGGTATGAAAAAATTAATAAAATGCAGAGACAGTGAGCTGGGGCGATAGGTCCGTGTCACGGAGGAGGACCTCCGCGTTACCCTCCGTGACACGTTGAGGTTTAATCTACAATTTTCAAAAATTCCAGTAAGCTATCACGATGGCTCCGTGTCACGGAGGCAGTGCACCGCGATGCACTCCGTGACACGTTGCCATATAAATTGTGACGGGTCACACTGGGTTGCCGGGTGATCCGCATGTTTTCTTCATTTTAAACCCCCGATTTTGCCCTTTTTCCCTCATTTTTACACTTTTCCGCGACCAAACACCCAAAATTCCCTTGCCCATCAACGTGCCACGGTATAAAGCATAGATTTATCAAGTTTTCTTCGGTTCTTCAACTAAGAGGTATGTTTTCCGATTATCTCTCAAGTTTTTATCGATTTTAGTCGAATTTAAGCATGGGAGGTGAACTAAATCACCCTAAGTCGAAATTTAGCATGAAATTGAGTTATTCCTTGATTGATAAATGTTCGAATTGTTGTAATGATCGTTTGAACTTGTCGATTGCGTGAATTATTCGAATTTGCTTGCGAAATTCAATTCTATGGCTTGGTTGTTGGAATCGAAATCGGTAACTTGTTAAATTTGTGAATTATATGTCGGGTTGTATGTATTGAATGAGATAAGTCGTTGTAGAATATTGTTTGAATGTTAATAGACGACGAATTCTCGGGTTTTTGGGTAAATGCTGAAAATTGTTCAAATTGGGTTGATTATATAGGTTCGTGTGTATATAGAATTTTTGTTGTTGTTTTTGTTTGTTGTTTGTCTTTGCTAAGTGCGATGGTTGAATTGCTAGCGATGGTAGTGATTGGGATTAGCTGTATGAAGTCTGAGTAGTACGCTAAAGTTATACCATCGAATTTTTCTTTGCGAACGCACTAAGCATGAATTGTATAGTTGTTAGTTTTTGGTGTAAATAAAGTTATTCCTGCCGTAGTATCGTAACTGTAGCTAAGGACTAAGTGTGGGGTAAACTTAGTTAACCCGACCTTAGCCGAAGTTAATATTCATTTAGCTTGACATTGCACTTGTTTATTTGTGTTGACAGGTAAAGTGGCAAGTAGGCAGGATAAGGGTAAAGGTGCATCAACTTCAGGCACCGGGAGAAAAAGACTTAGACTGGGCACAGCAGTCCCAGCTGCACCAGCAGTTCTGCGCGGCCAGCGCCGCCAATACGGAACTAGGTGGGTAACCCACGAGGGGAAGAAGTGGTATACCAAACACAAGGAGAATAAATACTTCCCCGAGGAGCATATTGCACAGGAACCACTAGCACAGGAGTTCCCCCGCATAGTGCAAAGGATCGAGGCAGCTGGGCTCAGCTTCATATTTCAGGAGCCCAAGGAATGCAACCTACATCTAGTCCGGGAGTTCTATGCTAATTGGAACCCGGCAATCAGAAGCCACACAATCAAGATCAGAGGGCAGATAGTCACTCTGGAACCCCAGCAGCTAAATGCCATCGTTGGAGCGCGGGACACAGACGCCCACGTTCTCCGCCAGCTGAACATCACCCCACCATATGCCGATATCAGACGCACCTTGTGTGGGGCTCGATCCACAGCCAGATGGAGCAGACATAAGGATAGGGGTTACCACCAGACTCTGCCGTATTCTCAAATGAACAGGGAGGCCAGAATATGGCTGAAGATAGTTTGCTCGTGCCTAATCCCGGGGGTGCACATGACTGATATGACCCGGGACCGGGTTTGCCTGGTGTATGCCCTGATGAAAGGGCTGGAGATTAATGTTGGGGCGGTCATCATATCCGCCATGAAGAGAGCCCGACTATACCAGGGCCACATGTATGGATTCGGGGGACTAATCACCACCTTTCTCCGGGGCCTCGACGTCGAGGAAGAGGCTTTGGATTACATCCCGCAGTTGGAGCGGAGGGCCGTTGACGTGACCAAAACTAAGGCCCCCGACACCACACACGGGCCAGTGCTGACGCTTGGCGAGCGACATGCTCGTGACGACCAGTACATGGCACGGATGTTTGGAATGCAAATGCTCCAGCTTCGGATCGGTGGGAGACCAGCCACGGAGGAGGAGCTATGGCAGCTCGAGCTGGATTACCCGTTTGGCGAAAACGCCAGGGCTCTATGCCGAGTGGGGCCAGCCTTTGTAGAGCCCACTGATGATGATGTCCCCACGGACGAGGAGACACGTCGGGAGGACTCCGATGTGGAGTCCGATGACGACGATGGAGGTGACTCAGACATGGGCGATGAGGCAGCAGCACCTGATGAAGAAGTTGAATATTTTGACTAATCAGGGAGTTCCACCATCAAAATTTTGTGATTTTTAATTTTTGTGAACACTGGGGACAGTGTTCGATTTAAGTGTGGGGTGGGGAGTAGTTAGGTGCTGGGGCTGGGCTGGTTTGCTTTTATGCTTTCCTCTGTTTTGTATGTATGTTTCCCTGTGTTTGTGAATTGCAAACTGTTCTGTATCTGTACATATTTGTGGTATTGATGTGTGTTGTGGAATGTTGTTGTTGCCAGCTAAGTCTGTAAAAATTTTTGTAAATATTTTCTTAATTTATTTTTTTCCATCAAAATGATCGATATTTTTAAAATTTTGCGAAAATATTCTGTTTATATTTAAAATATTTTGTAAATAATTTTTCCATCGAAATGATCGATGTCGTGCAAAAATTTTCAATTTTTTTTTTGGGTTTCTCAGAGTTTGTTTTCGGTTCTTTTACCGAGAATAGTCCTATTGAACCGACGTCATAGTTAGTGACCGTTCCCTATAATGGATGGATGACGACCGTCTTAAGGGAAATATAGTCGGTAGGAGTAGTGATTTTAATTTATTTTCAGTTCTTTGGTGGATTGCATCACGGAACCTGTAGTTACTATATGGTTGTGAAATGTTGGTTGCGTGTTGTACTTGATATTCAAAATGCAAAGTGATTCGTATGAAAGCATGCAGTTTTGTAAATATGTTGAGATACCTAGGCTGTAGAGTTCGATTCGGTGTGATTGAGGCTTAATTTTTGAATTCATGTAATTAGCTAATTAAAGAGTCTGTGAATGCATCTTGAGTCGAGCATGTGCATGAAGTGTGAAGTGAGGTATTGTTATTCCATGCCATTGTGAAGTGTCTAGAACTTGCCTGGTGTGTGTACAAAACAAAATGAAGGAGGTGTAGTATTGGAAAGGATGTAGGCATTTCTTTGTTTTAACCGAGAGTTTCTATTTTATTTTTTTCTTGTCATACTCCCCTTTTGATGTGATTGTATACCCTAGTCAACCCGTTGAGCCTTTAGCCTATTATTTCTTTCTTTTGTCCAAAAAGCTTAAACTGAGCTTAATTCTTTCTTTTCATTAGCCGTAAAGTCTATACAAAACTCTTAAGCGCTTAAGAAGAACAAAAAAATTTCCCAAAGTGTCAAAGAGTGAGAATGGTGAAAAGAAAAAGAAAAGCAGAGTGAGGAAAGAAAAGAAAAGGTTGAAGGTGCCCTTGCTATAACTAAATGATAATGAAGGTGCATGAAAAACCTTTGTTTTTGTGTCAAGTGTGCTTGATGAAATGGGCCAGACGAAAGTAAATCATCATGAATGGGATGATGAAAAAAGAAAAGAGAGAAATAATGTCCATACGTTGATGGGAATGTGTTTAAAAGGCGCTTAATGATGCTAGTGGCTATTATTGGCTAATCCAATATGTACTAGTTCCATAGCTTCCATTACAACCCATTAAAGTCCTACGTGATCTTACATTGCATTTCCTTATATTAGTGGAGTAATACACTAAGGGCAAGCTTATGGGTCATGACATGATGCATGTGAATTCTTTTGGGAGAGAGAGTGAAATTAATTTCTACATGCCCCTACTTGAATGTTTGTGTGTCACATGAGCAAAAAGGGGAAGATTCTCTTGAGTTGTGAGGGCACATGCTTGATGAAAGATTGATTTTCGTGTCGGATATCTTGATTAGCTGATTTGCATGAGTTTGCCGATATCGAGAGTCGATTCTTAAAGTCTAGGAAGTCTTGATGTATTAAAGGTCATTGCATTGTTAAGACCATGCATGTTCTCTTGATGATTTGCAATATAGAATGATCGGTATGACCGTAGCTTAAATTGTCGCACCATAGTGGCGAAGGTTGGGATGTAATTTGCATGAATTATGTGTTTGTTGTTCGAAGACGAACAAGGATTTAAGTGTGGGGTAAGTGATCTTGGGCAGATTTATATGCCCAAGTGATACTCAAACGTATCATTTTCGCCTTGTTTATCTAGCAATGTGTATACATTTTCATGTAATTGGTAATAAAATGTGAATTTATACTAACCAACATGATTAGCATTGTTTTGTAGGTAAAATGTGATGTTGAAGAGCTAAAATGCATGTTGGAACAATATCGGAGTTGGACTTGGAAGCGAGCACGAAAAAGGCATTGGACTGCACAATATAAAGGGGCTCCGCGATGGAGCCGTGTCACGCTACCATCGCGGAGGCACTCTGCCTGGAGGGTGAAATATTAGTCAAATTCCAGTGGAGCCTCGCGACAGCTCCGTGGCACGGAGGCAAGCCTCCGCGTTGCATGCCTTGCCACGTTGAAGCTTTATTCCCGGACCCCAAATTTCCAGAGAGGGTCCGTGTCCACGCCGTGTCACGGAGGCAGTGCTCCGCGATGCACTCCGTGACACGTTGCTTGTTATTCCGGGAAAAATTTCCACTAGTATAAATAGAACACTTAGGCTTATTTTTAATTAATTCAGACTTGGTGGAGCAAGGACGTGGGTTACAGGCAGTTGAGGGACGAAAAAGCTCAGGGTTTTTCTCTCTTTCTTTCTTCTTTCAATCAATTGTTTGTATGATTAACACTTGTTTTAGGATGATTAATCCACAAATGAGTGGATAATTCCCTTCCTTGCTGAGGTTATGAACATTGGTGATGAATTTTGATTATTGAATTTTATGGTTTTTCATCTTCTTCTTCCATGTTGTTCTATTAATTCTTGTTTCTACTGCATTGGTGTGTGGCCGACATTAATGTATATCTAAAAAGTCCGATTTCACTTGAGAGAGCACGAAATTGGAAAGTTGTGAATTAATAGGGTATTGTTCTTAACTTGATTTGGGAAAATTGGGTTTTGATGTGCTTTACTGATAGAAATATACTTGAAAGCCGTATTAGTCAATTTAGGAACCGGAATTGTATGGCTAGGTCATGAATTGCATTTGATCACAGAAATATAGACGGATGGTTTATGATTCTTAAGTGAGATTAAATACGAGAGTTTTAATCTCTTGGCTAATGTTCTTGGCTAGCAACTGGAAGAGAAAGATTAACCAATTTATGATTATAATCAAGTTCATTACATGTTCTTAACCTTGGCATGCTCATAACCATAGTTTAAATTCAAAGTAGATAATTGTTAGTAGTTTTAGTACAAAATTTATAAAACAAACTTTACAATTGTTGGTTACGTTGTTGTCAGCATAAACAGAAGTGAGATAGAATATAGTATACTTAAGCAATTTTTACTTATCCAGAGTCTCCTTGGATCGATACTTGGCTTACTTAAGCCACTTACTACTTGTTTGACCACGTGCACTTGCGTGTCGGTTTTTAACACCCAACAAACGTACCGAACAAGTTTTTGGCACCGTTGCCGGGGAGACTAGGCAATTGGTGAAATTGTATTAAGTGTAAATTTACTGTATTTTTATTTTATTTCCTTAAGTGTTGACAACTTGGTCTTAGCCTGTATTTTGCAGACTTGATTTCTGTGAACACTGGCAAGAGACAAAGAGCTGGTGGAATCTTATATAGAGCCTGAACGTATATTTCATAGTAAACGCAGAGAAGCTCTACAAAAGAAGCTGCAGTTGCTCAGACAGACTATTATGGAGCAACAAAATCCACCGGTTGTTAGGGCAGTGTTAGTGCCCGAAGAAACAGCAGCAAGGTCGGTTCGCGAGGTGGCAATCCCACATGCCAACAATGTAACATCCAGTATCCGCAAACCAGAGCCTGGAGGGAGATTTGAACTCAAGAAAAATATGGTGCAACTGTTGCACACAAGCGGGCAATTTACCGGTCTCCCTCATGAAGACCCACAACAACATCTCCAAAACTTTTTGGAGATAAGTGATACTTATATACCCGCTGGAGTGTCACCTGATTATGTTCGGCTCACACTATTTCCGTTCTCATTACTTGGTGAAGCCAAGAGGTGGTTAAAAGCTGAGCCACCAAATTCTATTTCAACGTGGGATGATCTAGCACGGAAGATCTTGATAAGATTTTTTCCCTCTGGTAAAACAGCCGATCTCGGGTGACATCTGTCATGTGCACCCCCGGGATCAAGCAGGAACACATAATTTTCGGCCAGATCCTGGCTTCCTTGTTCATCTGCGAGTCGGGAAACGTTGGGTGGAAGCCCCTCTCCTTGTGGCTGCTCCACCTTGCTGTCGAACGGGCTCCACATAGAGTGCGTCTGACGTCCGCATAGGGTGGAGTGATATTCAGCTGCCGAAGGACATGGGCGTTTGTGTCCCGCACCCCCAAGATAGCATTCAAGTAATGGGGCTCAAAAGTGACAACCTGCCCCCTGATTTTGATGGTGTGACTGCGGAGGGTCGGGTTCCAGTTGGCATAGAACTCCCGGATGAGATAGAGATTGCACTCCCTGGGCTCTTTGAAGATGAAGTTAATCCCAGTAGTGTCAATCTGGTGTACAATCTGCGGGAATTCCTATGCCAGCAGTTCCCGTGCTATATGCTCTTCCGGGAAGTACTTGGTTTCTTTATGCTTTGCATACCACTTCTTCCCTTCATCAGTCATCCATCGAGTTTCGTATTGTCGGCGTTGGCCTCTCGGAACCGCTGGTGCTGCTGGAACTGCTGTTCCCAATCTTATCCTTTTCCTACCGGCGCCCGATGTGGATGCGCCCTTTCCCTTGTCTTGCCTGCCTGACATTGTTCCTGTACAATCAAACATACAATCCCAATGTTATTCAAATAATAACTAGCTACAACTAAAGTTGGGTTTAATTAGGTCACCCCACACTTAGTCTTTAGCCACAATCAAAACAATTCGACAAGACATTCATGATTTTCCTCGTTCTTAACATTCAACCGGCTTAGTGCATTCATATAAATCGATGGAACAATTACTATGTACTACTCAGACTTCGTATAATGAATAAAATTATCTCCATCGATTCACGTTCAATATCATAACACTTAGCCAAAAAATTTTTTCTCAACAACCTATGCAAGTCACTAATTTCATTCTCCCGAAAATCCCTTGTCTACTTAGCATATTCAACATTAATCACAACATAATTCAATTCACCCAACAGGTACAACCCAATTTTTGTTCAACATTTCAAACAATTTTAGTCTTCTTCCTATTCAATTTTCAACCCTAGCCACCAATTTCGCAAAAATTTAATAAAACATGCATTCATCAAGTTCATATACTCACAACGATACTATGAACATCAATCAATCATAACTTAAATGAATTCAAGCTTAATTATCACTTAGGGTAAGGTTCAATCACTACACATGTTCAATAATCGAAAATTCAAGCAAAAATGAGGTAAAGTTCAAGAACATACCTTTAATCCGATGAAATTGAAGAAAACTCAAAGAAAATCGATGCCTAGGTCCGTGTCACGTTGGGGGACAAGGGAATTTGGGGTGTTGGTCACGGAGGAAAGGGAAAATAAGGAAAGAAATGAGGGAAATCGGGATTTTAAAGTGATATTTCGCGCGGGTTACCCGGCGACCCGGTGTGACCCGACGCGAAATAACACTCAACGTGTCACGGAGGGTAACGCGGAGCACCCCCTCTGTGAAATGGAGCCATCGCGTAGGCTCACTGTAATGTGTCAATTTTTATTTTCCTCACCTCGATTTTTTTCTTTGCGTTTCTTTACATTTTTGCCCTCCGTTCCACCTGAAAATCATTTCACCACAAGAAATTGGTTAGCATACGTAGGTTTCAACACAAAACAAAATTTTTATTTATTTATTTTTTTCTTTTTCTTATTTTTTTCAAATATTTCTACTCATCTATTACAACAATTTCACGGGTTGCCTCCCGTGCAGCGCCTGATTTACCGTCGCGGTTCGACGTCATTCATTGCTCAATCATCCTCTAAAGTGATGGACGTCTTCTCTCGAATAACGTCGTCACCCCAATAATGCTTACATCGTTGCCCATTTACTAAGAACGTGGCACTTCTATCTTCTTTCCACAACTCCATCGCACCGTGCGGGGTCATTCTTACCACCTCAAACGGCCCTGACCATTTGGACTGCAATTTTTCTAAAAAAAGCCTCAATCTTGAATTGAATAGCAACACTTTCTGCCCCGGCTCAAAGATCCGATGCACCATATGCTTATCGTGCCATCTCTTTGTTTTCTCTTTGTTGCACTTGGCACTTTCGTAGGCATGCCAACGAAACTCATCAAGTTCGCTGAGTTGCATCAGCCTCTTCTTCCCCGCTAGCTCTAGATCCATGTTCAATTTCCTCACGGCCCAGAAAGCTCGATGTTCTAGCTCCACAGGAAAATGACACGCCTTTCCATAGACCGATCTGTACGGAGAAGTCCCAATTGGTGTCTTGTACGCAGTTCTATAAGCCCACAACGCATCATTGAGTTTGCTTGACCAATCACTACGTTGTGCATTCACTGTCTTCTATAGAATCTGCTTTACTTCTCTGTTCGACACCTCCATCCACTAGTTTGGGGATAATATGTTGTTGCTACCTTGTGGCGCACTCCATACTTAGCTAGCAAATTCTTGAAACTTGCATTTACAAAATGAGCCCCTCCATCACTGATAATGGCTGGGGGTGTTCCGAACCTGGTGAAAATGTGCTTTTTCACAAATTTTGTTACCACCTTGTTGTCATTCCTGGGGCAAGCTGTTTCTTCAACCCACTTTGATACATAATCAATGACCACCAAGATGTAACGATTACCAAATGATGGTGGGAACGAGCCCATGAAATCTATACCCCATACATCAAAGATCTCCACTTCTAATATCTGCTGCAGCGACATTTCTTGCCTTCTACCAATTGTTACTGTTCTTTGACATCTATCACACATTTTTACGTATGCCATAGAGTCTCTGAACAGTGTAGGCCAAAAGAAACCTGACTATAGCACCTTGTGCGCTGTCCGCTCGCCTCTGTGGTGCCCTCCATACAATGAAGAGTGACAACTCCTCAACACTTCTGCAATCTGGCTCTTCGGAATACATCTTCTCATCACCTGATTCGGTCCTTGCTTAAACAAGTACGGCTCATCCCAAATATAATACCTGCAATCATGCCTCAACTTCTTTCTCTGTTGAGTCGTAGCCTCCGGTGGATAAACCACTTACTAGCAAATTCACAATGTCTGCATACCAAGGGATTTCAGCTTCCCTTATTGCCAAGAGCTTCTCATTCGAGAACTCTTCTTTGATGTTGTCACCTTCCTTTACATGCGACCGGCTTTCCAATCGCGATAGGTGATTTGCCACTTGATTCTCGCTCCTCTTTCTGTCCCGAATCTCTAGGTCAAACTCTTGTAACAACAAGATCCATATAATCAACCTGGGCTTTGCATCCTTCTTGTTAAACAGATACCGAATCGCTGCATGATCGGTATACACCACTACTCTAGAACCCACCAAATAGGACCTGAATTTATCAAATGCGAACACCAATGCTAGCATCTCCTTTTCAGTGACTGTATAATTGACTTGGGCTGCGTCCAGTGTTTTTCTTGCATAATAAATAGAATGAAAAATTCTATTCCTCCGCTGCCCCAATACAGCTCCTACAGCCACATCGCTTGCATCACACATTAGTTCAAACGGTTTTTCTCAATCCGGAGAAATGAGGATAGGTGCTTCTATCAACTTCTATTTCAACTCCTCGAATTCTTTGACACAATCCTCATCAAACTCGAACTTCACCTCTTTTTCTAGCAACCTGCATATTGGTCTAAAAAGTTTAGAGAAGTTCTTGATGAACCGTTTGTAGAACCCTGCATGTCCGAGAAAACTGCGAACACCCTTCACTGACACAGGTGGTGGTAGCTTTTCAATAACCTCAATCTTTGCAAGATCGACTTCCAACCCCTTGCAGGACACTTTATGGCCAAGGATGATACCCTATTTGACTAATAAATGACATTTCTCCTAGTTGAGTACAAGGTTGGATTCTTCACAACGAGCTAGCACCCTGTCAAGATTCTGCAAACAAGTAGCAAACGAATTACCGAAAACAGAAAAATCACCCATAAATACCTCGACGAAATCTTCCACCATATCGTGGAAGATCGCTATCATGCATCTCTGGAATGTGTCGGGTGCATTGCATAACCCAAATGGCATCCGCCGAAAAGCATATGTCCCATAAGGACATGTGAAAGTAATCTTCTCTAGGTCCTCCGGTGCTATGGCTATCTGGTTATAGCCAGAATAGCCATCAAGGAAACAATAATATTCTTTACCTGCCAATCTCTCCAATATTTGATCAATAAACGGGATAGGATAGTGATCTTTCCTTGTTGCCTCATTGAGCTTTCTGTAGTCCATGCAAATCCGCCAGCCTGTGACTGTGCGTGTAGGGATCAACTCATTTTTCTCATTGGTGACCACGTTCAGCCCTCCTTTCTTTGGGACACACTGAACGAGGCTGACCCATTTGCTATCTGAAATAGGATAGACCACACCTATATCAAGCCATTTAATCACTTCCTTCCTAACCACATCCTTCATCATCGGATTCAACCTCCGCTAATGTTGTACAGTTGGCTTTGCTCCTTCCTCCATGAAAATTCTATGTGTGCAAAAAGCTGGATTGATACCCCGAATGTCTGACATTTGCCAGCCCATTGCTTTCTTCCCTTCTCTTGAGAACCACCAATGTTTCCTTTACCTGTGCCTCCATCAATTCTGAGGAGATGATGACTAGCAAGGTGTCATCTTCCCCCAAAAAGACATATTTCAAATGTGGAGGCAATGTTTTTAACTCCAGTTTTGGTGCTTCCTCAATAGGATGGTTTTGGCAATGGTTCCAGGGACCTCATCAATGGCTGAAAGTCTTGCTTCCTGAGATACCATTTTGATTCATTTAGCATTTGAACCATCTCATAAGTATCTCTATCTCCGAATTGATCGGAGCTCATCAACGCTTTCTCCAATGGATCTCGAGAATCAACAATCTGAAGAATTTCTTCTTGATTTAGCACATTGATTGTTGAAAGCTCCTCATAGATGGCCGGAAGCTTCATGGCCTTATACACATCAAATACCTCGACTTTGTCATGCGCTCGCATGGCTAGCTGGCCTGCAGCTACATCAATCAAAGCTCTCCCGGTTGCCAAGAAAGGACATCCCAGAATAAATGGGACTTTCGCATCCGACTCAAAATCCAAGACAATAAAATCTACCGGGAATATGAGGGAGCCCATTTGCACTAGCACGTCCTCCAAAATGCCATCTGGTCTGGCCAAACAACGGTCTGCTAACTACAAGATCACTGTAGTTGGTCTAGGACTGCCCAGCCCCAACTTCTTGAACACCGATGTCGGCATCAAGTTTATGCTCGCTCCCAAATCACATAGTCCGCGATCTCGAATACTTTGCCCGATTGTGATCTGAATTTTAAAGCTCCCAGGGTCCTTGAGCTTTGTTGGCAACCTGTTCTGAATCCGAGAAGTGCACTCCTCAGTAAGCGCCACCGTAGCATACTACGTCAATCTGCTTTTGTTGGCTACGATGTCCTTGATATACTTTGCATATTTAGGCACTCCCTGCAAAACATCAACCAAAGGTAAATTAATGTGTACCTGTTTAAGCACCTCCATGAACTTTTTAAAACAAGCTTCCTCCTTGTGTTTCTTTAATCTTTGAGGGAACGGGGGTGGTGGTCTTTCTGCCTCGGCTGCCTTCTCCTTCGCCCTTTCATCATCATGCTCCCTATCTTTTTCCACTACTCCTGATTGCTGAGGTGGTCTTTCTGGTTCCACCTCCTTGAGTTGCAATCCACTTCTTGTGGTCACTGCATTCACCTGCTTGGGATTCGGGTCAGTGTCACTCGGTAGTCCTCCTCTGGGCCTGGTGTTTTGAGCTCCAGCTAGTTGTCCAAACTGGTACTCCAACGTCTTTGTAGCTAACTGGTTGTTTTTTAAGTCTGCCGCTAATTTCACATAATCAGCCTGCATTTGAGCTTGGTTAGCTATCATTGTTTTAAACATTTCCTCAATGCTGATGGGTGGTAGAGGAGGTGCATTGTTTCCTCTGTATTGAGGCTGATAATTCTGTTGCCCCCCTTGATTTCTCTGCGCACCCTGATTTGAACTCTGCCCTTGATGGATGTTACTACCCCAAGAGAAATTCGGATGATTCCTCCAATTTGAGTTGTAATTATTGCCATACTGCTGGTGATTGTTTCTCTGGACGTTCCCAACAAAGTTCACTGAATCCGGATTTGCACCACAACACTCAGCTGAGTGTTCATTACTACCGCATACTTCACACCAAACCTGTTGCACTACATTAACTGGGGCTTGTGGTTGATTCAAGCTCATATTGCTGAAGTGGGTGTTGAGTTGATTTTGCAATGCAACTATCTGTGCGGCGATAGCTGTAAAACCATCCACCTCAAAGACTCCTGCCGTTCCTTGTTCCTCCTCTTGAAGAGTCCGCATTCCACTCTAGATTTTCCTGTGAAATATGATTTAACAAAGAATACAGCTCCTCATAAGTCTTTTCTAATGCTTGTCCCCCAGCTGCTGAGTCTAGCAAAATTTTTGTATGGGGTTCCAAACCCTCTATGAAAGTATGCACCAATACATCATTGGACTGGTGATGGTGAGGACAATCCCTTAGAATTGATTTGAACCTTTTCCAAGCTTGATACAGATTCTCCCCCTCTCTTTGTTTGAAACTTAGAATCTGACTTCTAAGTCTTGCTGTTTTCCCGGATGGAAAGAATCTTATCAAAAATTTTCTTGCAAGATCATCCCAAGTGGTGATAGAGTTAGATGGTTCAGCTTTCAACCACCTCTTTGCTTCCCCCAATAATGAAAATGGGAATAATGTAAGACTTACGTAATCGGATGATACTCCAGCGGGAATGTAAGTATCACTTATCTCCAAAATGTTTTGGAGATGTTGTTGTGGATCTTCATGAGGGAGACCTGTGAATTGCCCGCTGGTGTGCAACAATTGCACCATGTTCTGTTTAAGCTCAAACCTCCCTCCTGGCTCTGTTCTGCGAATATTAGATGTAACATTGTTAGCATGTGGGATTGCCACTTCGCGAACCGGCCTAGCTGCCATTTCCTCGGGCACTAGATCACCAGCCACCACTAGAAATTCCTAAGATGCGAGCAAGATCCTCAGCAACTAAATGTAGAGAAACTCCCCTAATAGTTGAATAGAAACGGGAACCATTTGTACTCCTATTTGCATAGAACTCAACAACCTCTGGTTTACCAAATTTTCTTTGAAAATCACCTTGAAGAAACAGGGATGACCAACCTTGGACTTCCAGTTTTTCAAGCAAGACCTCCATTTCCTGACCACCAAACCCAGTTACCACTCTATCCCTGAGAACAACTCGTTTTTGAAAATGGATCAAGTAGGATAGTTGGCTGTCAGTAAGGTCACCAGTATCAAGATCACCAGCCACATCCCCATCAGAGTCATCTGAATCTGAACCAAAGGATAGACCAGGTCGAGTAACCCGTTCCGATTATCTGAATTTTGTAGAAGAAGAAGGAGCTGATGAGGTTGGTTTGAAGGATGTTTTAGGAGTTGGTTTGGAAGTTGGTTTCGAGGTAGATTTGGAGGGTGGCTGGGAATAGGTTTTAGAGGTAGGTTTTGTGATAGGTTTGGAGGATGCTTTAGGGGTGGATGCTAAAGGAGATTTGGAGGTGGGTTTGGAAGAGGGTTTTGGCGTAGGTGATGAAGATGTAGCAGTAGGTTCAGCAGGATTTTGCTCTGAAGATGTTGGAGGTTGAGGAAAAGTTGGTGATGACCCAAATGTCGTGGGTTTTGGTATGGTTTTCTTGACTACAGTAGACTTGCAAATAGATTTAAGCAAAACATCCTTGGAGAAGGATGATTGTTTTGCACCAGCACCAGAGGTAAAAGACTTCTTCTTTTTACTCTTTTGAAGAGCTTGAGCAAGTTGCTCATCTTCCTGACGTTTATGGGTACGAGCGAGAGGGGTGCGAGTGGAACTGGTGGGTGGAGGTGTTTCATGAGCAGACTCATTTTTGGGTTCATCATCAGGAATAATCACAGGTTTATTGAACTTCTTCCTTAACCTAGAGCGTACCCTTTGTGGAATCAAGTCTGCAATTGGAGTGCCCTCATTTGGTACGGATTGAAGAGGGGAAACATCACAAAATTTTAAGGTAGCCCCAGTAGAAAATGAAGGAAATACTGTGGAGGATGAAAATTAGGCTTTAAAGGCATTCCATGCTACGAAATCAGACATCTTGAATGGAATATGGGTGGGGATGTTTGCAGAAGGGTAAAGCACCAGTTCTTGAGAAGAAGATGTCTTCTCAGAGTTATTTGTGGAAGAATTGGTCAAAGAAGAAGATGACACCATTTTAAAAGCTTTTTCTTGAGAGGGGTGAGAAAGGTAATTTGGTATGGACGCCTTTACAACATACACCAGCTTCAATCTTATAGATGGACAAAAGTAGGAAGGTGAAGTGTGGGATGTGACTGTTGATCAGGGTATTAGTGGTAGATGTAATGGTTAATGGATGGTAGTGGCAGCTTTTTATGGGGGAAGACGAGGGATTTGACGGTTATCATAATGATGGAGGGATAAAGCAGGTAAACATAGTTGTTTCTCATTTAGCAGTTGAGCATTTAAGTGAAAAGAACATACATGATAAATGACTGTCTCTAGAGACTTTGATAACCCTGCACAAGTTAAGATCCAACCCTTGTTAATTAAAATTTTATCATAGGCTTGAGATACACAATTAAATGTGCCATTCTAGGATAATTAACATAGATACCAATAACACAAGGAAATTGCATAATCTAACCAATCATTAAAGGTGACCTATGAATCTTAATCATCCCCAATTGTAACCTGTTCTTTTCAAAGAGATCCCTTCCTAGTGCTTTGGTGAAGATATAAGCTATTTGTTCTTCAGTGGAACAAAACATAATTGAGATATGACCTTTCTCTACATTATCTCTAAGGAAATGGTGCCTTATGTCAATATGTTTGGTTCTTTTATGCTGAACTGGATTTTTTGCAATGTTGATGGCACTAGTGTTTTCACATAAGATTGGAACACATCCCATATCAACACCAAAATCCAGTAGTTGTTGCTTGATCTATAGTAATTGAGCACAACATGAATCAGCTGCTACATACTCAGCTTCTATAGTGGACAAGGCAACTGAGTTTTGCTTCTTTGTGGACCACGAGATCAGACATGGTCCAACAAAGTGAGTCATCCCTGTAATGCTTTCCTATCCACCAAAAATCCTGCATAATCAGCATCTGAATATCCTACTAAGTAAAAGTTACTACCTTTAGGATACCATAATCCAAGATCAGGTGTCCCCTTCAAATATCTTAGAATTCTTTTGACAGCCTTGAGATGTGACTCCTTGGGATTTTCTTGAAATCTAGCACACAAGCCAACACTGAAAACAATGTTAGGTCTACTAGCAGTGAGATATAACGGAGAACCAATCATACCTCTATACTGTGTCTGATCTATGAATGGACCTGTTTCATCAAGGTCTAATTTTGTTGTTGTGGCAATAGGAGTGTCAATCTCTTTAGCAGACTCCATCTTGAATTTCTTAAGCAACTCCTGCACATACTTTTGCTGAAGTATCATAATTCCAGTAGCAGTTTGCTTGATTTGTAATCCAAGAAAGAAATTTAACTCTCCCATCATGCTCATTTCAAATTCTCCATTCATGAGCATGACAAACTCTTGAGTCATGTCACTGCTTGTAGATCCGAATATGATGTCATCTACATATACTTGCACTGTTAGCAGATCCTCACCTTTTGTTCTTAAGAACAATATATTGTCAATCTTTCCTTTTGTATGTCCATGCTCTAGAAGAAATTTTGAAAGTCTTTCATACCAGGCCCTTGGAGCTTGCTTTAGTCCATACAGAGCTTTATCTATCTTATAGACATGGTTTGGAAATTTAGAGCTTTCAAACCCTGGGGGATGCTTCACATAAACTTCCTCTTTCAAATAGCCATTGAGGAATGCACTCTTCACATCCATTTGATAAGGAGTGATTTTCTTGAAGGCTGCAAAATCTATGAGTAATCTGATTGCTTCAAGTCTTGCAATAAGAGAAAATGTCTCATCATAGTCGATTCCTTCTTCTTGACTATACCCTTGGACCACCAGCCTAACCTTGTTCCTTATTACAGTTCTATATTCATCTAACCTATTCTGGAATACCCATTTGGTGCCAATTACAGTTCTTCCTTTAGGTGGAGGTACCAAATGCCAAAACCTTGCTTCTTTCAAACTGATTTAGTTCCTCCTGCATAGCCATAATCCAGTCTTCATCAAGGAGGGCCTCCTTCACCTTTTTAGGTTCCATCTTGGATAGAAAGGCATTGAAGGCACACAGATTCTTTAAGCCTGATCTGGTAGTAATACCAGAAAAGAGATTTGTAAGGACATTTTCAATTGGATGGGAATCCTGATACTTGTAGCTCTTCAGCTGCAGTCCCTGTGAAGCTCCTGTATCTGAGTTGATTTGATGCAATGATGATGACTCAGATTCATTCCTTGTTATTCCCCTTTCTGTAGGCCACCATCTTGTTCCACAGATGAAACAGGTACAACAACCTGTTCCTAAGTATGTTCTTCATTTTCACTTTCATCCTGCATGTTTGTCTGAAGCATAACACAAGATTCATCAAAAATAACATGCACATTTTCTTCAACAAAATTTGTTCTTTTGTTCAATACTCTATAAGCTTTACTATGCTGAGAATAACCTAAGAAGATTCCCTCATCATTCCGGGCATCAAATTTTTCCAAGTTATCTTTCCCATTGTTATGAATAAAGCATTTACATCCAAAAACTCTAAGATGAGCTATGTTGGGTCTCCTCCCCTTTAGTAATTCATAGGGAGTCTTTTCTAACAAAGGTCTATTCATGCACCTATTCAAAATATAGCAAGCAGTGCTTATGGCTTCAACCCACAGAATTTTTGCAAGGTTATTTGCAATCATCATGGTTCTAGCCATGTCCTCTAAAGTCCTATTTTTTCTTTCATCTACTCCATTTTGATGAGGTGTTCTTGGAGCAGAGAAGTTATGATATATTCCATTTTCTGAACAAAACTCTAAAAATTTAGCATTTTTAAATTCTGTTTCATGGTCAGATCTTATGGAAATTAAGGAAGATCCTAATTTCTTTTCCATTCTTTTTACAAAGACGTAGAAAACATCAAAAACATCATCTTTAGAGGCTAAAAACAGAGTCCAAGTGTACTTGGAGTAGTCATCAATGATAACAAAGATGTACCTTTTTCCACCTCTGCTTTTTACTCTCATAGGTCCATACAGATCCATATGCAACAGATCCAGACACTTGGTTGTACTTACTTGATTCTTTGATGTGAATGAAGACCTCACCTTCCTCACACAAGCACAACAAATTTTGTCATTTTTGAACTTAGTCTTAGGCAGCCCTATGACCATGTCCTTTGAAGCAAGTTTGTTTATCTGTTTCAAACTGGCATGCCCCAGTCTTTTGTGCCAGAGAAGGGAATCACTATCAATTGCACTAGGGCAAGTCAGATTTGCGTCAGGCATTCCCATGATGTCTGCCTTATATACATTTTTGTGTCTGCTTGCACTTAGTACAATTTCTTTTGTATCCAGCCTTTTGACTTTGCAATCTCTAGAGGTAAAGGTTACTTTATTACCTTTGTCACACCACTGAGATATACTCAATAAATTATGTTTCAGTCCTTCAACATGATATACATCCTCCAATGCCCTTCTTTCTGAGCTTCCAATCCTGCCAATACCTGTAACAATACCCTTTTTTCTATCACCAAGGGATACATTCCCCCTTTTAGTGGAGTGAGTGAAAGAAATTTTTGTCTATCTCCTGTCATGTGTATTGAACAAGCACTATCCATGTACCAATGCTTGCTTCTTTTCACCCTTACCTACAAAACAGCTTAGAGGTTAGTTTTAAGAACCCAAACAAGCTTGGGTCCTTTCTTATGGAAAAAGGGATGAATCAAGTTTCTTCTTGCCTAGTGTGCCAACAGGTTAGATGACCTGTTCTAGCTAGCATTTTTCTTTTAAATTTCTTTAGCCAACAAAATACTCCTATTTCTATTTTTTACTGCAACTGGACATTCAGTGGTAGGGTGACCATGTTAACCACAGAGGTAGTACAAATCTTCATAGATATCAGACATCTTAAAAAAAACCTATTCCAACTCTTTCATTATGACTATTTCCACTTAGATTATTTATAATCCTAGAGGATTTAGTTCATATGTTTGCTTTTTCAAGATCACTTTTTACACTAGAGACCTCCAGATTCAGTTTCCTTACCTTTTTCTTTTCACTAAGGAAATCAATTTTATACTACTTCAGTTCAGTCTCAACTTTCTTCAATTTTTTATTGATTTCCTCATTTTGATCTGAGGATTTTTTCAAGCTCTTATTTATTGACTCAAGTTCAACTATGTATTTCTTTAAAGCATGATTTTCTTTCACAACATCTTCTTTACCTCTTTTTAGATCAATGAATTCAAATTTTAGACTAGAAAGAGCATTAAACAATTGATCTCTATCAGAGATGACTTCCTTAAGTTTTTCCATTGCATCATTCATCATTAATATCAGTTTCTTTTTAGACATATGATGAATATTTTCATTTAGATTAGAGATACATACCTGAGAGTTCTTGTTATCTTCTTCACAATCGGAATCTCCTACTGCCATGAGAGCAGTTTTCATCAACTTCAACATCTGACTCATCGGATTCAGACCCCCAAGCATCCATCATTGCATAGCTTTCCTTCTTTATTTTTTCCTTGGCTTCCTTTTCAGCTTTCTCTTATTCAGCTCTTTCCTTTCTCCACTCAATTTCCCATAGCGGACAATATTTGATCAGGTGATCAGTCTTATTGCACTTGTAGCAACCAGGTAAAGACTTCTCATTAGAGCTTCGTTTGTTACCGAATCCCTTTTTGTCAAACGCTTTCTCATTCTTGAGAAATTTTTTGAACTTCTTAGCTAGGAAGGTAATGTGTTCATCATCGCCATTAGATTCTTCAGTATCACAAGCCTTGAGAGCCAATGATTTATCTTTGACTAACTCTCCTTTCCTTGAATCATCCATATTCATCTCGTATGTCTTCAAATTTCCTACCAACTCATCCAGCGTCATGGTAGAAATGTCTTTGGCCTCTCGAATGGCAGTGACTTTGACATCCCATTTGGCCTTAGGAAGCACCCTTAGAACCTTATCAACTTGTTATTCAGTGGTGAGTACTTTCCTTGTGAAGATAGCTCATTTACCAGCAAAGTAAGTCTGATTATCATCTCTTGCAGAGTCTTACCATCTTTCATCTTGAAAGTTTCATATTCAATAAACAGCATGGCTACTCTGAACTTCCTGACTTGACTTGTTCTCTCATAAGCATTGATCAGGCCATCCCATATTTTCTTTGTGGTTGAGCAATTTGAAATCCGGTTGTACTCGTCGGGACCTAGCCCACACACAAGAATATTCTTAGCCTTGGCATTTTTCTTGAGGGCCAACAAGTCATTTGCTGTAAATTTAGATCTCACTTTTAGAACTTCTACTCCATCCATCATCTTCTTGGGAATAACTGGTCCAGAAATAATTCTATCCCATGTTCGTAATCCTCAGCTTGGATGAACTTTTCCATATGAGCTTTCCACCAAATGAAGTGAGAGTCGTTGAAGAGAGGTGGTTGGGTGATTGACTGTCCTTCACAATGTCCAAGAGTGATACTGAATTCATCATGATCTATTTTAGGTGTTAGTCTTTTAAGATAAACTTGCTCTGATACCACTTGTTAGGTTGCATGACCTAAGGGCTTGTCTCTACTTTTTGCCTATGAATGAACCAAGTAGTCAAACGTGTTCCACTTATGTGAATAAAGCAGTAAGTAAAAGAGACAGTGATTTAGCGTGGAAAATACCCGGCTCTAAAGGTGAAAAAACCATGACCTGTACTCCACAGGATTTTTCTTCAACTTTACTAATTTCAAAGAGCCTCTTCAAACGGTTGATTACAACTTCTTGCAATCTACGGAATTATAAACTCTAACTTCTAACCATTAATTTAGCAACCACAATATCTTCCTAGCAACGCTTACTAGAAGACAAATTGTTCTTGCTTCAGTTTATAACTTACTGAAACAAGAGTACAATGATCACGACCAAAATTACAAACCTCTAGTACAAGAATGGATAACTCTAGCTTGACTCTTTACTAGACAAGTTTGTTGACACAACCTCACCAAGGCAAATTGCTATTTTCTCTCTTTTTCAGTGCACTCCTATACTCAAAATTCACACTTCTATATATACACAGTTCTTCCACATCTTTGCAGCCACATTAGAAGTCTACTTCAAGTAGGAATCCCTCTTCAAGTCTATCTGTTGGTTTCCTTTGTGTTTTAATCAAACTCCAATTCTTACAAATCAACACATGTAGATATGAATGATTTAATGCTTATCAACTCCAAGATTTTCACATCCTTGCTCCCGGATATTTTCATCTTATCATACAGCTGTTTGAGCACTTCAATGGACCAGCTTTGTTCACCTGTTTCATCATCTTATCAATTATCAAAACTTCAAAGTCCCAACAAGCATCAATATAAATCCCTTTTTAACGATACATGTAAGAATAGAGTTTCTCTAATGATTTGAAATAAGCTCACTGTTTATCTTCGTCCTCCATTTTCTTTGTGCCCAATAATATTATCAAAAATCCGCTGTATATGTATATATCCTGCATGATTTTCAAAAAAGGGTAAAAGATATTTTTAACATTTGTTATTTGTTCTATATTTATTCTTCAAGAAACGATTTATAAATACTTCAAATATTATCTTTTATCTCAAATATATATCTAATCAATTTAAGAAGTTTAAATATGCCCCTCAAATTAGCGGCGGAAACAAGAAAATAAAGAAAACTAAATTTAAATCATTCATTCAATAAAATAAGACACATATTCGTTCTATTTATTTATTTATTTAAAAAAAATATATTTCTGATAATTTACTTTATGTGTAAATAAATGACTAGTATAAAAAGTACCCATTCAAGAGATACAAATTTACCTAAAAAATAAGAGGAAGCTAGATTTAAATCGTACCTATTTAATAGCAAATGCAATAATTTCAAGTGTGCCCTTAAAGAAATAAAAAAGTGTAAATATATCCTTATATAATTAAAAAGGTTCAAATATGACCCTACGTGGTCTTCACCATTAGTGTGAAGGGCATATTTGAAAATTTTTAATTATTCGGGATAATATTTAGAGCATTTATGAGTCTATAGGTTAACAAAACGACAAATATAAAATAAATTACATATGTGTTTTTCTTTTTTACCCTTTTATGTATTACTAGTTAATTTATTTGCGCTTTGCGTGATCATTCAAATAAGATTATTAATTATTTTAATAAAAAAATAATTTTTAGTCATTGATAAATTTATCTTTTCTTTATTTTTCAATTAACACTATTGTTGTTTTAATTATATTTTCATGGTTGATAAAAAATTTAAAAAAAATCAATATAAAACCAATGACCTTTTTTAGTTTTAATTCTGCCATCTCATATATCGAAAAAATCATATGTCAATGATGTGACAAATGTGTAAAATTTAATCAGTGCATCTTATTATTTTCTTAAAATTTCAAATAAAAAAATTATTTAATAATTTTAAAAATTTAATTAAGAAAAAATAAAACCAAACAAAAAAATTCATATTTGATTGTATTCTTATTGCCTTTTGGACGTTTTTGAATTATTATTATTTTTTAATTATTTTTTTTAATTATTTAATCTCTTTTTTCATTTTTCTTTTTCATCTATTTTTTATAATAATTTCTTGTTTAATCATATGCTTCTTTATATTCATCCTAACATTATTTTTCGGCTTCCGTTAACTTACTCATTTTTTTCATTTCGTTACTATTGTTTATTCAATCCCTCCAAAAAATTAGTAACTACTATTATCCTTATTTAAAATAATTAAGTTAATTTTTCAATCTCCTTATACTAATTTTTTGAAACATTTTAAAATTCAATTTTTTAAATTAACTTTTTCATTATATTTTTCATGATTTACGTGTTATATTAAATACCATAACTTCATAAATAAATTTATTTATAATTGGTTATCTTCTTTATATCCCATATTTTTAATATATAAAAATCACATGTTGAAAAGTGTGTCAATAAATGTACTTTAATGTTTCTCAAAAATTATTGATCAAAATTTTTGTCAACGATTGCTCTTGTAATTTTGTACGCCTTTTTCAGATCTATCTTATTTTTATATATATTATTTAATTTGTACCACCCTTGTAAATAAAAAAATTACACATACATAATATTATAAACTTAGAGAACTCATAAAATCAAAATTTCATTACCCTCCTTGTCCATTCAACAAAAATAGTTCCGAACATTTGTGGAGTTCAAGTAGTGCCAATTGTATATAATTATAAATTAAATTTCCCTTTCAACCAAATATTATACTCGTTCTATTTTAAAAAATTTTACAATCAAACCATATATTATCTTAAATTATGCACATATAATTATTCTTTAAGATATAATTTAAATATTTAAAAATATATATCATAAGTTATAAATCGTTTACACATTTATTTCTTTTTCATATTTATACACTTCAAAAGTTATTATCCTTGCTCGAGTTATTAAATCTATTATCCTTTACCTCTTACTAATCATATAAAAATCTTACAAATTGATTTTTTATTTTAACTAATTCCTCCTACTATTTCTCATTTTTTTTAGTATCTACTATTATATTGTCATGTTTTAAATCATATATTAATTTCTTGCTATATTTTAACCAAGAAAGAAAATTTTAATATCAACACTAAAGATTCATTCCAGGAAAGTAAATAATGAATCAAGGTCAAATGAACAACGACAATTTTCCTCTTAATAAAAAAAATAAATAAAGAGAGACAAACAACTTTATTAAATCATTTTTATCCTAACCTAATATTTATGCATTTTTCAAGTAGTCAGTTCAAAGAGATCATACTCAACAGACTATAGTAATGATCTATCAAAATCTGAAAAACACGAGAACTTCTTACAACAACAAAAAATGAAAAACTTGAAGACTACAATTTTACATATCAACAAACAACTTTCCTACGAAATAAACTATATTTTGAAAATTACAAATTAACTTTATATTCTTATGTTCTATCATTATACTTATTAGAAGTTGATGCACATAGCCATAGAAGGATATATACATACTTCCTTGAGTAGCATGCACATATACGTTGGCTCATTTCCTGCTTTATCTTTAAAAATATCTTGGTCTGAAATTACAATAGCTAACATTATAAACAAAGGGGGAAAATGAAGTTAACTAACCAAATAAATAACTTTTAAAGAATACTTGAGTATGAGTTAAAGAGGAAAGAACTACCCTATTATCAACATCAATAATCCAATTCTCGAAAAACTACAAAGAGAATCAAAGAGAAAAATTCAAATTATTTTTTTAAGGAATTCCTGATTTATTTGTAAAAAAAACAAGAAGAAGAAATTTCTGGTTTATATATATCATCAAAGAAACAAAAGATGAAAAAATTTTCATTTATAAAGAAATGATACAAAAAAAAAATTACTTCTTAAGCATCTAAAAGAAAAATTAAAGAAAAGATAATCAACATATATAGCTCAAATTAAATATCTATTAATGTGATCTTAAAGTATCATAAACTTATATGTTAAATAATTAGGGGTTATGAATATGAAAAGGTTCAGAGTTATGGATATTAATACTATTAATATTAATTATGAGTAAATTAATTATGTAATTGAAGAGTATGAGTTAAGAAGATGATTTTGCAAAATAAAACAATTGAAAGAAATGTGAGCAAAATTCAGAAAAAAGAGAAAAAAATAAATATTTTTCTTGTCATAGAGAGGTGTCACATCACCTACTTAATAACTAGTGCGTGTTGCACGTGTATATGTCATATCAATTAGTATAAATTTTTTAAATGATATAAACTATATTAAAACATGTGTGACAATATAATATGAATTTTGAAGGGGTAAAATACAAGTTCAAACTTATGAATGGTGCACCTACGAAATAACAATTAAATTTAGTAGGTACATACAATATATAATGAGCTTACTTATGATGCTATTAGTTACAAAAACATAATATGATCTCACCTAATATTTTCTTATAGATAATGTTCTTGATGTATGAAAATCTTGATGTTTGATCTCTCTCAAGAAGTAGCATTTTAAGTATAATTTTTTAATAAATTTTTCCCACTATATTATTAAAGACAATTTCAAGTGCAAAAAATGTTGAAAAGAAATTTGAAATTATATATAAATATTTATAATATAAAAGACTATGGCAGGCATATTATATATTTTCTGTATATAACTCACAATCTTAAGCGCCTCTATACTCTAGTTACAAATAATTTATAATAAAAAATATTTTGACCAAAAATAAGTCAATCATTTTAGCACATACATCTCTAAGATTTCTCTGATAAATTCATATGAATCTATCACAATCTATGTAACCAATTCCTTGATGAATTCACTGAGCTTAAGAAATCAAGAGTAGAAAGTAAAAACAAACCACTTACATCAAATAAATAATGCTAGTGGAGGCAGCAAAAATCAACTTAGTTTTATTTTTCTAGTATATTGGTACAGGCAATGAAACAACTGTTGAGCAATATTTGTAATAATTTTGTTAATTCTTCATAGAAAAAGAAACAATATGAATTGAAGCTGCAAAAACCCAAGACACCAGATGAAATCCAACAGAAGAATTAGGATGAAGAATTTGGGTAAAAGAAAGAGATACATTTATAGAATTAAGACATTGATTATATTTTTGACTCTTCATTACCTTTCGCTTATTGTACAACTCTTTGTTACCAAGTCCACGACTCTGTGGACTCTTCAGCTAATTTTAAGTTGGAAGAGGAAAACATCTACAAAGCAATGAATAGACATTAATTATATTTTTGCAATGATTGTTGAAAGATGAACGTAATCCCAAGTCCAAAGAAGTTAATAGACTACACTAAATGCTTAGCGGATACGAGGGAATTCATGCCAACTATAATGGCTTTCTATTTAATTGATTCATATATTTATTGAAAAGTAAATGTACTATTTGGTACAAAAATATAGTAGGAGTAGTAGTTAAATGAGAGGTAAAAATATGTTCAACTTAATTAGGATGAATATTTAGGTAATTCAATTTTTTTATAATAATATGATTAGGGGAAGCTGGAAGGGTTGTTTCAAGGAATAAGTGTATGAGATAAAATTAAATGATAATAATTAAATAAATAGGTATAAAAATAATTTAAAATGGATAAAAATACTAAAAAATATGAAAAAAGATAAATATAAATGGAGCTCTTAGAGGCATGCCATATCAGCATGTCTCTAAGTCACCTTTATATATATATATATATATATACTAGTCTCGGGACACGTATTATACCCCGTAGAATTTTCGGCACCTAAATGACCTATTCGCACGTTGGTTAAGCATATTTGAAGGCCATACGTGCTAGAGAAAGGCCCGGGAAAAGATCGGACGAGAAACCTGCGAACCATCGCGGAAGGAGCCGAGGCAGAGCCCCTCCGCGATGGCAGCGTGTCACGGAGGTGAAGCCTCCGCGTTGGCTCCGTGACACGTTGGCCTTGTCCAGGCCCAAGTATATAAAGCCCCACTTCGGTTTTAAATGATTAAAAACTTATAAAAATTCCAGAAACAGAGAGGAAAACGCAGGAGAAGGGAAAGGAACGAAGAAGTAATATAATTTTCGTCCATTTACGCTGCTAAACATTGTCCAAACTCAAATTAACCTCAGATACCGAGGTATTTAGCAGCAGAGAGCATTCCTACGGATTTAGTTTTGTGAAATACGGCCGACGAATCGTCGAGCTACCGAGCTAAGGTAAGTGGAATTGCTCTAAATTAGTGTCTATGTGTTCCTAGCTGTGAAGTGAATATTTCTCCCTTCTGGACCGCTGAAAAATAGCGAGTTTTCGACCGTCTTTCGATAAGCCTAAGTTTAGGCTATAAACTATATCGAAAGTGACGTTGCTCTTTACAATAAAGCTGTATTTAGTATTAATTGACATATTTATGAATGCAGTTGGGAGGAAATAGTTGAAGTACCGGCCGAGCCTCGTCCGACAAACGGATAGTTCGAGGATAAGGTATGTAAAGCTAGTTCCCTCGGCAAGATAGTAATCTCGGGACAGTGCAGTAATTTAAAGGCCAATAGAATGTCAGAAGCCATGTATTATGTTTATTACGAATGTTGGTACGATATTAGAAGCATCAGGTTATAACTTGCGCGAAACTTGCTGGCGCGATATAGATGCTAATATAAGTATTAGGAATTCCATAGCATGCTCAGTATGCGATCTGACACAGAATGTTAGGATATCATTGTATTCAGTTGAAACCCAGTAGAGCAATGTGGTATCCGTAAGACATCTCAGAAATAGAATGATAAGTTAAAATGAAGTTGGAAAGCATGTTAGGAATAGCAAATCATGTTACTATAGAAACTCAGTATACAACATAGTTTTCAGCAGAAATACTATATCATGTTCAGCATTAGACTCAGTACAGTATGTCAGAAGATTATATTTATATATATATATATATATACTATTATCAGTCTCAGCATGTATTAAATACGTACATATCACTATCATTAGTTCAGCGTACAGTATGTACAAACACTTTATTATCATTAGCTTCAGTATGTGGTATATGCAGATAGTATTACTAGTTGAGACCACTGTATTGTCTTGGGGTTGGATTACCTAGCATCCATGACTGCCCAGGGTTAATAGCTGTATCGACTCGTCCGCCAGAGGACGAGGATACGTTGCTCTACGGAGTGGCATGCCGTCCCACAGGGGACGAAGATGGATGCCAGTTTTCCCCATATTGTGCCTTGGTCGGCCCTTATACACCCCCGTCGAGCGGATACGCTCGGGGTGTTGATTCAGGAGTCCTTCAGACTCAGGTACAGTTATAGTCAGGGGCTCAGCGAGCCCAAGTGCATACCCAGGGGACCGGCAGGATGCTTATAGTTATTATAGGAGATGGGACGATCGGGGTAGGGGTATGGATTGCGTGTTAGTTGTACCTCCCGGCTTATGGGGGCCGAGTAAGGTTTGTGTGTGCTATGTATGTTATGACATGTTGTGCCGTGTTGTAATAGATACGAGTAGATCAACAGTAGAACGATAAATCCTCAGGTATGACTCCTGCTCCTTCCAGTGTAATTAAGAGAAGGTATGACTTACATTATCAGACAGTTAATCTATTCCTTCCTACTTCAGTTTCATCAGTTATATTGTTGTTTTCAGATATTTCTTTCAGTTATTGCTTTACATACTCAGTACCAGCGGTACTGTCGCCTGGTGGGGCGCTGCATTACTTGCCTTCAGGTACTCATAGACGAGCAGGCGATACCGCGTGATTCCTATCAGCGATCGAGTATTCAGCTCCTGTAATCCGGAGACTGAATTCCAGAGGTGTATTTCATTTTCTTTTGTTGTATAGTACGGGTAGGTCGGGGCCCTGTCCCGATCATTTCTATTGTTATTCTTAGAGGCTTGCAGTCTGTATATATTTCCCTGTAGTCAGATGAGCCGGTCGTGTGAGGTCGTGCAGTTGTATAGCTGTTAGTACTTGTGTTTCCTTTATGTTGGCCGTGTGGGGCCATAGTTCGACAGTAGTGGTGACCTTGCCGGTCACGTACCTATCCAGTACTTCATGGTTAAGTTATAGATAACTAGACAGCATGGTGGCCTTGTCGTCCCGCATAGGTTTCCCTATATTGACATGTTTCTGGTCAGCTGTTAGTATAGGTACAGGAGGCTATAGGCCAATGGGCCGGGGGCTGTGTTTACAGCCGTTATATAGCCCTTTGTTTCCAGAAATGTGAGTTAGAGCCAGCCAGGCACCAGATGTGCCCAGGCTTAGCAGTCCAGCAGTTCAGGTCCTAGTAGGGCACCAGGTGCCAGTCATACCCCCCAAGGCGGGGTGTGACAACACGTGCGTTGCACGTGTATCTGATGTTAACTTATATCATGGCAATAATTGCATATGTTTTTCTTTTGGGGAAAAAATTGCATATATATATATATATACATGATAAAAGAAATGCATATATTCTAATGTTAAATATATATGATATTTAAAATATTTGTATAAACTTCAGATGGGTAAAGATATATACAATAGAAGTTTTTAAATATGATGATGCTTAAGAAAACTATAAGGCTTATAAGCCAAAACTTTATCAGCATAGGTACTTAACCAAGAGTGAAAAATTCGACCTCAAATTTACTGAACAACAATCCTATCTAAAACTTTTCAATAATAATAAAAAAAAGAGGCAAATCAATATAGATCATACAACTATTAAAGATATTGATAAAAGAACAGATAAATGAATAAAAAGCTAAACTATATGAAAATTTCAAGATGAGACAGAAAACTTTAAACATAAACTGTGAAAGGAACTAAACAAATGAGAACAAAGAAATGGACCTTTGAGTAGGATAGTGGATTAATCTAGTGAACAAAAATCCTTTAGATCATCTTGTTTTAAATTTACGTTTCCTAAATAATATTAGACATAAAAGTGCTAGCACTCTATATATGCTGGAAATTTATTGAATGTAAGAGGCCAAAATATATTAATATAATTTGATTCTTAACCGTTATGAGTATAATATCTCATGTAATCTAAATGTTCAATCTAATATTTCAAAAGCAGGGAATTTGCAAATTCTATTGCAAAACATGCCGATCAAGATAACAGAGAGAAGGAGATTTTTTCTCTCCGATCGAGCCATTAGTATTTCCATTTCTCAATGGGAGCATTTCATGAACTTAAAATGGAATGTAATAAAAACATATTTAATGATAATTGAAATACTAAAAGTAACTGATATATTTTCTTAGAGTGTTATACAACTTGTGAAAAAAATTACAAAGCTAAATACGCAGTATAATCATATCACGCCCCACCTTGGGATGTATGACTGACACCTGGTGCCCTACTGGTCTGAGCAAACCTGGCTAAACTGGGCCACATTGACACTTAATTCATGAAACGGACGGGCTATATCTCGCCTGTAAATATAACCCCTGGCCGACAAGGCCACCTGTAAAAGAAAACAACTAACCACAACAATGCCATAACAGGGATCCTATGTGGGCTGACAAGGCCACCATGCTGTCTAGTTATAACTGAAAAGTAAATCAGGAATTACACTATACTATGGCGGACAAGGCCGGCAACTAACAGTTAAACAAGGCCCCACACGGCCGATATAGGAAATAAAGCATACACGGGCCCCACACGGTCAACAGCAACTAACTACAGGGAAAGTACAACAGTCAACAAGCCTCTAGGAGTAATATAATGGTCGATACAGGGCCTCGACCTACTCATAAATTGTACATAAAAAGAGTAAACCTCTACTAACGTTCAGCTCTAGAGGGAAGGAGCTGAGTGAACTGCTGACCTCAGCTGAAGGCTAGGAACGCCCGAACTGCGTCTATCTACACCTGCAGGCAGGTAATGCAGCGCCCCGAGTGGGTGTCAGTACAACATGTACCAAATATGTAAGGTAGAAAGATAATAACTGACTGAAAGCTGGTAAAATTGTAGTAATCAAATAAGAGAGTAAAGATTAAACCTGAATACCTTCACCGTCTGAAATATCTAAAAAAACAAGTCTATTTATACGCAAACAAGAACCTAACCGGGCCCCATAAGCCTGAAAGGTCCAACCAACATAGAAAAACCTATCTGGGCCCCCATAAGCCCCGATCGATACAAACAAGGTATACTTTTATTGCCTGACTACTAAAATTTGTGGGCATACTGTAACTCTGGATTACTCATTCACTGAATACATGTTTGAGCCCGGTAGGCTACTGTGGCGATGTCTGTGTATGAACTGTCTGGCTGTGCAACTGGACCCCGAGCCTTGGCTCTATTATGGGTCATAACATAACCTCGAACAGCTGGACCAAAAACCTTGGCCCGACAATGGGTCAAATGTAATTGTTGTATCTGGATCCCGAGCCTTGGCTCGACTATGGATCATGCTATGACAGTTGTAACTGGGCCCCGAGCCTTGGCTCGACTATGGGCTGTAATGTAATCTCTAATAACTGGACCCCGGGCCTAGGCCCGACTATGGTTCATAATGGAACTGCTGGGACTTGGTCTTGAGCCTTGGCTCAACTATGGGCCATAACGTAAGCTCTGAAACTGGATGTGGCCCTCACGACCTCACTCTGGTTCCTTCGGACATCATATTCTGGTGTACATCATTTTATAGGCAATAACATTTATACCCAAAATATCTTATACGATAACCAAACTGGCTAGGGTTATTTCCAATGAGGTTTTCTTAAATTACCGTTACTGTCCCTATTCAGTTCATAAAATTTGGCCCCAATGGGTTTATTTGAAAATACTATAGACATACAAACCATGCCAACTTTATGATGGACCTAACATGCCGAAAGAATAGCCTTACATACCTGGAGTGCCGATTTCTGATTAACTGAAGAGTTTTAATTTGTATTCAATAGATCTTTCCAATTGTGATTATATTACTGAGAGAATGAGACTAGTTTTAATACTCAATTAGGAAAAAAACGATAACTTTTAATAATACTATCAACTATACTTCAACTTGACGAAATACGACTAAAAACGTATAATTTCCCGAGAGTTCAGAAGGAAGAAATGCTTACTTGAAGCCCGTGACCATATAGAAGTCAGTCTGGAGCAATTTCGATAATTTGGCTCGGTGGGATATCGATTCGCCAGGCAAATTTTGCGAAAATAACTCCGTAGTAATGCTCCCTATGACCTTAAACTTCGATACCCGAAGTTAATTTAAATTCGGGCAGCGTTTCGTAGTGTAAACGGATGAAAAGTACTTGATTCCCTCATCTCACACTCTCTCTGGCCGAATTGAAAGTTGGAAAATAACTTAAAATTGAACTAAGGACTATATATATATATAGAATAGGGTGGTGGCAGGGGGCGCCTCGCGCAGCCCATCGCATTGCCCTCACCCCCGCGACACTCCTTTCAACGCGCCAAAGGGGCTGGCGCGCTGCACTGCCTAGGGCGCCAAGGTGCTGGCGCGTCGCACTGGCCCTTGCAGCCTGGCCTCGTTCTACTTGACTTTCGAGGTTTCTCTACATGCGTCGTACTCTCTTTATTAATCTCAAATACATGCATACGCTTACTAATCGTTAACTTTTATGGGGTGTAACATCCTTCCTCCCTTAGGAACATTCGTCCTCGAATGTCTACTTTAACTCACAGAAGTTTAACTCTCCTAACTATTATTATGGAAAATTTTCGACAGAGTCCCCCCTGCAACATGGACTATCCGAAAATCCTGAAATGCAGAAAAGTCCAATATAGATATATCACGTGACACTATAACAATTCTTTCACAACAAAATGGCAGTCAACTAAGTAACATGAATCATAGAACAACAACTGAATCAACGAATTCACTTAGCTGCATAACCGGGTCTAATCCTGGAACAACTGAGGATATCTGGATCTCATTTCATCCTCAGCTTCCCAGGTCATCTCTTCTCTATTTTTGTTTCTCTATAATACCTTAACAGAGGCGACATCTTTGGTCCTCAACTTGCGGACCTGCGGATCAAATATAGCCACTGGAACCTCTTCATAGGCTAACTCCTCAGTAAACTGAGCATCCTCAACTGGTAAAACACGGGACAGATTTCCTATATATTTTTGTAACATCAACACATGAAAGACCGGTTGAAAAAATTCTAACTCTAAAGGCAAATCTAACTCGTATGCCACCTGGCCTATTCCCCGGAGGATTTGATATGGCCCAATGAATCTAGGGCTAAGCTTGCCTTTCTTACCAAACCTCATCACACCCTTCATTGGAGAAACTTTCAGAAATACCCAGTCACCTATATCGAACTCCAGGTTTCTACATCGTACATCAGTGTAGGATTTCTGGCGGCTCTGAGCTGTCAGCAGGCGTTCTCTGATAAGCTTTACATTTTCTTCTGATTGGTGGATCATATCTGGCCCAATTAGTTCTGATTCTCCTACCTCGAACCAACCAACTAGGGACCTACACTTTCGCCCATATAAAGCCTCATACGGTGCCATCTGAATAGCCGAGTAATAACTATTATTATAAGCAAACTCAATAAGAGGTAAATGTTCATTCCAGCTTCCCCCAAAGTCTAGCACGCATGCCCGTAGCATATCCTTGAGCGTCTGAATTGTATGTTCTGCCTGCCCATCTGTTTGAGGGTGGAACGTTGTACTCAAATTAAATTGTGTCCCCAAACCTTTCTAATATGATTGCTAAAATCTAGCTGTAAATTGTGCTCTCATGTTAGAAATAATAGATACTGGGACACCGTGTAGTCTAACTATTTCTCTAATGTATAACTCAGCATAGTCCTCGGCTGAAAAAGTGATCCTGACTAGCAGAAAATGAGTTGACTTCATCAATCTGTCAACAATCACCCTGATGGAATCAAATCTGCGCCTGGTACGGGGTAATCCTGTCACAAAATCCATATTGATTGCCTCCCATTTTCACATAGGCACTACTATTTCCCGTGTCAATCCACTGGGTTTTTAATGTTCCGCCTTTACCTGTTGGCAGTTAGGACATTGCGCTACAAATTTTTCTACTTCTTTCTTTATTCCTGGCCACCAGTAAATCTCTTTTATGTCATGATACATCTTCGTTGAACCTAGGTGAAGAGAATAACAGGAATAATGTACCTCTGCCATGATTTGCTGGCGAAGTCCTGCCACATCTGGAACGCAGAGGCGACCCCTACATCTCAAAGCCCCACCCTCAGTTACCTCAAAGGCTGGTACTTCTCCCTATTGTACCTTATCTCTGAGCTGTGCCAATTGAGGATCTTCATACTGCCGCTCTTTTACTTCTACGACCAGGGATGATATTGCGGTATTATGAATTATGGCTTCATTATCCCCTATATCAACTACCCGAACTGCCAAGCTGGCTAGCCGGTGCAATTCTTAGGCCATTTCCCACTGTTCTAGCCTCAGATATGTCAAACTACCCATAGAGAGCATCCGCCACAATATTAGCTTTCCCTGGGTGATATAAGATGTTCACATCATAATCTTTCAACAATTCTAACTAGCAGCGTTGTCGCAAATTCAGCTCTTTCTGTGTGAAAATATACTGAAGACTCTTATGGTCAGTAAAACTATCCACATGCACCCCATATAAGTAATGCCTCCATATCTTTAAGGCGTGAATCACTGCAGCTAACTCCAAATCGTGGGTGGGATAGTTCTTTTCATATTTTCTCAATTGCCTCGAAGCATAAGCGATTACCTTACCATGCTGCATCAGAACAATTTCTAACCCAACACCTGAAGCTTCAGGATATACCGCATAACCCTCTGAACCTTCTGGCAAGGCTAACACTGGTGCTGATGTCAATCTATTTTTCAATTCCTGGATACTCTGCTCGCAGGCTTTGGTCCACTGAAACTTAGCTACTTTCTAAGTCAATTTAGTCAATGGTGCTGACAGAGTAGAAAACCCTTCCACAAACCTTCTGTAATATCAAGCTACCCCAAGAAACTGCGAACCTCTGTTGGGGTTGTAGGTCTAGGACATGTTTTGACTGCCTCAATTTTCTATGAATTGACCTGAATACCAGTCTCCAATATAATATGGCCCCAAGAAATCTACAAAATTCAACCAGAACTCACATTTAGAAAACTTTGCGTGCATCTGGCAGTCTCTGAGGATCTGGAGTACTGTTCGCAAATGACCTTTATGTTCTGCTTCTGAGCGGGAGTAGACTAGAATATCATCAATGAACACTATTACAAACAGATCCAAATACGGCCTGAAGATGATATTCATTAGGTCCATGAACACTGCTGGCGCGTTAGTCAACCCAAAGGACATAACGAGAAACTCAAAGTGACCATACCTGGTCCTGAAAGCTGTATTCGGGATATCTTTCTCTCAAACTTGAACCTGGTGGTACCCGGATCTCAAATCAATTTTAGAAAAGAATTTTTCCCCTTGCAGTTGATCAAAAAAATCATCCATTCTCGGGAGAGGATATTTATTCTTAATAGTAACCTTATTCAGTTACCGATAATCTATGCACATGCATAGGGAACCATCTTTCTTTCTCTCAAACAGGACTGGTGCACCCCATGTTGACGTACTGGGTCTGATGAAGACTTTATCCAACAAATCTTTCAACTATTATTTTAATTATTTTAATTCAGCAGGGGCTATTTGATACGGGGGAATAGATATAGGTTGAGTATCTAGTAGCAAATCTATATAGAAATCTATTTCTCGCTCTGGGGAAATACCGGTAAGTTTATCTGGAAATACATCTGGGAACTCATTAACAACTGGGATAGACTGGAGAGTCGGAGATTCTGCTAGCATATCTGAACCCTGACAATATGGTAGATACAACCCTATGCTATTAACTTCTTCGCTCGAAGATAGGATATGAACTTACCTTTCAGTGTAGCTGTATTACCTCTCCACTCTCGCATTACCTCTCCCGGAAAATGAAATCGGACAATTCTGGTCCAACACTCTACAGTAGCATAACATAGTGCCAACCAATCCATGCCCATAATCACATCAAAATCAATCATTTCTAATTCTATCATATTTGCTGAGGTCGAACGACCCTCAACCTCTACTGTATAACCCCGGTAAATTCTTTTAGCAATAATAGAGTCACCAATAGGGGTAGATACCGAAAAGGGTAACTGAAGCAATTCTGCTGCTATATCAAACTTTTGGGCTACTAACGGAGTAACATACGATAAAGTGGAGCCCGAATTTGTTAAGGCATAAATTGAGTGAGAACAAACATCTAATATATCTGTCACAACATCTGGCGATGACTCTGACTCCTGTCGCCCTGGTAATGCATATGTGTGATCCTGCCCGATGCCTGAATCAGATGCGCCTGATCTACCTCGGCCGCTGCCGGTTGGAGCTGAGGGCCTATGCCCTGTAGAGGGTGCTGGGGCATACGAACCTGCTGAGGATCTATTTTGCTGGTCCGGACCGCCCTGGCGTCTATTCGGGCAGTCTCTCATCATGTGTCCCTCCTGCCCGTAGGAATAAAAAGCGTTGGAACCATAACTTCATCTCCCCGTGTGTACCCTATGACAGGTATAGCATCGTGGTACTGCTGGCTCTGTCTGACCTGGCCCCCTCTGATGCTGTGAGCTTGACGCCCATGAACTTTCGCCGGGGCCTAACTGCCTCCGACGATTTGACCAGCTGTTTGACTTCTACTAAAATGGGGGCCTGGGTGGCCTACCTAAAAAATGGGGCCTAGGCCCACCCTGAAAGTTTGCCTGGAAATCTGTGGGACTGGCCCTCCGGCGCTGCTCCTGACCCGATCTCTCTATGACATATTGATGTTGTCTGAGTTCTTCTATATTCTGGGCAAATACCTGGATTCGTGAAATGTCCATGTCCTCTCGCAAGGTGTCTGTAATACAAGATTCTATATATTCTGGCGCAAGCCCCATGATAAACCGGTACACCCTGACTGGCATGGTGTCAACAAACGAGGGTGCATACCTCGCCAGAGAGTCAAACCTCAATGCATATTCTCTGACACTTATTCTGCCCTGCTCTAGATAAAAAAATTGCTCTATTCTGGCCTGCCGAACCTCTCGAAGCAAATAATGATCTATGAAAGCCTCAAAAAAGATAAGCCATGTAGGTGGAGGTGCATCTCTGCCTTGGGATCTCTCCCAGCTCTCGTACCACAAAATCGCTACATCTTGCAATCTGAATACTGCTAGCTCAACTGATTCTGTGGATGAGACATGCATGACCCTGAATATCCTCTGCAGCTGGTCTATGAAATTCTGGGGGTCCTCTCTACGATCCACCCTTGTAAACTGCGGGGGACTCAAAGCCAGAAACTCATGAACTCTCGAACTACCGGTCCCCTCAACGGGCTCAACGGTAGCTGGTATTACTAGCTGAGGCTGAGGCTGGGTAGCCATCATCTGTATCAACATATAAAAAGCACCCCTGAGCTCCTGATCTGATGGCACAGGTATAGCTGAGGGTGGTGTTGATATATATGCCGCCCTAGCAGGCTCTGAATGTGGTGGTGGGTGCTAGGGGGATCGAGGTGGTGTCTCCCTGTCTCCCTCAGATCGGGCTGACTCTGCATGTGGTCCCCTACTAGTGCCCTCTCCTGCTGCCTCATCCAACTCTCGACCAGTCGCAGTCTGCCGTGTGTCTGACATTTTTTTATAAATAAATAGGATAACATAAGCTCAAGAAGTTACCCTATACAACACAGCTCTATAGCACGTTGGAGGAGAAAGAAGAGTAACCACACTATTATGCCTTGCAGCCTCCTGCCTATAGGATGTGGTGCACAACACACCCATAGATAAGACTCTACTTGGCACGACTTGCAGACTCCCTGGGATACGACCTGTTGTGATACCAAGTTTGTCACGCCCCACCTTGGGAGATTTGATTGGCACCTGGTGCCATACTGGTCTGAGCTAACCTGGCTAGACTGGGGCACGTTGACACTTAATTCAAGAAACGAATGGGCTATATCTCAGCTGTAAGTACATCCCCTGACCGACAAGGCCACCTGTAAAAGAAAACAGTTGACCATAAAAATGTCATAACAAGGATCCGATGCAGGCCGATAAGGCCACCATGTTGTCTAGTTATAACTAAAAAGTAAATCAGGCATTACACTATATTATGGCTGATAAGGCCGCCAACTAACAGTTAAACAAGCCCCCACATGGCCGACATAGGAAATAAAGCATACATGGGCCTCACACGGCTAACGACAACTAACCACAGGGAAAGTACAACAATCAACATGCCTCTAGGAGTGATATAATGGTCGAGATAGGGCCCCGACCTACCCATAAACTGTACATCAAAAGAGTAAACCTCTACTAACGTGCAGCTTCGGAGGGAAGAAGCTGAATGAACTGCTAACCTTAGCTGAAGGCTAAGAACATCCCGAACTGCATCTATCTGCACTTGCAGGCAAGTAATTTAGCGCCCCGAGTGGGCATCAATACAACATGTACCGAATATGTAAGGTAGAAAGATAATAACTGACTGAAAGCTAGTAAAACTGTAGTAATCAAAGAAGAGAGTAAGAATTTAACCTGAATACCTTCACCGTCTGAAATATCTAAACAACAAGTCTATCTATATGCAAACAAGAACCTAATCGAGCTCCTATAAGCCTGGAAGGTCCAAACAAAACAAAAAACCTACCTGGGCTCCCATAAGCCCTGGCGGTACAAAAAAGGTATACTTCTATTACCTGACTACTAAAAGCTGTGGGCATAATGTAACTATGGATTACTCATTCTCTGAATACACGTCTGAGCCCAATAGGCTGCTGTGGCGGTTTCTGTTTTTAAACTGTCTGGCTGTGCAACTGGATCGCGAGCCTTGGCTCGACTATGGTTCATAACCTAACCTCGGATAGCTGGACCCCGAGCCTTGGCCCGACTATGGGTCAAATGTAACTTCTATATCTGGATCCCGAGCCTTGGCTCGACCATGGATCATGCTATGACGGCTGTAACTAGGTCTCGAGCCTTGGCTCAACTATGGACTGTAATGTAATCTCCAATAACTGGACCCCGTGCCTGGGCCCGACTATGGGTCATAATGGAACTACTAGGACTGGGCCCCGAGCCTTGGCTCGACTATGGGCCATAATGTAAGCTCTGAAACTGGATGTGGCCCTCACGGCCTCACTCTGGTTCCTTCGGACATCATACTGCTCTGGTGTACATCATTTTATAGGCAATAGCATTCATACTCAAAATATCCTATACGATAACCAAACTAGCTAGGGTTATTTCCAATGAGGTTTTCTTAAATTATTGTTACTGTCCCTATTCAATTCATAACATCTGGCCCCAATGGGTTTATCTGAAAATACTATAGACATACAAACCATGCCAACTTTACGACGAACCTAACTTGCCGAAAGAATAGCCTTACATACCTGGAGTGCCGATTTCTGATTAACTGGAGAGTTTCAATTTGTATTCAATTGCTCTTTCCAATAGTAATTATATTACTTAGAGAATGAGACTAGTTTAATACTCAATTCGACAAAAATGATAACTTTTAATAACAATATCAACTATACTTCAACTTGACGAAATACGGTCGAAAACGTATAATTTTCCTAGAGTTCAGAAGGAAGAAATGCTTACTTGAAGCCTGTGATCGTATAGAAGTCAGTTTAGAGAAATTTCGACAACTTTGGCTCGGTGGGATATCGATTCGCCGAGCAAATTTTGCGAAAATAACTCTGTAGTAATGCTCCCTACTACTTTAAACTTCGATACCCGAAGTTAATTTGAATTCAGCGGTGTTTCATAGCGTAAACGGACGAAAAGTACTTGATTCCCTCGTTTCACACTCTCTTTGGCTAAATTGAAAGTGGGAAAATAACTTAAAATTGAACTAAGGACTATATATATAGAATAGAGCGGTGGCAGGGGGGGCTCCGCGCCGCCTATCGCATTGCCCTCACCCCCGCGTCGCACCTCGTAACGCGCCAAGGGGCTGGCGCGCCGCACTGCCCAGGGCGCCAAGGGCTGGAGCGTTGTGCTGGCCCTTGCGACCTGTCGTCGTTCGACCCGACTTCCGAGGATTTTCTACGCGCGTCGTACTCTCTTTATTCATCTCAAATCTATGTGTAAGCTTACTAATCATTAACTTTTATGGGGTATAACAAATCACACAAAATTAACCAATACCAAGAGATAGAATCCTGTCTAGCTAAAAGACAAACCTTACGAGTATTTAAATCAAATAACAAATAAATTGTGAACTTAATAAAACATCAAAGAACAAAGTATTAATAACCACACCAAATTAAGCGGAATAAAAAAAATAATTTAAATGTTAGCAAATTTAGGATTAAACAAAAAAAATTTAATGGAAAAAATGAAACTTGAAGAACATAAAGAGCACAATATATATACACACAAAAAAAAACCACACGAAATTAAATTAAACTCAATCTTAAACCTCTTTTTGTTTTTTCAAATAATAGCAAATTTCAAGGCTAAACAAATAGAATAAAAGAAAATAAACTAACAACGGTAACTTGAAGAAAGAAAAACTGAAGAATGCAAAAAGGTAAAAACTAACATATTGTCTTCTTAATTTCAACCTGTTGCCTATTGGAGGCTTGGAGCAAGAATCTCGAGGTAGTCGTCCTCATAATTCTCGATAAAATTCATTGTTATTGTATTTTTTAACATAAATTGTTGAAGGATACGCAATGTACCAATAAGCTCATTTACAATTGAAAACTTTAAAAGAAGAAGAATATATAATAATAATTGGGCCTAACAAATTTTCTAATAAGTAACAAATTAGGAATTATAAAGATATTGAAAGTTGATATTTGAGTGTCTACTACACCAATACATAAAGATTGAAAAAGAGAACCTTTTGTTTTTCGTCTGCTTTATATATGATTATTATACTTGTCAACGGAAGATGAGAATAGGCTTGAAGTTGTGATTGCAAGTGAAGATTCTAAGTGATGTATATAGGAAAAAAATGGAGAGTGAAAAATTTAAAAATGATTCTTAATGAAGAGGAGTTGAAAGGTCCTCCGTTGTTGAAGAAATTGAAACGTCTTTAATCTTTCCTCTCCATTTTCTTTAATTTTCTTCCTTTTAAGTTTTCATCTTTATTTTTATTCCCTCTAACCAATTAAAGTCATTAATGAAAGTTAGGCCTTAATCCTTAGCAATAATAATAAGCTTAATCAGAATATACGATTTGTTCATCTGTAATAATATCAAATAGATAATGTCTTTCAAGAGCATAATAATTATAAGAAAGTGAAGAGACTAAACACCATATTATGAGAAGACTATTTATTATGAAATATTTTTACTTTTTTTTTTATATACAATTGCATTGAAAGACTTATTTATCTATTAATATTAAGAGTATAATAAGAAATATTTTTATAGTAAAATTACTCTTTTAATAAATATTTTTTTATAGGCAAAGGACATTTTCGTAATTTAACTTTTTGACTTGGAAACTTTCTACTTATAATATAACATGATATATAATTATGATATGATATGATAAAATATTAATATTTAATTATGTATTTAATTAAATTTTAATTTAGTGAAGGGCAAAATGGTAATCTAACTTTTCACTTTTTGGCTTCTCACTTATATAATAGTATTAACTTTTGACTTGGAAGTTTCCTACTTATAATTTAATATGATATATAATTATGATATGATATGATAAAATATTAGTATTTAATTATGTATTTAATTAAATTTTAATTTAGTGAAGGGGCAAAATGGTAATCTAACTTTTCACTTTTTGGCTTCTCACTTATATAATAATATGATATGATGATGATTTTTACATATTATATTTATTTTTATTTTATTTAATGGAGGGTTAAAATGGTAATGCAACTTTGAAGTTAGGAATTTATCACTTTTATTATATTTTAATTTAATATATTTTTATTATTATTTATTAATTTATTTAGTGGAGCTTGTTTAATGACATAACATTAAATAACATTAATTAAATAAATGATATAAATATAATATTTGAATAGATTGTATCGTTTGTTGTTGTTTAATAATATTTTTATTATTTGATTTGACTGTGTCATAACTGGTAAGTTTACTAAAATGACCTAAATTATCATATATTTTAAATTCATCGATCAATAATTACTAATAAAATAATTTAAGATAATTTTTCTGCTTATTTATCACAAATTATTCCTTGTAAATATATTAAGTTGTTAAATTCATGCAAATTCTAACAAAATTAATAAACAAATAGGTCAAAATAAAATGTACTCGGGTTTCAACAAAAAAACAAGCAGACTTGTAAGAAGTTTAAGAAATCAAACCTAAAAAAAGAGAAGACTGAATGTCGAAGAGAACTGAACCCAGAAGACTATATAGGGTACGATTTTTGGGTGGAGTTAAATAATATAAGATAAAGGGTAAAATAGAATTATGTAATATTAAGTAAGGACATAATTGAACAGAAAAATTAAAAAATAATGGGATTACACCAAATTGGTGGTTTAAAAAAGTAAGGCTTTTCATGATTACCTAACCATGAAATTAAACTATACCATATCATATATTTTAAGCAATAATCAAAATAAATATGATACTCTTACTAACGATACCATATTGTACCATTCTAACTACCATCCAAAGAATGGGTTAGAGGTCTGAGTTCAGTTGATTGTCCAAATTATCGAAGTGTTGGATAATTTGGAGTAGGCGTACGTATAAGGTTGCAAAAGGCCTACCACACTATGTTGGCCATACATATCGCGCCCACGTATTCTTTAATTGTGGATTATTTCATAGTTTATGAGGGGGAAAATGTACACACAGCCAATTTTTAGGATATCTATTTAAAAAAATAATCTAAATTTATTAGGACTTCAAAATTTAGATGTATTAGAATTAAATTCAGACTATCGAATGAAGTTTCAAATTAAGAATTGTGGATCTAAAGTTAGACTTCGGTACAGATTAAATTCAAACTTAATATCTGAAAATAGAATATAGTCAAATTTAGAAATTAGCTCTCGAGTTAAGTAGAAACATGAATGCAATAATTTTTTTTAAATATAAGTGCTCAATGCAGCTACCTGATGTCATGTCCCCATTTATGATTCATTTTCTTTAAATAATATGAGATATAATAGTACTCCTTTTGTATTATTTTATATCAAAATATATATTTTATATCGCCTTCGTGAATCTAGCTCCAGTTGAATCATCAAAATAATTGTATTCATAATTTTTATTTTTATTTTTTGATCTAAATGTGATGTAGAATAAACTAGGGAAAGAAAGAAATTAAGAGAAGAAAAAAGGATTTAGATAAAACTCAATCAAGTTGCGAAAACTAAAATATTCATTGATAAACAAATACCCCTGTAAAGCTAATAATTAAAACAAACCTATAGGATAATCCCTCAAGTAAATAATAATTTACTTTAGAAATTTCCCAAGTATCAAAACAATAAAAGTGTATTCTTCAACTCCCAAACCATCAAAGAGGTAACCGTAACCTAGCCATTCTAAGAAAGTCTCTTAGATCACTAAAAGAAATGACCTAAAAGGTTCTTAAATAGGCCTAAAATAACAAATTTACTGATTAACTAAGTAGGTGTTATGAGCTCACCCAGAACAACTTAATGGGTTTCGAAACACTTAGACACGATTGATTGACGATATAGAAAAACTGAATGGGTTTCGACACATGTCATAATCTAAAAAAGATAGAGGATTATTATGTGTATACATAATATATACGTGATATACTCATTTTAAAAAAAACTTATTTTTCAAAACACTCTTCTACTTTCCACCGACCGGGTCTCAAGAGAGGAATCATATGTAGCCAAGGAAGATCAAAGGATTCCTGTGATAAAATCAGGGTTAGCAATCAACACCCCCTCCCAAACTAAGCATTTTTCTTTGAGTGCAAGATAACAGAAATGGGGAAAAGAAGCATCAGGAAGAGCTCCCAAGCATAATCAAAGATGTCACTCAGCTTACCGCAACATCATGAGCCAAAATATTTTTTTTTTTACTTTTAAGTATCTCATATCGATTCTCATATCTCCAAATATTTCACCTAAATCTTGCACATACCTCCAAGATTCTGATCAAAATATTAAAGTCAGAGGATTCTCGTAGGACACATATGATCACTTATTTCTCTCAAATAACTCTATCAACCGGAACTACCACTTAAATTCATTAAATAACTTTGTCAATCGGAGATCGATATGGAAATATGCTGAATAACTCCGCCAATCGGAGATCGCTATTTAATTACGTCGAGTAACTTTGCCAATCGGAGATTGCCGTCTACTTCATCAACAACTCTACCAATCAGAAGTTTGAATTCAGCAACGCTCTCGTACTTCGCCAATTGAAGGTCTTTATTTTAGTACCTTCAAGGCTCCGCCAATTAGAAGTTTCATTTCAGCAACACTCTCATACTCCGTCAATCGGAGGTTTTATTTCAGTACTGTCAAAGCTTCACCAATCAAAAGTTTCATTCCAGCATGCTCTCATACTACGTACATTAGAGTTACACCGTCATCCCATTAAGCGGAGCTTTTACATTACAGTTGTCCCACCAATCGACTTTTGCATTTTCCCCATAATGCTGAGACTTTCTAATATAAGTTCGCCTCGCCAGCCGGAGGCCTCTATATTACAAGATGCTTCGCCAGTTGAATCTTTTACATTATAGTTGTTCCATCAGAAGGAGACTTTTCTACTACAAGTTCTCCCTTCTAGTTGGGGGCGTTCTACTTTACATTTACCTTGCCAGTTGAGGCTTTCTACTACAAGTTCGCCCCGCCAGTCGGAGACTACACTACAAGTTGCTTCGCCAGTCGGAGCTTACATTACATCTACTCTGCATATTAGAGATCTTTCATTTACAGTAGTTCCACTAACCAAGAGCAGCTCCACAAATTGGGGTCTTCAATACATGTTTGGCTATCTTCTCGACTCTTTTATATTATTATTATTGTATCTATTTACAACGTTGAGCTGTATAGATGTAACAACCCGCCCGATCATTATAGAAACTTAGTAATATGAGCATAAAATTTTTTTAAGAGTATGATTTTTATTTTTCAGGGTTAAAAATTTAAGTGGGCCTATGTAGATGGAACCGCTTCAGTAAGCACTTACTCGCTATAGCGAAATCACTGCAGCAAGGAATATATCGCTGTAGCGAGCGGTGTGGACTAGAATTTCATCTTTCAATTTATTTTATGACCTAATCTCTATTCTAACAAGGATTGTTCATTAAAAACACCCTAAGGGAAAAATTTAGACATTCCACCAGGAATTAATTAGGGGGGCTGAAAAAGAACAAGACTCCACGTTTCTCCCCAAGAACTTTCCTCAATAACACTAGATTTGGGGAAAGAAACGGAATTTTATTGATTTCATGGCGACATGCTTGTCTCCCAGGTAGGCTAATGCTTACCTTGAATTAGACTTTCATTAAGTAAATTGTATACATGTGTGAAATTGGTGGGTATATTCTTACACATATAAAATGGTCATCAACTGATTAAGTCTAACGTAAGAGGGTAGATTATCATGTGATAACGTGAATATGACGTTGATTTTATTATATTAATAAAGAAATGGGGTGGAGGTTGCAAGACCTAGGTCATGTGTAGTATTGATGGGTATTTTCTTGATAGTATTTTCACTGTTGTTGTGAAGAAACAACTGGTAGTAAGGATTTGTTACCTTAAAAGTGAATTAAAGGAAAGAAAGAATGGGTATTAGTATAGGCCTGGAGTTAGTTAATTATGAAATTCAAGCTAAGTTTGAAAAAGAATAGATATCGTGTGTTTTGTGTAAGTTGCTAGTGAAATAATAATTGTGATAAGGATGATGATACGCTCTCAAGTAAAATCACTTTAAATAGAAGTCTAATATTAGTATAACAATTCATGATGTATACGAGTAACGAATGGGTAAATCCTTAAATGACCATGTTAGAATGATCAAATTGATAAATATTTAATATCATATTACTGTGCATACTTGTTTGTGATAGTGATTATTGTGACTTGACACTGCTGTGTGAATCAATGCTATGCAAATTGTTAATACTGTGAATATAATTTATGAGTTGTCTCATGTGATGACTGATTTGAGAGCATGTTAAAGTATGTTGATGATTGTTGGGTAATACACTATTATCCTGAGATTAGAAGCTCGTGTCAGAGGGGAGTATCCGGAGGAGTAGCTATGACTATGATGACTGAGTAACATTCTATTATTATGAGGTGAGTGGCTCATGCCTAAGGTAAGTATCCGAGTAAGCAGACAATATTATGAGTGGCTTGTACCTGAGGTGAGCATCCGGGGAAGTGGATATAATATAAGTGACTCATGTCCTAAGGGAGCATCCGAACGATCAGATGAGTGGGAGAGGGTACTACGTCGATATGGTAATGGATTTTTAAAGTCCTCCATAGATCATGATTGGAAGGGCAAACATAAGATCCTCTGGCATATTGTGCAGATGTGTGATAGATATGTGATTGATATGTATACATATATGAGATAGATGTGTGATCAGGTTTGATGCAGAAAAGAAGACTAATGAGTTACAGAGCTATATAGTTGTACTTCGGCATGGACATGATTCCATTGACTTGAATTTATTTTCCTTATGATTGTAAGATAATTGTGATATTTGTTGATATCTATTTCAAAAAACTTGTACTTTCTAAAAGGGAATTGTATGAACTATTGAATATGATTTTTGTGTATGAATATTATTACTTGTTAATCCTTAAGATTCAATGAGTGTGTATTAAACTCTATTGCTGGGTTGGTCCTGACGGCAGGGATGGTTCTATAAAAGGGATAGGATTAGGATATCGGATATGAATTAATGATTAGATGAGTGAGAACTGATAATGGGTATTGTGCATTGATAATTATGTTAGTTGAATAGTAGCACTGTTGATACTTGAGAATTATATATTTAATAAGGCATGATAATGATAAATTATGCTGAATAATATGCACGTGTAAATACGATGATATGGAGTGATGTAATAACCAGATAAGTGTGTTGGAAGAGAGGGGTGCCCAGTTCTTACCGGGCTACTGGCTGATAGGGGTACCATTGTAATGATGGAATTTCTACTGCAGCAAGACTGCTATAGTGGTTGGAGGGCTGTTGTGGCAATGGTGATCCAGAATACTGTGTAGGGGCTTATAGCTAAGAACTCATTAAAATGCAAGGAGATTAGTGTTAGTTGTGCGAGCTTAGTGATGGTACCTGATGTGTTATGAATGAATGCCACAAATTATTGAATGATTAATTATTATCTGCATTAATTATTATCTGGTGATATCAATTTTATACTATGTTCCATGAACTAAAATTAGTCTATCGATAATGCTATCAATACGTGTGGTGTACTGATACTACTCTTACTACACCTTTTTTGAGTGTAGGTTGTGGTAGGTTAATGAAGTTTCATGATTGAAGTGGCGATACTCTGCATCTATTTCAACATTTCTTTCCTCAGTCAAAGTTGTGTCTTTTATTGTCATTACCCAGAATAGAGCTCTTGTACATGTCTAGACTAGGTCCTTGGGAACCGTTGTTAGTATTTCTAAATGAAATTATATAATATTGATTTTAATATGGATTTGTACTGGAAATTGATAGTTACTATTAAGGAGATGTTTTCTTATGAAATAGAGATATAAAAGGGGGTTCTCCTACTGGACTAGAGTCAATAGGTGCCCGCATGATCTATCAAATTGGGTTGTGTCAGCAAGTATCTTTGCACTTTTCACCTTTTGCAAGTCCACACTCGACAACGTGAAACTACACCTAAGAAACAATTAAGGCATTGGTTGGAGAGGAATACCAAACTCACAAGCCAGAGTCAAAGGAAAATGCTCCGACTCCGATTCTCATAACTAGTATTTTATACTTTCAAAATTTAGAGCATATCTATTCTTAGAGCCTAAATTCTCTCTTTTCTTCCGCATATCCTAGAGTCATCATTACCAGACAATGAAAATATTTTGAGGATATAACCGCATCCAACATTCGACATGATCTTGAAAAGACATGAAGCATACATAGTGGAGTCTCGCTTATGGGTGTGTTGTACACCACACTTAAAATCAGGAGGCCGTGAAAGTGCGTTCCATCTTAAAAAGATGATTATCATAAATTCATCTACCGTAATTTTATAAAACTCTTACCTAACTACATCATGAGACTAGTGTCAATCATAAATCCGATACTGTGAAAAATATTAAGAATATTCTTAAAATTTACCATAATTCTTCATCTTTAAACTACATCGAGACTAATTCTCATCTCTTTTAGGAATATGGAGATAACTTAAATTTGAGTACGACCGTACTCACCCTATTCGTGTCAAAATTTTCTTATCTCCAGCCATAAAAGAAACCAGTGTATCATAATCAACAGGGGCAAATTTTGAAAGCCGATCAAAATTTGTGATGATTTCCATTCCTTGAACTATATATGACCTGATTTCTCATGGAACTCGAGATATATAGGCATCTTTGAAGCTAGAACTCGACCATAATTTTGCAAAATTCGTGTCATTTTTGCTCAAAAAGGATGTATTGATGGTCGATCAAAATTAGAACGTGTTAATATTTCTTCGACCACACCTTCTTTTCTCATCCGGTGCCAAAGAAAGGGACAATTATTGACGCTCAATTTTGAATCTCCATATGTTTTACTAATTATTTAAGCTTCTGAAATGTTAATTAAAAGGAAATAAAATTTTAAATTATTGTAAATATTCTTTTGCTATTTTGGATATATTTCACCATTTTTCATTTTGTAAAATCCTGTATTTATACATAATTTTATTAGGTACGTATTTTAGAATATCAATTTTAAGTCAGTTATAATTTCAATACTAAAATGACCTATTTTTGAAAATAAATATTTTATTTATTTAAGTTTGGAAGCTTATTGATTAATAGTTCATCTTAATTTTTAATATTTTTTTCAAGAATGAGATGATTTTATAATTCAATTGATGTCAAATTTTATCAATCAATGTTATTTTATTGATAAAGTGACTATTAATTGAAACGAAATTGAATTTATTTTTGAATTGCAAATCTAGGCACAAATTAAGTTAAAAATCTGGCCTTTTACACCTCAATTCATGTCACAATGATTCAATCAATTCATGTGTGCCACGTAGGTAATATATATATGTGTGTCGCGCCCTATTTTTCTCATGAAGAGCGGAACTCTACACATGAAAACTCTTGTAGGATTATTAAAAGAGAAGAGTCACCACCTAACGAATTAAGGTGCGTTAGGGCACCAGATTAAACTAGTTACACAGAAAAACCTGTTTAACTAGCCTACGTCACCAAAGTCAGGTAAGGGTTCAAGTTACCTCGAAAAGAAGGTGTCAGGCACCTTTCGAGGTCCACAACTATGGGTTTCTTTTGGATTCATTATTATGTGGGGAATGACTAAATGATCAAGAATGCTAAATTAATTTTATAAAAACTAACATAACTACGTGACTGGACAAATAAACTTTTATTAAAATAAATAAATAAGTTTAAAATAAATTAAGTCATTTGCTAATTAATGCGAAAACTAAACAAATATATAAGACTTATTTCAACCTAAATAAATACTCGAGCATGAGTTAATTCATAGTTAACATGAAACCTAAGTAATAAGATGATGCATACTTATCAAGACGGAAAGAAAATATTACAAAATATTTATAAATTACATAAGACAAATAAATCATAAATTAAGTCATTCGCCGATTAATGCAAAACTATGTGATAAAAAAAGTTATTTCCTAACTAGACATATAAAAAATTATTTTAAGACAAATAAGTATCTCAATATAAATTAAGTTAATACTCTAATTAATATAAAATTTAAGTGATAAAGCAATTTGGTTCACGAACTTATTCATTAATTAAAGAAGCTAAAGTGTTCAGACAAGCAAGGAGAAAGAAATTTGAAACAATGATAATAAACATACTACAATATTACTTTTATTCACAACTTAAATTTAGAGTAAGTAAAAAAAAGGGTAAAAAATCTAACAACTCAAAAAAAGAACAAGAGATACATTATAAATTAAATCAATTATTGAAATATATATATAAGACGTGAGACAAAATATGAGAGAATTTTAAAATATAAAATATTTATTGCTTTATTGGGATGATAACACGATATTATGAATCATCATCTTCAACCTTAGCAACAAATTAATTGGAGGTCGTTTTAAGTTGAAAAAAATAACAATAATATATTAAGAAGTAAAATAAAGATTTGAATTTTAAAATATAAATACATAAAATATCTACATATAAATACACATAATTACTTTGAAAATCTTGGGTTGATGTTACTTCTGGGCACGGGTCGACTTAATTTTAAAAGTCCAGAATTAGACCTTGTAATTTTTTTTACTTTTCCATTAACTATACTAGTATTAGTACCCGTCGCTGCATGGATAATACTTAAGAAAAAAATTATTAAAAAATTATAGATAAAAAAACTTAAATTTACAAAATTATCAAATGAATAAATGATCATAAAAAATTTATTTCACTTAATCAACAGGTAAACCAACAAATACTAATGAAATAAATGTCAATATTCCTTTGGCTTATATTTTCTTGAACAATCACTACAACAGGGCTATTGCTAGATCCTTCCAAGTATGACATAATTTTTCTTGAACAATCACTACAACAGGGCTATTGCTAGATCCTTCCAAGTATGACATAATTTGTTCTACCAATTCACCCCAAAAGGTAACCGAAATATTCTTCATCCTACTTGAAAAAAATACAACTTCACATTGAGAAAAATAATGTGTAACGACTCGAATATCGTTACGGGATGAATAGGGACTTAGAACTCGGAAATAGACTCAGGGAGGGATGAAAATGTTGTGAACTAAGCTAAGTGTGAAATTGGGCAATTCCGGGTAGTTTCTGGTTCAAACGACCGCTGTAGCGGTGGAATTCTCGCTGCAGTGAGACCATGGTAGCGGTCAAAGTTCCTCCATGATGAATTTGAAAAATAACTGTAGGAACCACCGTAATGACACTTTGGTCGCTGTAACGGGTCCGCTGCAGTGAAAAATGTAACTGCTGCAGCGGATGAACGGAATCAGAAGTGGGTTTTAAGTGGAAAATTTTGGGTTATTTCCCATTATTTTCAAAATGTGAGAGAGCTAAGTCTGAAGACAGTTTCTTCTTCAGAGAAGAGAATTGTTGCACTAAGGTAAGTTTCTTGTTCCCTATCCCCTATAATGAGTATTGGTTATTATAGAAATCTTAGGGGAACCCGTTAATGGTGAAATTCTAAACTTAGAGAACCCTAGGTTGATAAACTATGGCTAGATTGTGGGATGATTAGGGGTAATTGGGGTTGATGTTTGAAGAGTTTTGATTACTTTCCTAGAATTACGTGTGGAGAATGAGGTACGCGGAAACTGAACTAAAACCAAGTAGAGTTGGGGTTTAACTTTCGAAAACACCCCGAAGGGGAGGGTTTGATCTAATTATACCCATAATTGAAGAGTAAGTAATGAATTACTCTTGTTGCATAGATTTCGAGCAATCCGAAGCTTTGAGGAAGGGCAAGGCTCCTGCAGAGTAGCTGAGTTGATACCTTCGCTTATAAAGAAAGGTTATGGTTAGAGGGTTAGACCCTGTATAATGTCTTGTATGCATATGTGCTAATCGTATATGATTGGTCTTCGGATATTTTTTGTTATGAGATTGTTATATGAATAAATAGGGAATATCATGTTGATGTGAGAGGATTATAAACTGTTGTCAAGATTACTTTGAATTGTGAAGTAAACTTCGTTCATGGATCTATCATGCGAATTGAGGCTCTGTATTGGGCAAGTGAGGGAGTGGAAAGTAGATTCCAATGGTTTGTTATGTATATGTGTACGTTTATGTAATGCATCTTTTTGCTTTTAGCGGATGAGAATGGCTAGAATGGTAACTGTATCCTGAAATGAGAGGCTCGAACCCGAGGGGAGTATCAGGGCGAGCGAATATTATTGAGTGGCTCGTGTCCGAGGGGAGAATCCGGACGAGTATATGAGTGGGAGAAGGTGCTACGCTGGCACAACAAATGGATTTTTAGAGTCCCCTACAGGTTATGACTGGAAGGGCAGAAATAAGACCCTCTGGCATGTGTGTACACTGATTGTGTTGTTGAGTGATTATGATGAGATGGCGGAGACATGTGCCCGTCATGCCACCATTGGTTCCATTTTATGTTGTGTTATATTATATGCAAATGAAGTTGTATGAAGAATGTGCTAAAATATGGTGGTTGTGTATGTTATGTGAGTTATAATGAAGAACTTGTCTAAATTTCTAAGTGTGACCCTGTTACAATGTTGGTATTTGTTGAGTGGTTCCTGCTGTAATTACTTGTTGAACTCATACGTGATACTATGTGGTATAAATTGTTGTATGTAAATGTGTGTTATCTGAGAAATTTTGTGGAATATGTGAATTGTGAAACTGTAGAATTGATGAACTGATAGAGTGTAGCATAGTCGAGCTACTGCCTAAGGAAGTACCGCTGCAACTGAGCTATTTTCTCTTTGGCGAGACCGCTGCAACAAATGGCCCAATTCGGTGAGCAGGCTGGCTGTTCCTTGTGTAGAGCTTGGATGTTTGAAATGTTCAGTACTATCACGCCCCACCTTGGGAGGCATGACTGGCACCTGGTGCCCTACTAGGACCTGGACTGTTGGACTACTGAGCCTAAGCACTTCTGGTACCAAGCTGGCTCTAATTCTGGATTTATGAAAACAACAGGCTATATAACGGTTGTAAATACAGCCTCCGGCCGACAAGGCCTATAACCACCTGTAGGAATATAACAGCTACCCAAAACAACTTAACATAAGGGAACCTATGCGGGCCGACAAGGCCACCATGCTGACTAGTTATCACTGAAAAGTATAATCAAGTGCTGAACTGATCTGTGACTGACAAGTTCACCAACTAACAACTGAACAAGGCCCCACATGGCCATCACATGCAAACTGAAACATACATACGGCCCCACACGACCGGTACAACTAACCAACCACAGGGAATATACAATCTGCAAGCCTCTAAGAATAATAAGATGTCGGGACAGGGCCCCAACCTACCCATACCATACAAACAAAAAGGGAAGTAAACCTTTAGCTGTCAAGCTCCGGATGACAGGAGCTGAAGACTCTGTGCGCTGGCTGGAACTACAAGGGATCTGCTCCTCGTCTATGAGTACCTGCAGGTAAGTAATGTAGCGCCCAAAATGGGTTTCAGTACCAGTGGTACTGAGTATGCAAGCAATAACTGAAAATAACTGAAAGCAAACAATAATACTGATAGATACTGAAGTAATAGGAGACGAGTTGAGACTGACAGAAAAGAGCTTCACTTTACTGAAGAGGGTAAGAGTCATACCTGATAACATGGCGGTCTACTAGCTATCTATTAATAACTAACACAACATAGCATACAAGAACCTTACCAACCCCCATAAGCCGTAAGGTACCAACTAGCACACAATCTATATACCCCTACCAAGGTCATACCATCCACCTAGTAACTATGAGCATCCAGCCGGCCCCGTGGGTATGCAACTCGGCTCGCTGGGCCCCTGACTATAGTTGTATCTGAGTCCGGAGGACTCCTGAAATCTGAAATCTGAAATCTGTAATCTGCACCCCGGGCGCAAGCGCTCGATAGGGGGTGTGGTATAGTGCTGATCATCCTGCTATGGGGAATCTGCATCCCATCTTCGTCAGCTGGCAGACGATATGCCACTCCGTAGAGCGACGTATCCTCACCCTCTGGCGGGCGAGTTGACACAACTATTAACCCTGGGGCGGTCAAGGAAGCTCTAAGGGTGCCCAACACAGAACAATCATGTCTCCGCAGATAGCAATAGGCACATGTAATATATATTGGATCTGATAATAATATTTATGTTCTGGTATTCTGTTCTGAATCTCATATTGAAATGTACTGAATCTAATACTGAAATATACTGAATCTGTAATAATATTTCTGGAATATTCTGCTGGGACTTATACTGTTTTACTGAATTTCATGTTGAACACTGTATTATATTTCTAACATGCTTACTAAATTTTATATTGAACATAATATACGACTTCTAAAACACTCTATTGAAATTCGTACTATTTTGCTATACTAGAACTACTAGCTTGCCGAAAGAAACTGGCTTTACATACCTCAACTGCTGACTTTCTGATTAACTGGTCTAGCTCGGCTAGTGTTCAGCTATTTCTCCCAACTGTATTCATATTCACGAAATAATAGAATTAATTCTACTATTATTTTGGAAAGAAACCATACTTATGGATATACCTACTGCCTATTCTTCGACTTATCGTAGAACGACCGAAAACTCGTAATTTCTCGAAAGTCTAGAAGGGAGAAATACTCACTTTAATGTTGGGAGTATATTAACACTAGTTTGGAGCAATTCCACTTACCTTGGCTCAGTGAGACGACGATTCGTCGGCCGAATTTCACGAAAAGAAATGCTCCCTGCAGCTTTATACTTCGCTACCTGAAGTTAATTTGAGTTTGGATTACGTTTGACAGCGTAAACAGAAGGAAATTTAATCAAACCCTTCGTTCCCCTCTGCTTCTGTTCGTTTACTGGAAATTATATGAAGGGAAAATAATTTAAAACGAAGTGGGAGCCTTATATACTTGGGGCCTTTAAGTCGCATTTGTCGAATGCGATTTATAAGTCGCATTTGTCGAGTGCGATTTATAAGTCGCATTTGCCTTGCGACGCTCCGACTTGGCGCTTGTCCGGTCTCTTCCCGGACCCTTTTCTCGTACGTATGGCATTCTAAAACTCTTAACCAAAATACGAATAGGCCAACTAAGTGTCAAGAACTTATGGGGTGTAACAAGTACTTTCTTTTTATGTTGAAGTCTGGTCTTGTATTGTTATTACTGTGTATACTTGTTATTTATTTAGGGTCGGCAGATGATGCCTACCAGTACAGTGTTATGTACTGGCCCTACCCCTGCATTTTTTTTTGAGTGTAGAGTTTGAATCCAGCAGTTCCTCACGTCTTCACTTGTAAGCAGCACCAGCAGATCGTTAATATGTGAGCAGAATAAGGAGGCAGAGTCACTCCCCCGTTTGAAGATGTACTTCTCTTCCGGACACTTATATATATATATATTTTTTTTAAGTTTTTAAACATTCTTAGAGTTGGAAATAAACGTCTTATGCAATGACTTTCAGGTATTGGGTGTTATTTCCGTAGTGTCAGTTTTTAAATAGTTGTTTTATGTTGTGATATTTATTTTAGTGATTAAATCAAGCATTTATCTTTCTGTATGTCTAGTTTAGGGGGTTAGAATCAGGATTTGTTGGTTCGCCCATCAGGGGGTAGTGTGGGTTCCAATCACGACCATTTTGGATCGTGACATAGTTGGTATTAGATCCCTAGGTTCGTTCATCTCATTGCACTAATACGGGTCTAGTAGAGTCTCGTGGATCGGTGCGGAGACATCCGTAACTTATCTTCGAGAGGCTGTAGGACTTTAGGAAAACTCCTTTCTTCTTCCCTCTCGTGCAATTACTTGATTCCAATTGGTATCTAGTGATCCAAATTGGTATCTAACAACTTTCTCTTCTTTCTTTCTTAGATGGTGAGAACACACGCCAACGACAAGAGAGACGCAGCACCCGCCAGTAGTGGAGGCCGCAGTTTGCGACAGAGGAAGGGGCAGAGGTCGTGGACGGAGGCCTGCTGCTGCTGGAGGAGGGGCTGTTGCTCCTGCTCTAGTCAGGGAGAGGTTTGTATCTCATGTGCCACCAACAGTATAGGAGCGGGTGGCCGTTGAGGTTGAGGTTCCGACGCAGGGAGAAGCTCCCGCTGCACCACTATCCTCTGAGGTTCTAGATCAAGTTCTCAACCTCCTGAGTAGCCTTGTGGGTACTGGGGCAACGATAGAAACTCTGGCAGGATAGCAGTTGGGGATACAATATGCAACTACTGTGACTCCTTGGATTGATGATATGTCTGAAGCTGTCATGTTCCCGAGATCGATAGTGGGACTGGTGATAACCAGGGAGGAGCATGACCTGTTTTGGAGGTTCACCAAGATAAAGCCTCCTACATTCTATGGCACAGAGGCAGATGATGCCTACGAGTTCATTATCGACTGCCATGAGAGGCTCCACAAGATGGGGGCGGGAGAGAAGTACGGAGTAGAGTTTGTGACCTTTTAGTTGATGGGGGATGCTAAGCTCTGGTGGAGAGCTTTTGTGGAGTGCAGACCAGCGGGATCACCACCGTTGACTTGGACCCAGTTTAACTCCACGTTTCTGGAGAAATATGTTCCGCACACTCTGAGGGACGGGAGATGGGATGAGTTCACCACCATTGAGTAGGGGAGCTCATCAGTTGCAGCATACGAGGCTCAATTTCGCTCACTGTCCAGGTATGCTCTACCTCTACTTCCCACAGAGGAGGAGAGGATTAGACGGTTTGTTAAAGGCCTGAACGTGGGTCTCCAGGTATCAGCTCTGCAAATGGTCTCCTCTGGTAAGACCTTCTAGGAGGTGGTAGAGTATGTGAAGTCAGTTGAAAGGGTGAGACAGGAGGGTTATGCAAGGAATACCGAGAAGAAGGCTCGGAGAGTTGGTTCTTTCAGTGGTTCTTATGCTAAGGTTCCAGCACCACAGAGTTTCTCTGGGATCAGTCTGCTGATAACACTCAAACCACACCTTCTCTAGAAGTATGAAGCGGATGTTGTCAATAAAGAACCTAACTAGAGGTTGGGGTCGATCCCACGGGGAATATGGAAGGATATAGAAGAACGCTAGTGCTTAAGCTTTGTAGTCAATTATTTCCTAAGAGGGGGAATTTTTAAAATTAATAAATAACAATGTTGAGAAATTGATGGTTGTTTCCAAATTAATGCAATTAACTAGGGTAAGTGTTCCTGATGGATCCTTAACTACCTCGGGTTTTACACTAGTGATCTATCCCAATACTTTACTTGTAGAAGTAATAACTTAGGTTCATTCAAATGGCCGACCAGTCCCTATTGAATGACTATACTCAATCACCCGACCAGGTCTCATGAGCGATTGCAAGTTAACCGTTATCAATATGTCCCAAATTTAACTATCCTGCGACCACAACTCAAGTTAATATAATGATTATTAAGATCAAGGCTTTGTTGTAGTTATCTTTTCCTAATCTCTACCTCTTAGACCTAAGCAAGTAAAGAATTCAGGCATGTCCTAACGTTGCGCACCATTAAGAAACGTTTAAGCATGAAAAGAATACAATACAAGCGTTTATTATTGGTTTAGAATCACGTCGTGCAAACTCTAGTTCGTTAATTCACCATGGTTCCCACAACCCTATTTGTGGTGGTTTTAGCCTATCATGTTTATAAGTAAATTAATGGCATTCATAGACAAAAACATAAGTTAATACTTACAACAATGATTGGAAGAACCTTCCCTTGATTAATACAAAATTTCAGAAGAATAATTAAGTAATCGTCTCAAAATTCAAAATGTAAGACACCAAACTTGTATGTAAAAACTTGAGACTTAAAACTCTAATCCTCCTTGAAGACTTAAAAACAACATGAAACTTCCCTCCTTGAAGACATGGCTATTACATGAAAATAAAAGGGTATTTATAGTAGTAGATTTATGTTTTCCTTGTTCCTTGATGAATTTGACTTGGGACTTAAAGTTCCTTTTCCTAGTTGAAGTGGGGGATCCATTTTTGGGAGTTGAAACCTCCTTGTCACATCGCCTCCTACTGCTGCCATGTCCAGCGCCGCGTCGCACGCCCCATCGCGCAGGGAGAGTGCTGCTTCACGCCTTCCAACACGCTGAGACAAGGCCTGCTGCGCGCCTGCTGTAGCGTGGGAGAACTAGCACCTCACGCCTGCTGAAGCGCCTGGGAAGGCAATGCTTCACGCAGCCTGTAGCACCTAGGGAGGTAGTGCCTCGCGCGGCCTGTAGTGCCGGTCTTGCTGCTGTCTCGCGCGGCTTAGACCATATATATTTTTCTTTCTTTAATCCTTGTGTAGTGCATTCCTTCTTCTTCAAATTCATTCCGAACGTATCAAATATACCCAAATCCATCACTTTTAGCCCTAAAATTATCTAATCACATGTGTTATCTATTTTTACAAATATATAACATAATCTCATGCAAACACACATAATTTATTCTCAAAACATAGTAAAGTACGGGGAAAAATATGTCTATAAAGTGCATAAGTACGCCTTTCATCAACACCCTACATTTAAACTATTGTTCGTCCTCGAACAATCTACTACTTCCCTTCTCACATTTAAGCACAAAATTCATCCTACGAACAGGTCTTCTTGCACTTAGGATCATGAGATAAATCAATGAAGCTCAAATAATTCACTCGCATGCATATAGGATCAACATTAGAATGTCAGTGTTTGAAATCACTTAACTTTTGAAAATTAACTCATCAAGACATATTTTGGGCCAACATGAATCATATATAATTTATCAATCAAGATTTATCAAAGTCTTACAATTGTGCTCCTCACTATTTTGAGAGATTCCCTTTCACACACAAGATATAAGTCAATATAAACTTGGGCATAAATAAAATAATTTTCGCTCATCTCCCAAAGAACTCAACATACATGCAAACGACGATCCATAGGCTTGCCCTTAGTGTAATACTTCTCTAATATCGAATTATGAATCATGGATCAATTAGGACTTTAATTTGGTTGTAATGTAGGCTAAGGGACAGGTAGGAACTATTTGGACAAGATAATGACTAAGCTCCCTAAGAACTTTAATACTTCACAACACTTTGATTTTTAACTCACTCTTCACTTTTCAAATTTTCTCCTTATACCTCCTTTATTTTTCAATTTTTCAACTTAGGTGACTAGTAGAAATTTTTTTCTTTTAATCATTAAGCTCATTCACACATTGTTTTTCATCTTCAATTTTTCAAAGCTCTTTCTTCTTTTTGTTTTCCCACTAACAATCACCCTCCTTGTTTAGCAAAATTTCACCTTTTTCTTTTCTTCTATTTACCACACTCTTTAGATTTTCCCTTCACTTCTCCAATTATGCTCCTTTCATACAATTTTTTTTTCATTAAAGTGCCCTATGAGTCACTTGGATCAAATATAAGTCATCAAAAAGGGATTTAAGCTTATAATATAACTATCAAAACAATAGGCTAAGGATCAACATGGCTAACTAGGATAATTACAATCAAGGTAGGTAAAATAGGATAAAAATAAGGCTATCAAAGAAACGCCTATATCACTTCCTAAATCCATCATTCATATTTTGCTTTGCACACACACCAGACAAGTTCTAGACATCAATTTACAAGCATGGAGTATATCAAAAAATTCCTCACACATTAGCACAAAATAGTTTAACAATGGAAATCAAGATCACATAAACACATATATTCATAGTGCATGTATAACATAATTAAGCCCAAGTACAAGAGTCAATTTCCAAACGACTAAGTGTTTCTACCTTTTTCATGCATTTTTGAGTGGATTTAATAAAGTCTCAATGATACCTAAAGTGAAGCACCTAGCATTCGTAAGGCTCAAGTCTTGTTCTTCCAATGAATAATTTATCCTTAAGACGGTCGTCATCCATCCATCATCGGACAAAGTCATGACTCAATGACTAAAAAAAAATCTAGACTCTCTAGTCAGTTCTAAGGGACTATCCACCGAAAAAGTACCGAAAATAAAAACCGGAGGAACCCAAAATAAAATAAAATACTAAAAACCCACAAGAATTCATGATAAATCATAAATCCCAAAAAAACTAGGCCTACCATGTGCAAATTCAGCAATTAAGGTATGCATGGTACTATGGAGTTCACTTATCCCACCCCACACTTAATTGGTTTCACTATCCCTAGTGCTAAAATACATAAGCACAAAGTATAGAGTGCAAGAAAAACTCCCTGGGCTTCTACTTCTCGTCTTCAATGTTTAAGCTCAATTTTTGTTGAAAATCATGACTTATCACCTGCACACTTGAACAAACACATAAAAATGAAAAAATTATCTTTGATTTCCTCCCAAGTAGCGTCTGATTTAACGTCGCGACACGACACATGTATCTTGATTACTCATACTTCATCAAGATACCTGTTGAGACCGTGGTCACATCTTGGCTGCTTGTTTTACCACGCAGCCCCGTGACACGTCAGAAAATAAAAGAAAAATAAAAAATAGGAAATAAAGACTAAAAGTTAAACATAAGCAATTAATCTAATCCTAAACCATGTTCCCCAACAATGACGCCACTTTTGATAACGCTCAAACCACACCTCTACTGGAAGTATGAATTGGACGTTGTCAATAAAGAACCCAACTAAAGGTTGGGGTCGATCCCACTGGGAATATGGAAGGATATAGAAGAACGCTAACGCTTAAGCTTTGTAGTCAATTATTTCCTAAGAGGAGGAATTTGTAAAATTAAAAAATAACAATGTTGAGAAATTGATGGTTATTTCCAAATTAATGCAATTAACTAGGGTAAGTGTTCCTCATGGATCCTTAACTACTTTGGGTTTTACACTAGTGATCTATCCCAATACTTTACTTGTAGAATTGATAACTTATGTTCATTCAAACGACCGACCAGTCCCTATTGAATGACTATACTCAATCACCCGACCAGGTCTCATGAGCGATTTCAAGTTAACCGTTATCAATATGTCCCAAATTTAACTATCCTGCGACCACAGCTCAAGTTAATACAATGATCATCAAGATCAAGGCTTTGTTGTAGTTCTCTTTTCCTAATCTCTATCTCTTAGACCTAAGCAGGTAAAGAATTCGGGCATGTCCTAACATTGTGCACAATTTAGAAATATTTAAGCATGAAGAGAATACAATATAAGCATTTAGTATTGGTTTAGAATCACATCGTGCAAATCCTAGTTCGTTAATTCACCATGGTTACTACAACCCCAGTTGTGGTGGTTTTAGCCTATCATGTTTATAAGTAAATTAATAGCATTCATAGACAAAAGCATAAGTTAATACTTACAACAATGATTGGAAGAACCTTCACAGATTAATGCAAAATTTCGGAAGAACAATTCAACAATCGTCTCAAAATTTCAAACGTAAGATACCAAACTTGTATCTAAAAACTTGAGACTTAAAATTCTAATCCTCCTTGAGGACTTAAAAACAACATGAAACTTCCCTCCTTAAAGACATGGCTGTTACATGAAAATAAAAGGGTATTTATAATAGTAGATTTATGTTTTCCGTGTTCCTTGATGAATTTGACTTGGGACTTAAAGTTCCTTTTTCTAGTTGAAGTAGGAGATTTATTTTTTGGCTTTGAAACCTCCTTGACGCGTCACGTCCTACTGTTGCCGCGTCCAATGCCGTTTCGCACGCCATATCGCGCGGGGAGAGTGCTGTTGCGCGCCTGCTAACGCGCTGGGACAAGGCCTGCTGCGCGCCTGCTGTAGTGTGAGAGAACTGGCGCTTCGCGTCTGCTGAAGCCCCTGGGAAGGCAGTGCTTCATGCTGCCTGTAGCACCTAGGAAGGCAGTGCCTCGCGCGGCCTGTAGCGTCGTTTTGCTGCTGCCTCGCGCGACTTGCACCATATATATTTTTCTTTTTTTAATCCTTGCATAGTGCATTCCTTCTTCTTCAACTTCATTACAAATGTTGACACCCAATTTTGATGTCCCTACACCCCGCATACACTGCTTATATGTGTATATTGTCACTTATATTTTTACGCAATTGTTCGGCTTGCATTCACATTTTAAAATAATTAATTATCATAATTCCTACAAAGATTATTTTAAATTAAATATATATGTGTGTGTATACATATGTGCATGTGTGGGTATACATTAATTTTTTGATATTAAATAATTGTGTCATATATGGAATATTTCGTGTTAATACATGTATCCTTAATATAAAATTGCCTTATTTTAAAATATATGTTTTACTTAATTTTTATAAATTATTTAAATGATAATATTTATATTAAATTTTATAAATTTATTTTCTTAATAATATTACTTGAATTTATGAATTATTTATGTTAATAATAAAGTTTATATAATATTTGATAATTTAATTTTATTTTCTAATCATTGAATTATACTAAATATAATATTTTGTTAATTATATCATATTTACATGATTTTACTTAAATTTTATAAATTATTTATATTGATGAGAATGTTTATATAATTTTCCCGTAATTAAGCTATTGTGTTAACCATTTACTAAATCATTTACAAGTGTAGTATTTTTATTAATTTAATAACAGCTAATTCAATGTTCTTCCAATTCATTTAAATTCTAGCCACATTCTATCCAATTCATATCTATTATGGCCACTTTCTATCAGTTTTATATCAATTGTAGCCATTTTTATCAAAATCTGGCTAAATTTTAAATTCAATTTCAATTTAGCCCTTCCCATTATAAATCCGGTTAACCCATTTACAACCCAAACCCGACCCATTCATCCTAAATTAAATCTCAGTCGTTCGTTTAATTTAATCTAACAGACGAAATTAACCCTAACCTATTTTCCTTAAATATCCCATTCACCCCCAAAACCCTAAAATAGTTCCTCAGTTTTTCCCTCCTAGCGCCGCCCACAACCTCTACTGCCTCACCTTCCTCGGCGGTCGGACATATCCCGCTGCAGACCTCCATTAACGCCACACCACCTTGAACACCCTCTTTATCTTCCCTTTTCTGGCGGTGAAAGCCGCCCCTCACCTTTTTCTTTTCATCTCTTTCGCCTCCCCTCACCACTTTCAGAAGATAGCCGGCTACCTACGCCTCGACCCGCGATCGAAAAAACTCACCAACTCCGGCCGCACAACCCCTCTCCCGGTCCCACTCCTATCTCGGCCTTTCACACAAGAAAACCTCTAGCATCCACCGCCCCTATGTTCTCTCTAGCCTCTCCTCTCACTTTCCCCTTCACCCAAAACCTATCCATTTCTCCCTTCGCCTCCAGTTGCCACCACTAGATCTCCCTCGTCTGTTGCTCCTCCACTTCCGGCGAACCACCACCAAATAGCCAACCACGCGATCTCTTCCTCTCGCTTCCCCTTCGTTCTTCTCCAAGTTCTATTGATTTCGGCGCATCGCCAGCAGCCACCTTCTGCCTCGCTCCTCTCCCGTCTCCCTTCCTATGCTCCAGCCATCGGAGTCGCCTTATAATTGCTAGATGAGCAGTAGCTACCACCACTTCTCCGATGAGTCCATAGTAAAAACCACCAAACATAGCTCGCCGTCCGTCACTCCTTTCTCCCTCTCTTCGCCGGAGACACCAGCGCAGTCTGCATTTCCTTTTCTCCCCTCCGGCCGGCGAAACTCACAAACTCAGTCCTCTATCTTCCTTTTTCCTCTGACGATACTACCACCAAATGCCCATACCCTCCAGTCACCTCCATTCGAACTCCAAACTTCGATTTTGGGACAGATTCTTATGAATTTGTCTACGATAAGTTTCACCCTTTCCTTTGTTTGCTCGAAAATTAGTTATGTTTGTTGATGACCTTGATTATTATTGGTTGAGTATTTCTAAATTTTTGAAAATAAATAATTATGTTTTGATTTTGCTTAGCATTTAATTTTGTCTACTGGTGTTGCCTTGATGATCTCTACATGTTATATAATGAATTGCTCCCCTGAAATTATAATTACGCTCCCACTCTCTCAACCCTGTTGGTTTCGAAACTCATGATCCAATCTGATTCTTAATTTAAGTTTTAGTAAGTTTTATTCTTTCATCATTAAGATAGCTTGATTTTATAGACTTCATGTATTAGTTGACTATTATAAGACTTTACTCCATGAGCATTGGTCCAAATTATGTGAAAGATCTGATACTTGTCGATCTTAGTTGTCGTGCCCCATCTTTCCTCGCAAAAAGCGGGATACAACATGTGACGTCTCTTAAGGGTTAAAAAAGAGAAGAGTCGCCACCTAACGGATTAAGGTGCGTTAGGGGAAAATTCTAAGCTAAATTGTGTTACCTAGGTTACCAGAGTCGGGCAAGGGCTTAAATTACCTCAAAAGGAAGGTGTTAAGCACCTTTCAAGGTCCAAAAATGTGGTTCCCGGCTGGATTCATTAAAATGGGGGAATTATCTAAATGATCAAATAAAATTGATTTTAGCTTATATTATAATAATTAAAATAAATGATTAATGACAAACGAGAAGAAAGAAATTTAGGCAAAATAAAATCTAAGGATAATTTACCTTATTTTATTTTTGTTTAACAATAAATACAAAAGTTATGGCAAACAAAGCAAGTAAATAAAATATAAACAATAAAACGGGGCAAAATACACATAACATTATAACCAAATAAATAATTATTTTAATTATGGGGTCGAACCTCAAAGAGGCGCCTACGTATCCCTTAAGGGAATCAGGCCAAACGTAGTTCTACCTTTATATTTTAACCTAACGGGATCACCCCGTGCAACTAAAATAATATTTCGCAACCTATTGAGATTACTCAAATTATTCAGCGGGCACAAACGATCATTTCACTCTACCCGCCTAGTTAATTAATTGTTAATCCTATAACGCTTCTAGGTGAACAAAAACTAACGGCCTAACATTGGCCTACCCGTCCCCAACTTAACGTCCAGGAGGCATTGGACAACTAATAGGGATTTTTTGGGTCTAAAAAAATCCTAGGGGCTGTTAAAGGGTGATTAACGCCAAATAATCAAACACAAAATGATAAACACATAAGGGATTCATATAGCCTCAAGTCCTGTGAGCATGATTTCTAAACATGTGTAAATAAATCCTATTAACATGATTTCTAATGCAAAGATGATCAAATTTAAATATTCAACACATAATAAATGTTTTGGACGAAAATACAATTTAAACAGATCAATACATAATCCAGTATGCATGATATCTAGATTGCAATTAGAAGCATCTTATATGAGCAAAATATTTAACACTTATTCATATACTTTTATTTAAATTATCAAACTGATTTAAAAATAAAGTGAGATTTAATAGGGGGTAATTTAGTAGCAAATTTACAGATAATATGAAACCTGAGATGTATTGTTTTTGGTTCCTATAGAGATAATGTCTAGTAGAAATAATTTGAGAAATGATAATCCTATAGGCATGATTTCTAATAAAGATAATTAAATTCATATCATTCTTATAGACATGATTTCTAACAATTATGTATGTATCAGTCCTATAGGCGTGCTTTCTATTTGAGATTGCCTAATTAGGTATCAAGATGAAAAAATAATAAAGAACCTACAAACGCCGCCTTCCATAAACCCCTTTTACTATTATAAGAATTCACTTACATATAATATAGCAATGAAATAAAATAACCGAAATAAATACATCACAAAGTACAAATTTGAACTGACTAAACTACAATCCATCAATCCCGGCGAACTCTTTCTTCCAAATCGAAAGGGTAACCTGTTGATCAAGCTTATATGCCAAATTTACACATATATTTTATTCTGAATATGTAAATACATATATTAAGGCACATAAAAATCGCATTATTATGATATGATGCAGACAATGAGTTCAAGTAATGCAATATTAAAATAAATGAGTGGACTAACCGGTTGATTAGAAAGAATAAAACGACAAACCAGAGATTTCAAAACAACCTTTTCAATAATTGAAACTCGAACTCAACACGTCAAGATCACAAGGATCTCATGGATCTCGAGCAGTGCTCGTGTTGAGACGGGGCAGGGAAAAGAATATGAACTTAGAAGTAACGAAACAATAATAGAAAATGTTTTTTTTTAATTTCTTTTTTTTTCGTGTTCCTCTTTTCAAATGAGAGGTACCAATTTTATAGTAGCTGAAAGTAGGTAAATAAGAAATAACGGGGAAAAAAAATATTCAATAGAACCAATCAAAGGATATTTACCATAATTAGCAAAATCATACTAAAACACATAAAGGATGAGTCAATCTTGCCATAATAAAATAGGTACTAAGCCAAGTAAGGAAAGCAAAGGGTCAGCCATGATATTTTCTTAAATTGAACAAACCAACCAAAAAAGAATCACTAAATTATGTCAGTAATTACCAAATCACCATAATAAATAAATGTCAGAACATCTTAACAAGACTGTAAAAGGAAAACCCTTGATCATGATGATAACAATACTATATAAAATACTTTCAAAGATATAATGCACATACCACTAGTCAGGGAAGGAAAATAAGTTAAATATACAAGTTAATAACATATTGAAAGCAAAATTATTTCCTATTATACTGATTAATTCTAAATTACCATAAAGTAAAGCAATGAAGATAAGTGTGACTAAAATATTTGTAGGAATCATTTTTGTAAAGAAAGGCTTAGAGGCATATATAATATTTAAACAGAGGGCAAGAGAATCAACAAAGATACAAGAATAATGAAATGGTGATCATACACATGTATATGCTGGAAAACACATGAATAAATAACAAACGATTTCTACGAAAGTTTTCGGCAAAAGCAGTGATATAACAAAACATGTTGAACCAGATAAACACCAATTTTCACAAGAATGCTTGGCCAGATTAAGAGGTGACAAGAACAAAGTTCATGAACAAGCATATTAATCAACCTTGCATGATTAAATAATTAACAGATGTTCATTATACATATATAAATGAAACAAAAGACGGAATAATAATATTATATATATATATATATATATATATATATATATTTATTATATATAATTATATATATAAATGAAACAGAAAAAATAAAAAAAAACAGTGCACATTATATGTATATATCTATTATATATTATTATTTATCATATATATATATATATATATTATTATATCTATATATATATATATTTATCATATATAATTATTTATATATATACTTATTATATATTTATTATATACATATACATAAATAAAACAAAGAAGAAGAAGAAGAAAATTAAATAAATACAATAAAATAAAAATAAATTTACGGACAAATCTTCGCAGATCTGTCCGGATCCGTCGCTGGGAGGTGTTTTTTTTTCGGTGGCTGTTGTTCGGGTGAGGGGAAATGGGAGGTTGCCGGAGGCATGGAGGTTCGCCGGAAATTATGGAGGTTGTGCGGTGGTGGGTTACCGGAGTTTTGGTGGCTAGTGGATGAGAGAAAGAGAAGAGAAGGGAGAGGAAGATGGTGGTGAGTAAGAGACTGCGAGGAGAGGAAGAAGAGAGGAGTGTCGGGTCTAGCTATTCTCCAGAATCCTCTCGTCGGCGCAGTAGCAGTGGCCGCCGGTCAAAGAGAAAGGGGAGATGAGAGCATGTGGCATGCGGCTGTTTACCGGCAGCGGCACAATGGCTGGAGAGGAGTAAAACAAAGATGGGAGAGGGTGACGGCCTAGCGGCATCGGGTGATGATGGTAGTATGGCGGAGAGGAAGAGAGGTGTGGTGTGTTTGGTTTTCCGGTGATGGTAGTTTTCTGGGTTGTTGGTCGGCCGAGAGGAGAGAGAGAGAAGAGGGAGAGGCGGCGGCGTTTTTGTTGCCGGAACAAATGGGAGAGAAACGTGAGGAAGAAGAAGGGAGGGGCGGCGGCTTGTGTGAAGAGGAGGAAGAAAAGTGGGAACAATGTTAGGTTTTGGGGGTAAAGGGAATATTAATGGAAATTAGGTAGGGTTAAATCTAGACCGTAGGATTAAAGTTAATGAATGACTATAGGATTTAATTAGTGTATTGGGTCGGGTTAGGAAAGAAGATGGGTTGACCGGATTTTGTAAGGAATATTAGGCTGAAATTGAATTTAAATAATAGCCAAAATTGATCAAAAGTGGTTAAAATTGTTATAAATTGAATAGAAAGTGGCCAGATTTGAAATAAATTGGATGAAATTGAATAGAAAAATGGCTATAATTTAAATAAATTGAATGAAATTGAATTTTGCTGCTATTAAATTAATAAATATATTAAATTTGTAGATAAATCAAAATAGTTTAAATTATAGAAAATCATATAAATATTATTATTAATAACATAAAAATCATAAATCTTAGTATACTTATGTAAATATTATATAATTAAATTATATTTATGAATAATTTAATGACTAAAATATAAAATCAAGTTATCAAATATTATGAAAATCATATCATTAACATAAATAATTTATAAATTCGAGTAATATTATTAGTCAAATAAATTTGTAAAATTTAATAAAATTAGGTAAAGAGTATATTTCAAAATAAGAACGCATATTATGACTAAATATATTATATAAGGCATAATTATTTAATATCCAAAACTTAAAATTAATATGAGTCATATATATGTAACTTGAATTATTTTCACAAAATTATGATAATAAATTATTTTATAAATGTAAAAGTAAGTCGAATATTTGCGTAAAATAAATAAATAAATAAATAAATAAATATATAAGCAGCATATTAAGGCGTAGGGAGGTCAAAACTGGGTGTCAACAGCTGCCCCTTCTTTGCTTGGGAATGAAGAATGAATTGTTGAGTAAAGAACATTGACTTAGTAGCCAATTTTGTCCGATCGAAGGAAAAATTCTCGGTGGGACCAAATAAAAGGAAATAAAGTCATGAAGATATCGCGGCCGAGACTTCAGCTTCAAGTCGCCTACATATCTCGGGTTTCACGAGAATCAGGCCGTGTGTAGTTCTAGATTTAGGGACGAACAAGATCCCTAAAAATTGACAACATGAGGCTTGAATAAGGATGGGGTAGCACGAATCGGCGCGATTTAGAATGCATTGCAAAAATAAACAGGTGGGAATACGGTTCGAAAGAAAATAGTAGGGAGGCACTATCATTTGTAGCTTGATATTTCTTCGATGTTCGCGTAAATACTAAAGCATATGCATCAAATATTTTCGTAAAATAAACGGATGCAAAAAATTTAAACATGATGCAAGTTCCCTTTAGACAATGAAAGTTTACTTTGAGATAAAAAGATGATGTCTCTAAGACATGATGTCTCGGGCCATGATACGCAAAAATAAGTTCCTTAGGCCATGAAATGATGTCCGCAGGCCATGAAAAATGACGCCTTTAGACTATGACGCCTTAGGAGTATGATAAGCAGAAAATAAATTCCCTAGGCCATGAAATGTTGTCTGCGAGCCATGAAAATGACTCCTTTAGACTATGATGCCTTAGGAGTATGATAAGCAGAAAATAAATTCCCTAGGCCATGAAATGATGTCCACAGGCCATGAAACGATGCCTTTAGACTATGATGCCTTCGGATGAGTGGAATAAATGCTAATTAAAAATGAGTAATTACTCGGGAGCCTCAATAATTCAATCGAGAGCTCTGCTTTATTCGGGCTCAATGCAAATAAGTCAAAGGGCTCAGAATGCAACGGGCTAAAGATGCAAATAACGGGCTCGAAATGCATAAACGGGCTTGAAATGCGAATAACGACTTGAAATGTATAAACGAGCTTGAAATGCAAATAACGGACTCGAAATGCATAAACGGGCTTAATGAGCTCAAAATGCATAAGCGGGCTTAACGAGCTCAACTGCAAGTGCAGGCTTAATCAAAATGCATATATCACGTGCATCACGAGCTCAATATGCAAATAAAGACTCAAATGCATGTTATAATATATCACGGGCTCAATATGTGAATACGGGCTCAAAATGCATATGTAAATGTATACCAAGGGCTCAAATGCATATATAAATATATACCACGGGCTCAAATGAATATATAAAATGTATATCAGGGGTTCAGATGCATATATAGATGTATACCACGGGCTCAAATGCATATATAAAATGTATATCAGGGGCTCAGATGCTTATACAAATGTATCCCACGGGCTCAAATGCATCTATAAAATGTATATCAAGGACTAAGATGCTTATATAGATGTATACCATGAGTTCAAAGGCATATATAAAATGTATATCAAGGGCTCAAATGCATAAAAGACTTAACGAGCTCAAATGCATATATTTTGTATATCAAGGGCTAAAAATGAAGATTCGGGCTCAAAATGCAAATAGGGGCTCAGATGCATACGTTAGAGTGTATACCACAGGCTCAGATGTATATAAATAAATATCACGGGCTTAAACACATATAAAATGTATATCACGGGCTCAAATGTATGTATATCACGGGCTCAAATGTATGTGTATCACGAGCTCATATGTATGTATATCACGGGCTCAAATATATATAAATAAATAATAACGGGCTCAAATACATATAAAATGTATATCACGAGCTCAAATGTAGATTCGGCTTAAAATACAAATAGGGGGATCAGAAGTGGAAAACTAAATAAATAAATAGTGATGGGCAGAGTTAACTAACATAACGTATAAACTTCGAGAACAAATCGTGGCTCAGATAATTTTGGTAGGGTAGTGCTTTACCCAGACGACGTAAAACGGTAGGGACTATGCTTAGCCCTTAAAAGCTTGGGGGGTAAAGCTTGACCCATCTAAAATCACAAGAATGAGAATAACACGATGATAACTAGGTTAAAAGTAGCATAAGAATAACAAAGAGCATGAGTGCTTGAAAATGGCATGATAGTCACTCGATTAAACAGCATGAGAAGAACGCAATAGTAGCCTGCAAGCTTCAAAAAACTGGATAAAATGATTAGTCAATAAGCATGAAGTAACTAATGATTAGCTCAAATAAATTTGAAATGAAAGCGCTTAATCAGATCAAATTTTAGGAGACAATGCTTAGCTTTTACAATCAGAGGGTAGTGCTTAACCCGTAGGACAATCCTTAGCCCTTAAAAGAAAATTTAGGGTAGTGCTTAACCCTAGGACAATGCTTTGCCCTTGAAAGAAAATTTAGGGTAGCGCTCAACCCTAGGATAGTGCTTAGCCCTTGAAGGAACTTTAAGGTAGTGCTTAACCCAAGGACAGTGTTTAGCCCTTGAAAGAAAAATTTAGGGTAGTGCTTAACCCTAGGACAGTGCTTAGCCCTTTGAAAGAAAATTTAGGGTAGTGCTTAACCCTAGGACAGTGCTTAGCCCTTGAAAGAAAATTTTAGGGTAGTGCTTAACCCGTAGGACAATGCTTAGCCCTTAAAGGAAAATTTAGGGTAGTGCTTAACCCGTAGGACAATGCTTAGCCCTTAAAGGAAATTTTAGGGTAGTGCTTAACCCGTAGGACAATGCTTAGCCCTTGAAAGAAAATTTAGGGTAGTTCTTAACCCTTAGGAATCAAAGTATTAATACTTAGTTTCAAATAAACAGCGTTCAGCTTTGAGTAACTTACTAAGAAGGTAGCTCTTAACCCCGTTCATGGACAAACTTCAAGGAGCTTAACGTTGTAGTTGATAATGAATCCAGATGATGTATAGCATGATTGCAAATTTGGTACCTGTTGAATCCTGTGCTCAAAGAAAAAAAAAATCATAAGATTAAAATGGGGAAGACTGATTTGTGTCTTTATTTGTCCGTTGCTATCCCGATCTCATGAGCTTGATGATCAGACTGGATGTCATGTCCTTTTTGGAAATCAACTCCTTGGCTTGACTGAGCCTTGATGAAATTTTGAGATCCTTCTCAAAATTTCTGCCCCAGTTACATAGAAACGCTCGATCTATTCAATTTTTGAGGTCCTCTCAAAAATTCTGTCCCAGTGTAGACTTCAGTTGCAAATGATGTAAAGTTGTAAATTTTTGAGGTCCTCTCAAAAATTCTGCCCCAGTGTAGAAGATACATAGACTCCTTTTGAAGATGACGCAAAGTTGTGAATTTTTGAGGTCCTCCCAAAAATTCTGCCCCAGTTACGCAGAGACGCTCGATTTATTAAATTTTTGAGGTCCTTTCAAAAATTCTGCCCCAGTTGGTAAAGGAAAATAGAAAGGAAATTTTATTAAGATATAGACCGAACCCCATAAGGGCGCCTACGTATCCCTCTTAAACGGGAATCAGGTCCAACGTAGTTCAGAGTAAAGAGGTTTTTTGAATGAAGGAATAAATCAAACTGAGGGTAGGTTCCCACTTCAACAGGCTTTATTTCGAGTGGATACCTCCTTTCCGAACTCTCTACGGAATCTTTTGGAGCAGCCATGTCAATTCTAACTGTTGAACTATTACTGTCGTTCATTTCCCTCTTGCTTTGGTAAATCGTTAGCGAGAAAGGTATGGTGGACAGTTATGCACAAATCAACCTTAGGAAGGGGAATAACAATAAACAGAAAAAATAAAATTAGTAAAAAAATTCAAGCATGACACGTTGTAGATAAAAGATGAAAGAAACACATTAATACGCTTCATATTGTAAATAAAAGATTAAACACATTATTACGTTGTCCTAATTTGAAGGCCTCTTTTGTGCCACAGGTAGGCCTAGCGCATTTTGAAAAATCAAATATGTCATAATGTGTCATCCCATTTGCTCCATTAATGTCCCAAAAACATAAAATAAATAAATAAATTTCTTCATTTACATAATAAGATATTATGAGAAAATAAAGGTTACAAAAATAAATCTATAATCTAAATGGAAATGCTCTTCCATTTTCGGTCACTTCTTTTCTTATGACGCGGATTGTATTTATCAACCTACATAATGAAAAGTTAGTTTATCCTATCCTACCTAAGGAGAAAATAGTCAGCATTTTAGATATATTGATTTCCCAAATAAAAAATACAAATAAATATGGTAACGTCCTTTTCAAGATCGTAAATCTCTTTGAACTTTGAGCAAAGTTAAACTAATGGTCTCAATACATCAAGGGTATCAAGACAACCTAAGGGATGTGCATGCATTACTTATCTCTTAAAAGGCAGATTGAAATAATCTAAATAAGAAAACAAATAAAGGAAATAAGGTGGAACAATTCAAATAAGAAAAAATAGAGGAATCAAGAAGGGTCTACATGGAAAGAAACAAATTATCTTAAAATAACAAATTCAATTAGACATATGTATTCAAAATTCACATAAATAAAGAGGAAATCTTTTCGGGATTGTAAAAAAAAACCTTCGGGACATGAGGTAAGTTCCCTAAATCTTTGACATGCCTTGGACGTAGCATTTTCTAGGTTTGAAATGATGTGTATTGACTTAGTAAAGGCATACACGGTCAAGATCTAAGAATAAGAATGGGTATGACACGGTTTCCTCGAGCGGACAACTTGAGAGTGAGGATACTTGTGACCGTCGACGCACCGCTGATCGACCGAATCACAAAATAATCCTCGAGGTGTTTTGATGGTGAACGGCCGTGAAACCACGCAACCGTTGTTGTGTGTGAAAGTGAGAAATTTCCAAGTGGGGGGAAAATATGAGCGGTATGCAGGTTAATAAAAATACAACAATTTTCGAACTAATGATTACATATGAAAATAAATAATACACAATAATGAAAAACAAAGAAATAAAACGGTTAGTAACTTCAAGACAATCATAAATATCGACAAATATAAGTGAAAGTAAAATAAATTAAATTGGACAGTTAGCAAATTCAAACTCAAATAAGACCCCACATAATGAACACGTATTGGTTAAAGCCAAAAATTCCCAGCGGAGTCGCCATGTTATCGCGCCCCATTTTTCCTCCCAGAAAGCGGGATACAACATGTGACGTCTCTTAAGGGTTAAAAAAGAGAAGAGTCGCCACCTAACGGATTAAGGTGCGTTAGGGCACCGTTCTAAGCTAAATTGTGTTACCTAGGTTACCAGAGTCGGGCAAGGGCTTAAATTACCTCGAAAGGAAGGTGTTAGGCACCTTTCAAGGTCCACAAATGTGGTTCCCGGCCGGATTCATTAAAGTGGGGGATTATCTAAATGATCAAATAAAATTGATTTTAGCTTATATTATAATAATTAAAGTAAATGATTAATGACAAACGAGAAGAAAGAAATTTAGGCAAAATAAAATCTAAGGATAGTTTACCTTATTTTATTTTTGTTTAACAATAAATACAAAAGTTATGGCAAACAAACCAAGTAAATAAAAGATAAACAATAAAACGGGGCAAAATACACATAACATTATAACCAAATAAATAATTATTTTAATTATGGGGCCGAACCTCAAAGAGGCGCCTACGTATCCCATAAGGGAATCAGGCCAAACGTAGTTCTACCTTTATATTTTAACCTAACGGGATCACCCCGTGCAACTAAAATAATATTTCGCAACCTATTGAGATTACTCATATTATTCAGCGGGCACAGACTATCATTTCCCACTACCCGCCTAGTTAATTAATTGTTAATCCTATAATGCTTCTAGGTGAAGAAAAACTAATGGCCTAACATTGGCCTACCCGTCCCCAACTTAACGTCCAGGAGGCATTGGACAACTAATTGGGATTTTTTGGGTCTAAAAAAATCCTAGGGGCTGTTAAAGGGTGATTAACGCCAAATAATCAAACACAAAATGATAAACACATAAGGGATTCATATAGCCTCAAGTCCTGTGAGCATAATTTCTAAACATGTGTAAATAAATCCTATTAATATGATTTCTAATACAAAAATAATCAAATTTAAATATTCAACACATAATAAACGTTTTGGACGAAAATACAATTTAAACAGATCAATACATAATCCAGTATGCATGATATCTAGATTGCAATTAGAAGCATCTTATATGAGCAAAATATTTAACACTTATTCATATACTTTTATTTAAATTATCAAACTGATTTAAAAATAAAGTGAGATTTAATAGGGGGTAACTTAGTAGCGAATTTACTGATAACATGAAACCTAGAGACGTATTATTTTTGGTTCCTATAGAGATAATGTCTAGTAGAAATAATTTGAGAAATGTTAATCCTATAGGCATGATTTCTAATAAAAATAATTAAATTCATATCATTCTTATAGGCATGATTTCTAAAAATTATGTATATATCAGTCCTATAGGCGTGCTTTCTATTTGAGATTGCCTAATTAGGTATCAAGATGAAAAAATAATAAAGAACCTACAAACGCCGCCCTCCATAAACCCCTTTTACTATTATAAGAATTCACTTACATATTACATAGCAACAAAATAAAATAACCGAAATAAATACATCACAAAGTACAAATTTGAACTGACTAAACTACAATCCATCCAATCCCGGCGAACTCTTTCTTCCAAATCGAAAGGGTAACCTATTGATCAAGCTTATATGCCAAATTTACACATATATTTTAGTCTGAATATGTAAATACATATATTAAGGCACATAAAAATCGCATTATTATGACATGATGCAGACAATGAGTTCAAGTAATGCAATATTAAAATAAATGAGTGGACTAACCGGTTGATTAGAAAGAATAAAACGACAAACCAGAGATTTCAAAACAGCCGGTTGATTAGAAAGAATAAAACGACAAACCAGAAATTTCAAAACAGCCTTTTCAATAATTGAAATCCGAACTCAACACGTCAAGATCACAAGGATCTCATGGATCCCGAGCAGTGCTCGTGTTGAGACGGGGCAGGGAAAAGAATATGAACTTAGAAGTAACGAAACAATAGTAGAAAATATTTTTTTTTAGTTTCTTTTTTTTTTCTGTGTTCCCCCTTTCAAATGAGAGGTACCAATTTTATAGTAAGTTGAAAGTAGGTAAATAAGAAATAACGAGGAAAAGAAATATTCAATAGAACCAATCAAAGGATATTTACCATAATTAGCAAAATCATATTAAAACACATAAAGGATGAGTCAATCTTGCCATAATAAAATAGGTACTAAGCCAAGTAAGGAAAGCAAAGGGTCAACCATGATATTTTCTTAAATTGAACAAACCAACCAAAAAAGAATCACTAAATTATGTCAGTAATTACCGAATTACCATAATAAATAAATGTCAAAACATCTTAACAAGACTGTAAAAGGAAAACCCTTGATCATGATGATAACAATACTATATAAAATACTTTCAAAGATATAATGCACATACCACTAGTCAGGGAAGGAAAATAAGTTAAATAAAAACAAGACTGTAAAAGGAAAACCCTTGATCATGATGATAACAATACTATATAAAATACTTTCAAAGATATAATGCACATACCACTAGTCAGGGAAGGAAAATAAGTTAAATATACAAGTTAATAACATATTGAAAGCAAAATTATTTCCTATTATACTGATTAATTCTAAATTACCATAAACTAAAGCAATGAAGATAAGTGTGACTACAATATTTGTAGGAATCATTTTTGAAAAGAAAGGCTTAGAGGCATATATAATATTTAAACAGAGGGCAAGAGAATCAACAGAGATACAAGAATAATGAAATGGTGATCATACACATGTATATGCTGGAAAACACAGGAATAAATAACAAACGATTTCTACGAAAGCTTTCGGCAAGAGCAGTGATATAACAAAACATGTTGAACCAGATAAACACCAATTTTCACAAGAATGCTTGGCCAGATTAAGAGGTGACAAGAACAAAGTTCATGAACAAGCATATTAATCAACCATGCATGATTAAATAATTAACAGATGTTCATTATACATATATAAATGAAACAAAAGACAGAATAATAATATTATATATATATATAGTGTGTATATATATATATATATTTATATATACATATCTATTATATATATTATTATATCTATATATATATATATTTATTATATATAATTATATATATAAATGAAACAGAAAAAATAAAAAAAAACAGTGCACATTATATGTATATATCTATTATATATTATTATTTATCATATATATATATATATATATATTATATCTATATATATATATTTATCATATATAATTATTTATATATATACTTATTATATATTTATTATATACATATACATAAATAAAACAAAGAAGAAGAAGAAAATTAAATAAATACAATAAAATAAAAATAAATTTACGGACAAATCTTCGCAGATCTGTCCGGATTCGTCGTTGGGAGGTGTTTTTTTATCAGTGGCTGTTGTTCGGGTGAGGGGAAATGGGAGGTGGCCAGAGGCATGGAGGTTCGCCGGAAATTATGGAGGTTGTGCGGTGGTGGGTTACCGGCGTTTTGGTGGCTAGTGGATGAGAGAAAGAGAAGAGAAGGGAGAGGAAGATGGTGGTGAGTAAGAGACTGCGAGGAGAGGAAGAAGAGAGGAGTGTCGGGTCTAGCTATTCTCCAGAATCCTCTCATTGGCGCAGTAGCAGTGGCTGCCGGTCAGAGAGAAAGGGGAGATGAGAGCATGTGGCATGCGGCTGTTTGCCGGCAGCGGCACAATGGCTGGAGAGGAGTAAAACAAAGATGGGAGAGGATGACGGCCTAGCGGCATCGGGTGACGATGGTAGTATGGCGGAGAGGAAGAGAGGTGTGGTGTGTTTGGTTTTCCGGCGATGGTAGTTTTCTGGGTTGTTGGTCGGCCGGAGAGGAGAGAGAGAGAGAAGAGGGAGAGGCGGCGGCGTTTTTGTCGCCGGAATAAATGGGAGAGAAACATGAGGAAGAAGAAGGGAGGGGCGGTGGCTTGTGTGAAGAGGAGGAAGAAAAGTGGGAACAATGTTAGGTTTTTGGGGTAAAGGGAATATTAATGGAAATTAGGTAGGGTTAAATCTAGACCGTAGGATTAAAGATAATGAACGACTAGGATTTAATAAGTGTATTGGGTCGGGTTAGGAAAGAAGATGGGTTGACCGGATTTTGTAAGAAATATTTAGGCTGAAATTGAATTTAAATAATAGCCAAAAGTGATCAAAAGTGGTTAAAATTGATATAAATTGAATAGAAAGTGGCCAGATTTGAAATAAATTGGATGAAATTGAATAGAAAAATGGCTATAATTTAAATAAATTGAATGAAATTGAATTTTGCTGCTATTAATTTAATAAATATATTAAATTTGTAGATAAATAAAAATAGTTTAAATTATAGAAAATCATATAAATATTATTATTAATAACATAAAAATCATAAATCTTAGTATACTTATGTAAATATCATATAATTAAATTATATTTATGAATAATTTAATGACTAAAATATAAAATCAAGTTATCAAATATGATGAAAATCATATCATTAACATAAATAATTTATAAATTCGAGTAATATTATTAGTCAAATAAATTTATAAAATTTAATAAAATTAGGTAAATAGTTTATTAAGTAAAGAGTATATTTCAAAATAAGGACACATATTATGACTAAATATATTATATAAGGCATAATTATTTAATTATCCAAAACTTAAAATTAATATGAGTCATATATATGTAACTTGAAATAATTTTCACAATATTATGATAATAAATGTAAAAGTAAGTCGAATATTTGCGTAAAATAAATAAACAAATAAATAAATATATAAGCAGCATATTAAGGCGTAGGGAGGTCAAAATTGGGTGTTAACATTAGTAATTTTGTTGATAATTCTTATCAATCCTTTTTCATACTTTTTATGTTTTGATTATAACAACTTCCTATGGTTTAATATGGCAACTCAATACTTTGTACTTGGTAAGATAATTGTGTGAAAATTTTCTTTTATTTAGTTTTAGTACAAATCGTGATTTATGAAGATCATTGACTGATCCTAGCTACTAACTGATTTCAGTAGTCATTATATATGGTAACTTTGGCTAATTCGTTTTCCTCTCTTATCATAACTTTATTTTATAAACAAGTCTGTTATTTAAATATGGTAGCATAACGATTCATGCTAATTTAATGTTTTAACCATATTTTAGCTTCATTATCTCACCAATTGTGATAAGTCTTGATTAATTTTACACCTAATTATCTCCTTTCCTTATGCCAATATGAAACAACTTTGATAATTAATTTTCTTAAATTTTTACTATTGTGATGCCATTAATGGAAGAATATCTTTAATTATTTCCTGAATGCTCACCTCCTATTTTTTAATTTTTAACTAATAACTATAGTATGTATTTTGGTTAACTTGATTGTGATAGATATGTTAATTTCGTATATGATCCGTTTAATTGTCCTTCTAAATATTTTCTTTCCTTTACTCATTTAATTAATAATACTGATTATTTCTTTTCCTCTGTAGATTTTCAAATATATATATTTCTTTCCTCTCCTTCTTTGAGGGGGACCTCTGTGATTCTCTCAGTTCCTAACACGGGGCCATTGTTGGAAAAAATCTGAATATTATCTTACTTTTAATACTCCTTTGTTCTTCGCTCCATCAATTCTATAATTTCTCTATCCCTCCTCAACACAAACACTGCTCAGAATCCTTGAGATTCTCGTGATCTTGATGTGTTGAGGTTTAGGTCCTAATTGTTTGCTAGAGTTCTTATTACCTTGCTGGAATTCTTATTAACTGGTTGATTCTAATGTTTTGTTTAAATTCAGCAATATGTGTTCTTTAATATCTGATGATCTTTTTCCTTACCTCATAGTATATGTTTGAAAAATTTATCTTGTATGAGTATGCCCAATTGAGTGCTTGAAAATTCTAAAAGTGTTCTAAGTTTTGGAATTCATAATGTGTATACTCGTATGTGCATTGTTCGTTTTATTTATTTGTTTAACAGGTTCTTCGTGAATTTGAATGAAAGGTCGCCGGAATCAGATTGGGATCGAGACTTATTTAATTTAGTATTATTCTCATGTATCGTTGTCATATTTATTTATTTTTATCTATTGCGGTTTGTAATAATTGTAATAACGCTAATAATAGTGAAAATGAGATGTTTAAAGGGGGCGGGGATTATGTGTTGCTTGTTTAGATTTTAAACTTGTATACTTTCTTACTCTCATTTTTTTATTTCATCGCCTATTTCCTCTTTACAAATTAAAATATGTAATGTGTTTTTATAAATTATTAATTTCATCTGAATACTGTCCCTTAACATATAGTTATTGGGAAAGTAAAAAGATTACGAGGTCTAATTCCAAATTCGTTTTTAATATTGAACCGACCCATTCCCCAAATATAATGTCAACCTAATATTTTCAAAGGGATTATGTCTGCTTTCATGTATATATTCATTTGTTAATATATTCAAATTTTCATTCAAATTTTTTAAAAATATATTATAATTATATTTTAATTTAAAAACGACCTCCAATAAATGTGTTGCTAAGGTTAGAGATCATGATTTACAATATCATGTCCTCTTTTCTAAAATGCAACAAACATTTTTAAGTTTTCAAAATTTTCTTTTATATCTTGTTTAGTACATTAAATGAATTTAAATCGTCATAAATTTATTTGCAATTCTTGATCTATTAACTTTCTTTCATTTACTCTGTGGGTAGTTAAACTTTATATTGCTTTTAATTGTTATGAGCAATTTTATTGTTATATTTATTTATTTACTTATTTATTATTTTAATATATATATATATATATTGCTTAAACTTCTTTTTCCTCGCTAATTTAAAATTTAACCTTTAATTAGCAAGTGTCATTAGTATAGTGAGTAATAAATAAGTTTGTGAACTAAAATACTTCATTATTTTTTTTTTATCTAATTTATATTGAGATATTCATTTTTCTTAAAATAATTCTATATGTTCTATTAGAAAAATAGCCAAATTATTATTCTTATCCATAGTTTGCAATCGATAAATGATTCAATATATGTTTAATTTATTTTCCTTAATATAGTAATTGATTTAACTTAATTGAATATATTCTTTCCATTTTTGATATGTTTGCCTGTTTAAGTTATCTTATCTCTTAGTTTTCATGTTTACTAATGAATTAATCTAAGTCGTTTTAAAATAAATCTTATATGCTTCATTATTATGAAATCCAGTTAGTATTTGGTTATTCGGTCTTACGCTAATGTTTTAACATATTCAATTTGTTCGTCTTTCTATACGTTATAAGAATTCATTTTGGCTTGTCACATAGTTAAACTACTTAAATAAAATAATTGACTTTTTTGCTTATCACTCTTAATTTTTCGCACATATTAACGAATCCGAAGGGACCCATATTTATGCACCTCGAAAGGTGCTTAACACCTTCCTTTTGAGGTTACTTGAATCCTTACCCGATCTCTAGCGGTGTAGACTAATTAAACAGATTTTCTTGTTAATTAATTTAATTCGGTGCCCAAACGCACCATAATTCGTTAGGTGACGATTCTTCATCTTTTTCAAGCCTTAAGAGTTGTCAGATGTTGTATCCCACTTTTCGCGAGAAAAATAGGGCGCGATAGCATGACGACTCCGCTTGGGATTTTAGGCTCTAACTATTACAGATTTCAATTATGTGGGTTTTGCATATTTTATTTCCGATGTTTATATTTATCTATGCTTATTTTGAATTCCCATGAGCATCATTTTCGTCCTTTCTTTATTTGATTTTACTTTTGTTATTGTTTGTCTTAAATTAACATGTCTTCTTTTATAATTTATTTTATTTCTTTTTCTGCTTTGTTTTGTTTTCCTAATTAATAGTGATTTATTTTTTCTTTTAGATTCTCATTGCCTTTTATGTGTGACCTTAATTATTTGTCCGCCTTCAAATTTTAAATCTTTGAAATAATTAACTGTTATATATTTTTTTAATTAATCAACTGTCTTTTATGTCTCTATATATATATTTTAATTGATATTGTTTCCTTACATGCTTATCCCTTTTATTAAATCTCAATTACTTGTTTTCTTCCGCAAAATTATTTAGAAAATATGATTCAATTTTATGACTAATGAGCTTGTTTATTTATTACTTTGTATTCTTGTTACTATTTTCCTTTTGAATCGCATATTTTGTTAACTACTTCCACATGTTCATCTTTTATAAATTTTTATTTTACTCATTTCCTATCTTGGAAAGTTCACACTCACACAGTTGACAACGGTTGCATCGTTTTACGGTCGTTCACTTTTAAATACCCGTGTCGGAAAATGTCTTATGGATTGTTCGATCAGTGGTGCGTCGACGACCATGAGCCTTCCCACTCAAGTTGTCCACTTGAGAGAACCGTGTCTACACCCACTCTATACTCTTTAGATCTTGACCTTGTGTTCTTTACTAACGAAGTCGCGATGCCCATGGTGCGTCAAGACTGATAGTGAAACTTTGTAATGAGTCTTAAGGGATTCTCAATCCCGAAAAGAACATCTTCATAATCTATGTGCATTTAAATTATTCTCTTTTCCTTATTCCCTCTATTTGTTTCCTTGTTTAAATTAATATGTTCTTCCATATTTGACCCTTTTCCTTATTTACTTTATTTGTTTCCTTGTTAAATTATTATATTCTTCTATGTTAAACCCCCTTATCCCCTTTATTTGTTTCCTTATTTAAATTATTTACCACATTTTTAATCCCCTCCTTATTTTTCTCATATAATTTCTTGTGTAATTTTATTATTTCATGATTAATTTTTTTCCAACTATATGTGTTTAGTTGAAATAACTTATGACATGTTTATTTCTAATCTTATCTATTTCTTTTGTCGCCTTATTAAATATTTATTGATTTTCTTGATTACTTATGGTGTTGCCGCTTTTTATTATGTGTTAATAGCTTTATAAATTGTCTTTTCGTTCATATTTCCCCCACTTGAAAATCTCACACTATCATACACTGTACACGTGAGTTGTACTTTGCACTTCTTCAAATTTCTTTCAAACACCTATTTAGAGAGTTGGCATATACGTGGGGTGAATGGATAATTTTACTACTATGTGACCACGTGCCTTCTCGCATAAGAAAACCTTTTAGTCTGTGTCCACCCAACTCTTAGAAATACATATTAAGTCATGTATGCATCATCCCTAGGAGATTTCGATATCCTTGGGGTATTGAGACCATTGGTTTGACTGCACACGAAGTCCAAAGAGATTTACAATCTCGATAAGGCCGTTATCATACTTATTTGCATTTTTTTTTGAGAGTTGAATATGCCTAAAAATGTAGACTATTTGCTCTTTAGGGTAAACTAACACTTTATGTTGCAGGTTATTAAATCATGTCATGTAAACTTTGAAGAAGCCAAAAGGAGAAGGAACATTTCATTTTGACTATAGTTTAGTTTTCATTTTTTATTTTTTGTAATTTTTCATTCTTGTAAATTTCATTATGTAAAAGATTATTTATATTATTTATGTTGATATCTTAATGAGAGCAAATAGAATGATATATTATGACATATTCATCTCTCAAAATTCGCTAGGCCTACCTCGGACACAAAGAGATCACATTCACATTGCATTAGGACATGCAAATTATTTCCTACATGTTAATTTGAGATATGTTTGTGCAATTGTTCCTTATTTTATTTCCCTCCGTCCTTGATTTCTAATCTTTATTTAATTTTATAAATCATAAACTCTCTCAACCTCATATTCCATATACCTTACACTTTTAAGCCCAAAACATACAATCCTGTAGCCTTTTTCAAATGTTCTTTCACGTCTTCCAAAATAGCCTCTTTGACATTCATATCCTATTTGTTCAAATTAAGCCTAAACTCCACTTTAGCTTATCTTCTTGCTACTAAGTTTTTGATATCTCATCAATCTCTCATAATTTTGGCTCGTCTTGAATAAGCAATATTCATCATTTTTATTTAGCAATGCATATTTCCTTTCTTCAAATCAAAGATCTGATTGTTCGGCGTAAGTCGACCTTGTTCATTGCATTGAATTGCTGAATTAATTAGCACCTCCACCATCTACTCGTTCAAAATTCTCTAGCATTTATTAAAATCATGGTTTTCATCACTTTTATTCGCGCCGTGCATTGAATTTTGCATTATGTTAGAGTTTAAAATTTTGATTGAAACTCTCTAACGTGTTTATCGCTTGAATGTTATTAATAATATTATTATTATTACTCGTGCTATGTGATGTTCGCATTTGATTCTCTTATTTTTAAAAGGTTGTCAGGTATTTGAACATCAACTCAGTTGGGAATCCGCAATTCGACAAAATGTCCAACATCCCAATCAATTCTAGTTCTATTCCTAACACAAACTTTGGTCCTCTCCCCTCACAAAATATTTTTTCGATTGTACCTCTCCATCCAACCCCATCTCTTACATTCCCTCAATAGGTTCTTTAATCGCGCACCCATCTAGGCACTTTGCAAGACATGATGCCATCCAAAAGCGAGATCATGACACTGCGAAAAGAGTTCAATAACTTGAAAAAGATTGTGAATGAGAAATTACGCTCGAGAGGTATTCCAGATATGAGATATAATAAGTTGTTCCTGCACCCAAATGTTAATTTGCCGTTGGGATACAAGATCCCAAAATTCTACATCTTCGATGGGCATGGAGACCCAATCGAGCATCTGAAGGACTATTGCGGTAGATTAGTCGGGATTGGGCATGATGAAGCTCTCCTAATGAGATTATTTATTCAGAGTCTGTCAGGAGTCGAATTCACTTAGTATGTCAAACAAGATTTCAACAAATGGCATACTTGGGAAGATATGACTCGAGATTTTGCAACACAAAACAAGTTTAATACCAAGGATGATCCTACGTTTCTGGATCTGCTTGAAATAAGGAAAATGAATCACGAATCTTTTGAAGAATATGTGATAAGATAGAGGGGAGAAACTTCTAAGATACGTCATTCCCTATCTGAAGAAGAATTTGTCCAATATTTTATCAAGTCACTAGACGGTATATACCGTATATACTTATATTTCACAATTATTCATAACTTCACAAGTCTGATTTGGATTGGTACGGAATTGGAATATGGCATTCGAACAGGGAAAATTATTGACATTGCCATAAGCTCTCAAACACGTGAAAGTCCTCCGAATAAAAGGAAAAAAGGTATCTCAACCACTATTCCTCCACCACAACACCATCAGGATGTACAACAAGTACACTCTATCTTTGACTCTTGCAATGTGCAGAGTTCCCCACACCAAAGTTATCAAACACTGTTTGATTCTAGCCAACATGATTCTCGATACCAGGCTCATCCGGTTCAATCCAATTTTTGTCAATTAAAAGAAGTGAGGTCTCACACATTTACCCCTCTGACTGAACCTTTGACAAGAATATTTGAAAGGTTGAGGGCCCAAGGAATTTTAAAACCAAGGGGTGGATGGATTCCCAAATATCCATCCCCAAATTTTAATCCTTCCAAGAGATGTGCATACCATTCAAATATTCAAGGCCATGATACTGAAGAATGTGCAGCACTAAGGTACAAGATTCAAGATTTGATCGAGAAGAGAAAAACAATAGTGCATCAAGGACAATTGGACTACGAATACATCACTCCTGAAGCGTTTATAGTCCAAGTAGATCCTACAAAAATAGTTGCGAGATATTTGATAAGAAAATGTAAAAAGAACTAGCAAGGACAAGGTCATCATAGGCAAAGTGCCTCCATTCTCCATTTTCCTCTCTTTAACTTTTCCATTTTTATTCATTTCTTTGTACTCTGAACTACGACTGACCTGATTCCTTTGGGATATGTAGGCATCCCACTTTTGGGTTCGGTCTCAATCAAATAAAACTTTCTTTCTTTCCATAGTCAAATCAAATATCTTGCTCACATCCAAAATTGAAAT